>JAHFWJ010000046.1:600000-955371 GCA_028555115.1 Himalopsyche japonica | reverse complement strand
ATACTGTTCAAACGTTCAAAAAGAGCAAGAAGTGAAAAAAGGACTGGGACTATACTTGAAATCTAAACGATCAAAACAATACACCCTTATTGAAGGAGACTGCAGCACGAGACAAAATTGAGATGATCTAACAGGGTGGCAACTAAGTAATTGCGGATTTGTTTTTAGAAAATCAAAGACAATTTTTTCATGGAACGGAAATTTTATTGTAACCCCATCCAAATGATTTCTCGTGTTTCCTTCATTATTGTGGTATAAGTGGTAGAATACATATGTTTATATCTTTACTGATATACACTGTGTTATATTAACTGTGACATCCTGCTATATATATAGCAGCATGTCACAGTCTGTTAAGGTTGAGATCTGTTACATAATATTTACACTTTAGCGAAACAAAAAAAACAATTGAACACATATTGCAATAGTGGAAGAGTTAGCTGTCATTCAAATAAGTTCCACAGATGCCATCAAATGCTGCTAAATTTGATTTTATTGTTTTTTTCATTTCAACTATTCGATTTATTTTTATTTCTAATAACAATTTATATTATATAAACCATCACTGAATAATTTGTGAGTGAGTCATTGACATTTGTGGGTTGGAAAAATTATAAAATTGCTAGAAACGGGTAAGAGTATTTTTTTCCATAGTCTGTAATGATATTGTCAAAAAACTTTTGAAACTATACCTTGGCAAAATTATATGGGTCTAATATTTCATTCTGTGAGGGCAGCGGTCTTTCAAACACCTCTATATGTATTTACTTTGGCATTCAGTATCTATGTGTTTCTAAATTTCCACAAAAATGCAGTGTGCTAATGAGAATTAAGTGAAATTCTGAAAGAAAAAGAGAAACTTGCTTAAAGGGTAAAGGGCAAACAATATTATATAACAACTAGCATGTTCCCGGCATGCGATGCAATGCCACTAAAAAAAAAGAAACCGGACTTTACGGAAGCGCCACGTCGGGAGCGTCTCGCCTTCTGATTGGATATATCCGACTTGAGGCAAGGCCGGAGCCAATTAGAAACGATAAGCTTAGGTTATGTTTTTCTTACCGAAATTTGACAGTGGCGGCCGTATGTATTTTTATTTATTGGAGTGCTTTTGGATACACAATGTTTTTCAGTTTTTCTATCTGGTGCGTACACAAATAAATCAGAAGGTTTTCCAACACGTGAGCAGGCCACATACAGTTGTCCATGTGAGAAGCATGGATTTTCACAATTTAGTCCACACACTTGTAACGATTGTCCTTGTGCCTTATTGATGGTCATTGCAAAGGCGACTCGCACTGGAAACGACAGACGTTTAAATTCAAATGGCATATCTGTCGGAATCATTGGGATGCGTGGCAACAGTACATCTTCTCTTATGAATTTTCCATTTAAAATTGTAGCTTCAATAATATTGTTCATCATTTTTCTTACTGAAAGCCTGGTACCATTGCGTTGAAAGTCGTGGTAGATTTATGTTTCGGAGAAGAATGATAGGCACTCCAATTTTCAGTTTTAAAACATGCGGCAGTATGCCTGGCACATCGAGTGAATTCAAGAATTCTGTCGGATAATTGACGACTTCGTCTTGATTCGTTATAGTATCGATGGACTTATACGTTGTCGCTTCTCCTGGCGTTTCATTTAGTATGGTGAAATTGTCGTGAAGTCGTGATCACAGGTAATATCAATAGAGCTACTGGCAAAGTAATGAATTAGATTCATTAGAGTCTTTGTGTACTCTTGGAATCAGTAAAATCATTAATTTTCATAATACATAGTATTGACCTACTGTATGTTTGTTAAATTCTTTAATTTGTGCTCAACTGCCCGGGGATGTCGACGAAATACAGCTTAGTTATAGCTCAGGTTGATGCTTAAATGACGCAATCTTGACAATTACCCTGAAGGTTTACAATAAGGTCATTTACAATACAATTGTATCACTCTTGCCAGTTTGTACTGAAAGTTAGGCTGTATCTGTAAGGCGTGTTGCTTCCCCACTGACTGGAAGCTGTCATCTTATGCATCATTATCATTTTAGTTTCATACATTTGGGCATTAATTCAAATAAACCATAAAAATCTATTGGTCCTCTAAGTATTTGTTATAGTACTTATCATAAAGGTGAGGCAAGGTTTATATAGATATGCTATGATAAATATATAGTATTCTGGAAAACAATCTTATCTATGAAAAGCTTATCAGTATGTATTTTGAAACACTGATAACTTTTTTTATCTTAAACTGGCAACTTCATGAAAGGTGTGCTGTGCCTATGACTATTACATATTGAATAGCTTGAATCGTACACACATTTCAAAAACATTTAACAAAAAAAAAAAGAAAAATGAAATCTACGAAATCTTTTTTCTTCTACTTGACTGTGTTCTTGGGTGAGTAAAGTGTTCATCTGCTAATATTTATCAGTGAGTTTCTGATCACATAAATAAAAGACATCTGACGATGCAAATTCAACAATGGAGCATTGTTCTGCTGGAAATCAAGTTTTAGGGTATCTACTAATTAATTTGTGATTGAAATCACTGAAGTTATTACTGCATTAAATTGTAAACTCGTGAATCATAATTACTTTGATATTTCTTTTTTATCTTTCGTTTCAAAATAAATATTTCATAACCTCAGCTTGCTAGATTCGGCAAATTTCGTTGCATTGTGAGTAGCTTCCTTAATTTAATGGATCATGTAAAAAACTTAAAGTCATATTTTATGTCATACTTACCATAAATGTGTTATTTAAACCGATTGAGTGTTAACAGCATCAATTTGAAAAGTTTACCTTTAAAGTAATTATGGAGTGGCATATCCAAATTATTATGACTTTATATGCTTTATTTTATTTAAAAATAATTATTTAAAATAAAATTATTATAGTAAAACACTATTTTGATTCAAATATACACATTGTTTTATTCCGTTATTAAATTCAGGTAGTTTTATTATTTTACAAATATATAATATGTTTCTATTTTACTCTTCAGTGATAGTGAGCGTGCTTGTCCAAGAAACAGAAGCAAGAAGAAAAATCTTACGAGGACGTAAAGCGTTGACCAGAAACTACTACCGTAAGTTTAAAAAAAATTCTATTGAAGTAATTTATTTCAAAAGATCTTTTTTGATCTCAACTACTTAAATGTAAAATGTTTGTAATTGATATTACACGTATTAAAAGTGGGATGGGAGAAGTTTGAATCTATTACAATATTGTAATACTAATAATAAATGTTTTATTTTTTTATCTATCCTATTGTTGAGGTGATCAATGAAACACTTTAACGCTAATCCTTATCTTTTGTGAGACACCATTACTCACAATATACACTCAGCTTTGATGAGATAGGGAGTACTAGGTTATTGGTAGTTTGATATTGTCAGGATTTCAGACATAAAAAACTCTTTACAACGCTCAAAATAAATTGAAGCAAAATCCCGATATATGCTACTTACAATCAGTGTAGTATGTGTTCAGTGAAGCTACAGAACCCTAACAAGCAGGGAATAAATATCTTACGAGGTACAACCAATAATATATATGGAGATAGCTTGAAAATATAAATGACAGATATAAAATTTCCCAGATTTCATCTTTGTATTAAGCGAGAGGCAGTCTTTGAGTCGTTGTCTATCACTTGCCCTAATGCTGCTTTGTCTATAGCTGACAATGAGAAAACAACAGAGAACTTAATTTGATTGATTAGAACCACATTACAATTTTTGTACACCATAAAATTTATAAAAAAATTAGCAAAATATAACACTTACATGTTTAGTGGATTAGAAGCACCAGGCTTATAGGGTGTTAACTGTCACTTATTTAATTTAGAAAAGAATTATTTTCAAATAAAAAAAAGCAATATTTAGTATCATTTCTACAATTTTATATTTTTATGATCATGACTCATCAGATTTCACTCATCGCAACCATCAGTCGATAATGCTCACCACGAGTGAAACCTGTCCTGGTCAGAAAAATATGAGTTTAGAAATAGTATTTAACATTGCGTTTTTATGATTTTTAAATTCTAATTCTCTATTTTTTAATATAACCAACTCAATTTGTTCTTTTATATAGGTGGCAACACAGTACCAGCATGGGTAGTGACACTACTTGTAGGCATCGGTATGCTAATCATAGGAGGCATCGTATATGCTGCCATGAGTAAAATAGTTCTATCAAAGGATGAAGAGCGAGTCCCTATAGCATACCAGCCCACAATGCAAAATGATGTCTAAAAATATGTGTTTAAAAAAAACTGTTTTTTCTCACAAATTGTTTCATTGTTTCTATTTCACAAGTTGTATACATAACATACAGGTGAATTCCACAGTTGAAACTATACCTGTTTATTTAAATATTAATAATTTATATTAATAGTAATAAAACTCCCATATCATTTACATCCAAATGTTCTTTGTTTTATTTTAAAAATTTTTACAATACATATTTTTTCTCTGAACCCATTCAGCACTAGAGTTGATTGCCATCATGCGATGAACATTCATACCATGCAGAGTTAACAAATGCTGTATTGCGCAGACGTAAGAGATGCAAATAATCTCCTAATATTAATATATATTTTAAATAATAACTGCTATAAAAAACCAAATGATATTTTGGCCATGGTTAAATGAATATAAAGTATTTTATACCATTATTGATATAATTCTAATGTGAATAAATTAATAATTTAAATGCAGACACAGAATATTAGAATGTAATAAAATTTTTAAGATGTCAGATGCTGATATTTTAAATCAGTGTTCAATTAAAAACAAAACTAATATTCCAAAGCATTAACAGACCAATCCGAATTATAAATGGTTTAAGTAAAAATATTTTAAAAATAATATCCACACAATAGAATTCAGACATCTTTAAAAATAATTGTATGGAAAAAGAATTGTGTGTGATGTACGCCTGTACTACTCAAATGCTAGTCTGTTGACCAGTCATCAGCAATCAATAGCAGATGCAAGTTTAATTATAATATATATACTTGCATCTAAGTTTATATTATACTCATGTTGTTTTTATAATATTATTAAAAGTAAGATGATACCAGTGCCAGATTAGTACTGTAAAATGTAACAACTGCATACAAAATTATATTTTGATAAATAATCATTTTTTTACAGCAATTCGAACGACACCTTCAACTAGTAAGGTTTACCAATGAATTGTATTTCAAAATGATATTCATGCCAAAAAAGAAAGGAAACCAGGTTTTCACTGGGATAATTTTTAGCCAATTACACCCGATCTGTTTTTGAAAACCTATGAAAATGAGACGAGGCTTTTATTGAAAATCAATTTTAGATAAAAACTTTTTTATTCCAAGCTTATTCCTTTATTTTACTAGGTGTTATGAGTTAAGATTGATGGAGAAATATCTTATTGACTGGCTCAATAGTAAAAAAATATTTTTTGCAGATATAATTTCTGATCAAGGTGACAGTTAGAGATTGTGAATAATCTTAAACGTTGTGTTTACAAGCCAATTTTTGTATAAAATATAGTCTAATTTGCCCTGAAAATCTCCATAAGTTTATTGAACACTGAAATCCCTAAACTATTTTTGAGTGTTGAAATACCCTAAATGCAACTTAGATGGGAAAGTTAAAACACGTTTCGAATATGCCAAAATGTTTGGTTCAACTTTTTAACCGAATATCCACCAATAGCGTCTTAAGATATTGCACACTTTCCGTGAATGGAATGCCGCTCATGGAAAAATGATGCTCCGCTTTACAAGGGGATTTTTTTACTAATGTAAATCAACTATTTTATACATATAAATACGTTGAACATATGACAACAGCTATTGGGAATACCATCATACTAAGAATTGAAGCAGAATTCGTTTTTACCACTTGAAATGTGTATTGAAAAAAGGTACCTCAGTACATACCTACCAACAGTTAAAAGGTTAACAAAACATCGACGCTATTATGTGTATTTGAAATGGACTACGTATGTGGTTACCCGCTAATATAAATTTGAACTTTTCATTGTCACTTATGACCAAGGTTTCAGTTCAGCATGGTCAGGTCTATTTCATCCGTGTGATACAACGCCTGAAGATTCTGAAAGGCAAAACCCGAATTGTGAGTGAAAAAACATGTAAATGTAGTTATCATAGTATCATAATATGATAATAATATTCCATCAAATACCCTCAATTGATATTGTAAATTATATCAATATAAATGTAATGAAATAATAAGAAAATATATTGTAGAATAAAGATTTTTATTTTTAATCATTCAACTTACATGCTATAAACTAAAAATGTGAAACATTAAATTAAAATACAGTAACCTTAGACTCTTTATTTAATTACAAAGCTGACATTTTTAAGTAGCAAATGAGATAAAAATGTGAGTTATATAAAACTAATTTGCATCCAGAATGAATGTTAGTCAGTAAATAATAGTGATACTTAGTGGATTGCTTACGACTATGTTCCAATGAAGATATATTTAATCCATGCAATGGTCGTCCATCAGTGGCCATATCAATTTCTTTCAATCCCTTCAATATCAACATTTGTGTGATGCTTTAAATTAACTTTTAAATTGATCGGTAACAGAAGCTGCATGTGATATGATTTGATCTGTCACCCTTTCAGGCTGTGAATATGAAATGCTAGAATTACAATTCTAATTTTAGGGGTTGCATAGTGTAATTTCTGTTCAACAAAAACCATTCTAGCTGCAAATCTATGTGGAAAAATGGATCACCTTAAATTTGGAATTAGTGTTAAAAAGTTTATTCATAACTAATACTATTTATTCGTAAAATGTAAGAATTTGTATACATCATACAACATTCACCGCCAAATTAATAAATGCAGGACATACAAGAGAATATTACACGTGTAGATTTGAAGCATTTTATTGTGTAATTTAGAACAAATTTCCCTCATACGGGCAATAAAGAAAGCATATCGTATTAATGTAAGTGAGAGGTTTAGGCACAACATAATGTTCCAACTGCACAAAAGGAAAAAAATAGCAGGGAATAGATTATAGAAAATAAACTCAAGTTTTGCTGTATTAAAAAAATCCGAAAATAAGTGAAAAGAAACACGAGATCTTTCCAACACATTATTTGTAAAGAATTTCTAAAAGAGATTACATATTAAATTTGTACTATTTAGTGTTATGCTTTAAATACATGTTTCTGTTAAAAAAATGTAGTGTACATTTATTTATAACAGACACTGATATCTGTATCTTTGTGACTACTGAGAAATGATCAAGTCATAGAGAAAGCAACTAATGAACAACCTATACGCTGCAACAAAAATTATGCATTATCATGTATGGCAATTCAATCCACAGAAATCCATTTTGTGGCAAAAATAAACCTGCAATAAGAATTATCAAATAGCAATCTTGAAAAGTTGATGTTAGCACATTGAATTCTGAATGGTTCGGTCACTATAGGGACACTTACATTAAAATAAAATATAACTTAAAACTAAAACTCTCTACGGTGATACTTCTCGGGGTCGAAGTAAGACGTGACGACAACTCGGTGACTGAATTTTCGTCCAGTGAGAGTCTGCTGAGCTTTTTGGCAATCACCTACCGAGTTGAATTCAACGAACACCTAAAATTTATAAAACAGTTTTAAACTTTTAGGTTTTGAATTTAAAATATCATTAACATTCTGGCTTAACTATATAGCTCTTTAATCCTCCAAATATTTTGAATCAATCAAGATCAAGTTTTTGCTAATATTTTAATAAAGGTATCTCACACAGGAGACCGAATAGATATAACCGCTGGAAGCAGCAATGGCAACTCATATTTCAAAATACTTAATGCAAAATGTCAGTCAGTTTTTTACATCAGCAAATTGCCAATAGACAAAATTTTAAAACCCCAAATGTGATACAAAAAAATCTTAATTTACCTTTCCACAGCCTGGTACCTCGATACCTTCAATGGGTCTTGGAATTTCGACACTACGCACACAGCCATATTTGTTACATTCCTCTCTGAAATAAGCATATCATATTACAATGCCGTAAATATTAATATTTAAAGAAAATAACTAATATATCTGTGCACTCAAGCTAAAAGCTACAAGAAAAAAATTCTAAATAAATATATGATAAAACAATATGTTTGTTGAAACAATGCGTGAAACAAAACCCACTATTTAATGTTTACTTGATTTTGAAGAGATAAACACAAACAAGATAAGCAGACTTCTTCTTCTAGGGATATTTAAAGAGAAAGGTTTATATGCACAAACCAGATACATTTAAGCAACTTTAACAAAATATTTAAGACGTTATTGAAATAACAGTATATAAAATTTTTATAAAAAAATGCTTAAAGAGCTCACACTAGTAAAACTGAGGGCGACATTTAGCTGTAACAAAGTTCAATAAAACACTATTAACCACTTTCCTGAATAATCCGATTATACTCGTCCAAACATGTACATTCCATTTTCAGCATCATCGAATATAGTCATCAAACAAATTCTTTAATTTTCTTAGTCTAGCACACTTCTGTAGATTTTCAAATGATATCTGACAAAAAAAGGTATGAATCCATTGTTTGAGTGACTTTTTAGATGACGTGTTGAAATTTTAAGCCTCTATCCAATATGCAAAAGTCTCAATTAGTTTATTGCACTAACTAGTCAATTTTCGATTGTTATTTATGGAAATATGATGACATAAAGTCATGTGTTGTGCTAATCGATAATCGAGAGCGGTCACGAGTCAATGAAAAATACACCAGAAAGATAAGCCTAGATGGCACCTTCGTTACATAAGGGATATTTTCTAACAACCAATGGATATACATTCTAAAAATATGGGACAGGTTTCCGGATAGTATTTTAAAGAATATATATGTCGAATAGATAAAAGAATGCATTTTTATGAATAACATGGTAAAGGTAGCTTTACCTGATGTCCTCAAGAATGTCTTCATATTCATCTTCATCCCGGAGTTCATCAGGAGTGACCATATTAAGGAGACAGAGAACCTCTGTGGGCGGACCAGCGCTTCCCAGAGACAATCCAGGAACTTGCAATTGCACAGGTGCTGCCCCCGCTACCATCATCGCCGCTGTAATTAGTAATGCAAACATTTAATTCATACCCGTTATCACGCTTTGGTTACGGAGCCTTTTGAAAAAATAATGTGAAAAATGTCAAAATTCTGACACAAAAAAAGCAAATATAAAATATGGTATATTTTACTGTAACCAGCTTATTCCATTTTTCAATGACCTGGGATTTCACTATCTACCAGTAACATGTACTTCAGCACGATGGGTGGTGCAAAAGTTTATTGTGATTATTTATATAATTAAAGATCATAATAATGGTGGTTCGTAAAGCATCTTTTGAATCGAAATAAAATGAATATTGTACCTATTGAAGAGTTCTTAGCGCCTATGCTGGCACGCTGCACAATCAGTTTTTTGTCACCGAGCTGCATTCCATTTAATCCAGCTATCGCCTGTACAGAGAATCAACAGTTTCAGAAATGAAGCATTTAATTGTGCCGATAATGTGAGAGTTTAAATAAAAGCTAAATATGTAGTATGATTAAAATTTCTGAATAAAAAAATGTGTTACAACAGTAGATAAAACAACTTAAATTTTTACTAAATAAATTTGACATTGAATCGTAACTTATGTTTAATCTATGATATCAACTGAAGGTGCTTGATGGAATTTCAATATCAAATTTGAATTGATAAAACTTTGTACGATTCCACATGTTTTGTCACTAATGAGCTGGGATTCACAGAACAATCAGTTCTGTTGCATCCGTGCGATAGAATGCCTGAAGATGCCAAAAGACGAAACCTTGGTCGTTAGTTACTAAACATGTGGAATCATACAAGTTTTAACAAATCAAACTTCATGTTTAAACAGTTTACAGGAAATCCCTGTCCATTTTTTTCCAGAGATATTTTTATATATGCAGCATTTGGAGGGTGATGTCAGAATCAGAGTGATTACATCTCAACACAATGCAATGATTATTATATTAATTTATTTTGTTCCATTAAGTAGTGATTGTGGGTTATTTTCGTCATTAAAAATTTCCCACTCCTTCCTTATTGATTGTTTAGAGCTCTTAATGGATTATTGATTTACCATAATTGTAATTGTAATTCTTAATAAGTGATTATGAACATTTAATTTTTATACTAATTTACTTTATTTGTATCAATATTGTATGATTTTATGTAAATTGTTTCCTAGTTCTTGTACCCATGGTTTTGTACACCTGCTACCTTTAACTCAAATTAATTTTTTGTTTTGTATAAATAGACTTGTTTGTAAATTGTATTCTATCAGTTGATAATGCTCGCGATGAGCGAAACCGGTCCTAATCAAAAAATATATTGTGGAAATAAGTACTAAAAAAATGTGTTTTATTATTTAAAATACAATGCAATGATGTAATCGTTCGATTTTTGAGTTTATCAGAGTATTTCTTTATATAAAAATCAGTTAAATATAAATTGACCTACTGTATGAAGTACGTGTAAACAATTTTATTATTTTCAAGCTTCAATTCACTTGCTAAATAATTGTACTATTGTAAAAAGCGAAGATCATTTAAACAGAATGTAGAATTGCAAGTCAGTCGCTTAACCCCTCATTTTTAAGGTTTAATTACATTTAATAAAAGAAATTGTAACTATGTTATACTTATAACTATCTTTCAACTATCACAAAGGATTCTTAGCGAACAGACTAATATATTGTTTAGCCCATTGATTAAAGCGCTCCACGGGGGGGAAGCGGTCTGATTTGCTTCCGTAATAGACCATCTCCATAGTCATAGCTGCATTTTTTAGTTTCATTTACAATTTTTGATAAATTTAATGTTATTGCGAGAAAGAAACAAGCTAGGCCGTTAAAACAGTAGAGAAGATGTATTGTGTACCTTTTCTACACAGCTATATATAGATAAGCAAATGTTAGTTTAAGCATAGTTCTGACGATGGCGTGAGCCGAAATTGCTATCAACTATATTTTTTAAAAATAATTTTGTAGAACTAAAATACAATGCTATTTTTTTCACCGTGTTATAATGGAATTCTGCCAATTCAATCAATAAATTGTAATCTTACTTGATCCGTCATCGAGATGTCCACGTATTCAGCGAATGCATATCCTTTACTGAGGCCAGTAGAAGAATCTTTCACAAGATTGAAGGCCCTCAGTTGGCCAAAAGACATGAGGAGTTCCTTGACCTATATAAACCAATATATGAGTCGCAGTGTCATTGAAAAAAATTGTCATTTCACCCAATTACATTCTGCACCATTAAAACAGTTTGTTAGATTACTCTCAAATGAAAGTGATAATATTAGAATGTATCTCATAATAATTATTTTAAAAGAAAATTGAATATAATAAATAAGATGGTAATAATTCACACTTCCAGTTAAAGACAACCGAATAAAGATCAAAATTTATTATTTAACAAATAAGTTTAAACTTGTGATTTAAAATTGAATCAATGGTTAGAACTTTTCCAGGAAACAGATTTATATCTGTTAATTTGTGTGATGTATATATATATATATGTTATAATTATAATATCAAGAAAGACTTATGTATTGAGGTTTATAAAATTAAGTTGTGTAAAAATAATTGTTATGTGATATTGAAATGATTATCTATTTTTATAGTGGTTTTACTAAGATATTTCTTTTAAAAATTCACTCTCATACCTGTAAAATATTATATATATCGGCAAACCTTAAAAATTATTTTCAGTCAATTGAGCCTACACCGATTAGGTGAAAATCAATCCTTGAGATGCCTAAATAAATCCGTTCTTATGTCCGTAAATGGCTACTGATATCAAAGTGAAATGAAATTGTGGCTGTATCATTTTCAAATTAACAAGGTTAAGCATCACTCTTTAAATACCTGTCATTTTCGCGTTTGCTGTTAACAAATGAGTTGAAAATGTGTGACTTGCCTTTGAGTGCAGCTGTCTCGCTCATTCACCCCATTCAGAACATAGATGTAAAGGTGAGAATGAGAGACAGGGTTACACAGGCCGCGTAATTGCCAAATCTAAGCTAGGGAGGGGCAGAAAGCATACGGAATCAGTCAGTTATTATTGATAAACTCTTTCCCGTGGGCATTATTGTCTAGCGGAAAGTTACCTTTGTAAGGGTGTGCAGACATAGCCTGCTCAGTGGCGCTGGCCGCTGATCAACGGATTTGCTTCGCTCCCTAGCTATTGTAAAAAAAAAAAACAACCGGAAAAATCCACTCATTGAGAATCGAGCTGAAAAATTTATGTACAGTAGAACCTCGATCTATCGTTTTTCAGCAATAATTGTTTCCTTCGCTCAGTCCCAAAATTTGACATCAATATTTCTTTGCATTTTGCACTCAAAGTTATATAAATTTTAGCATTCTTGCACAAGCAATTGTTACTCATCAATATATATCCACGAGCAGCCCCCACCTTTACTTACTTTAAGTTCATCTATCTATACCTATTTCAATAATAAACTATATGTAAAAAGACCCTATATGACTTTCTCTTCTATAACTGACAATTACCTCACCTTAACCGTCGCAGCCGAAGGTTATCATTGTTCTATTTTTGTGAACAATATATTTAATCTACATAAATGAAATGTTGCTTGTAAGTTGAACTGTTTGAAATCTAATTACTAAGCTGTATTTTATTTATTACTGTAATAAGACAATCTTGCTCAACGAGTTGTTTTACGAAACTATTCAACTAACATTTTGATGAACACCTAACACTGTAATGATTTCTATTAAACTGATTATTTTTCCAACACCACATTTATTGTTATTTTTCACCGGTCCCTTGAAACACGATAGATCGAGAATCCATTGCATTGGAAATAGTCTGAAAAACAAAGACCGGCCTCCTGAAATAAATCGAACTGAAAAGAAAGACTGAAACTAAATATTCGAGGGTGCGCGCCCTTCATCTATATGCTGCGTTGAAAAAGCTCTAAGAAAGAATGATTAAACTTATAGTCCGGATCGGAATCATGCGCTAGAAAAAACAATGCGGACCACATTTGATGCTAAAAAATCATATGAAATAGGTATCTCTTTTCACGCGACGTACATTGTAAGCTGAAAATTAAGCCTCCCAGAGATGAACCTCGATGACCGGCGGTGAGACGCTAGGCTAATGAGAGCTCAGATGTTGATTATTAAGTCATATTGCCAACAAATTCACAACTCTGTGTTAAGTCATTGTTCAGAATAATCCTAGGCAAGATTTGGTCACACTCAAATGAAATGAGCTTTAATTTTGTTTTAATCAACTTTCATTTATGAAATCGTGGATTGGTAGTGAAATAATATTGAACCATGAGTTTACTTTTGGCGATTCTTGGTAAAGTGTATTGGTGGATAAAAATCAAGAAATACCTGGTCTTCATTGAGATAATTGGGCAGGCCTCCGATGAATATTTTATGTGGCGAGTCTGGAACGACTGTGCTGATGACACCGGCTGTAAAAGAGAAACATTATTATTGTTCAATAAAACAGGTTTATTACAGCTTCAAAAGTATGAAACAGTGTTTATTGTCATTAATGTTTTTGTAATGAACAATGCTGTATTTTACATTTTGCAATTCGTGGACTTGTGCCAATAAACAGAAATAATCGTTTAAAAAGTTCAATTATAACTAATAATTTTTCATTACCAATAATATTATTGACAAAAAATTATAAGTTATAGAATTTTATTTGTAAGAATGAAGACTTTTCATATTATTTCTGATTTTTATATATTTGAATATATTCCATCGACACGAAATGATGAATTGTTCATGGAACATAATAGTTATTTTTCATGATTGTGTGAACTGAAAGTTAAGTACAATTATATTTACTATAGTATGTAATGCGTAATAATGTTTTACCTGGTACATTGACAGAAGGATTCTCAGTTCCAGGCATTGGTTGGTAATCATGCGGCCGACGAATTTTCAAGCTTTGACCTTTAAAATTGATTCCATCAAAAGCCATAGCCTGAGTTGTTTCATCAATAGATCTGCATGAGTAAATTTAAATAGTTGTCAGTATAGACAATTGTCTAAGGGTACACAAGTTCTAGTTGGAAGACCAAATTGACTCAGTATCATCAGAGCATATTCAATCTAACAATCTAATAATCTAACAATTATCACACAGAGATATTATATCTGAAATCGTAAAATGTTTTCAATTTCAGTTGTCCTGTTGGCCTGATTCTGGATGAACGCCACCACAAACCTAAATGCCGAGCATCCAAGTCTTAAAGAATTCCTCCCGATAGAATCCTGTCAGCAATTCGAAGGCAACAGATTGTAATGTCTTAGAAAGATATTAAATAAAAAAAACTCAAAGAAAATTTTGATGGTGACCGATAGCTAAGAAAATAAAAAAATAATTAAAATCTTACAGAGTTCATTGTATGCTCTAAAGACCTGTTACCTACTATAAAAATGCCTGAACTATGGTACTCATACTTCAAAATTAGTACAAATAGCATTTAACCTCACCTGAATTCCAAGAAAGCAAAGTTTTTGTCGAGATTAATTTGGCAAGCCAGGACTGGATTTCCAGCAGCCTGTGCCAGACCCGATAGATGCATCTGTTGATTGAAGAACTCCATGGTTTCCTCTTCTGTCACGCCAAAGGGTATGTTGCCTACATATAACCTGTAAGAAATAAAATAGTGTTAAATAGTGATATAACTAATAAAATAGAAGCAAATAAAGCTTAAATGATATGAAAAGACTTTTCAGTCAAACTAAAGCACACTGGCAAATAGTCCGGCCTTCCTTCTAAAACTAAGCAATTACTTGAACAATTTTCACCCTTGAATTTTTTTGCAAATTTACGAACTTTAATACTTATTCAACAAAAATTTTGTAAACTAAGACCACACTTTACTTTTTTACATTAAATCTAATGGGATTGGGATGATATGAAAATTATTTAATAAGTCCCATTTCACATAAAAAATAATTTCAAGAATTTCTTTAGATTGGACCGCAACGTACACTGTATAAACCAGGAAAATTTCTACTGAATGTTTACCTAAGGGTATTAGGATAATAAATACAAATTATTACCTTCTTGCTTGACGGGTGATAGTGGAACCGACAACAGGAACAGCAGCCTGAGGGGTGTCAGCGACAATGTTGGCCGGGATCTGTCCAGCAGCCTGCATAGCTTTGTACTGCAAGGGAGTGATATGTTCAAAACCCGGCGGCGGCACATCCCAATAGAGGGAAGGTTTGCGTCGGCGAGAACGAGTATTACGACCGCTGGGAGAACGAGAGCTACTTCTTTTGCGCTCTGCACGACGTTCACGGCTGCGGGATCGTGATCGACTCTTACGACGCTCACGCGACCTGGATCTACGCCTACGCTCTGCTAATCAAACATTATTTTACGAATTTAATTACTGAAATATAGCACAAACTATTAAAAGAATAAAATACATTGGAAAAATTCAACTTGTGTTTGCATGTATTTTGGTATATGAAATAAGTAACAAATGCAAAGTGAAAATTTTTGTTTAACTATATTAGCAATCATAACAGTCTAATTAAGTAATCAATATAGCAGCTAGAAATATAAGTTCGTGAATTAGTGTCGATATCGACTGTAAATAAACAATCAATCTTACTACTTTAAGTTAAAGCATTTGGTTATTTATGCAATGGTGATATAAAATGATAGCCGCTAATTCATTTCATCGATGGTTTTTACAAGCAGTTGTACTGAATGAGACAATTCAAAAATAGTTGACTATGATTTTTCAAAAATTGTAAATCTTCAGTAAAAGACTGAAAACAAGATTCCCACACGTTTATTCACGATAATGTTTAAGATTTAAATTGAATATGAATAGTACTTCAAATTAATACGAATTAAACTTTAAAATTTCATAGCATTGTTAGTATTCATAAAACCTTAAGAACGCGATCGTAATAAAATATTCACACAACACAACTTGCAGGCTGTATACAACGCCACAAAGTATATTTAGAATAATCTGCATACATCGGCTGGTAGATTTAATTGTTCATGGAACAAAAATAGTACTAAAAAAAAGTGTAAATGATTAGATGTTTGTCAAATTTCGACAATATACGCAGCCGGCGGGAAAATGGTAATCAATTTTCATTACGTTATGCAGCTGTAAAAATGTTAAATTAATAAAAACTGAATCTCAATTGGATGATTCAAGCTTCCTCTTATGTCGCCATAGCACGCGTGAATGATAGAAAAATACACGAAATCAATGTAAAATTATGACCCCAAAAAGGTTGTTGTGTGAAATGTCAGTGACAATTTACCCACATACCAGCTCTGGAAACGCATGAACTAATCTCAGTTATTAAATTACATCAAAACATATAATTATTACCTTTCACACTTTTATCTTCGCCCATATTTTGTTTTCACGTTTCAACAACCAGTACAACGAAAGTCGGCTTCGACAAGAAATCGATAGAAAATGGCAGACGCACAACGCCAATATATATTGCCAATGAACATAATAATAATAATGAGAATAAGAAGTAATATTTTCTTGTATCACCATTGGTGATACAAGAAAATTGGTGGATTGGTGTTGAATAAATAATCTTATCGACATAAATAAAAAAACGTGAGAAATAAAGAAAATTCATAAGTTAGATAAATGGTCACTCTCGCGCAATTAGATAGTGTATATGCTATAGAACAAATACTCGATTGCACGGTGAAATGTTATCTATAATTGATTACACATTTAGGTATAAAACCAGATTATGATTTTTTTTAACCAAAAATATATGTTGGCATAGTGAATGCTTATAAAACATTGTATAAATTTAAAGGAATTTCTTAATTCTAATTTCTTTTGTGTTAATTTGGTTCATTGTAAATTGATTCATAAAATCTCTATCGATATGGTTTAAAAAAAAATATTTGCGATTCATTTCAATATTTTAGTGATAATTTTCTTCTTTTTTCAATTGTTTTTTTCAAAATATGTAAATGCAAAAATAATCATCAATCTCGCGTCCTGTAAAGCCGAGTGCTAAAATACCATCTAAATAATAGACAAATCTTAGGTTACCGTAATTGAAGGTGATCGTGACGTGATCTGACATACAGGAGAAGTTTTTTTTATATTTATTTATACCATATACAATTATGGCTTTCAGCGCCATTCGGAAATCTTTGCTAGGACCACAATATAAATATATATTGAAATCGTAAGTTGACAAAATATATTACGTTTATCGCTTATATATATATATATATCATAAAGATGTTTCCGTCTTAACCTCAAATCGCAAATTCATAGTAAATCTCATAGCATTTATAAATCATTAATATATATCTTTTGCAGTTTCTTAAATTATCTAAACATGATTATAAGCAGCTGTAAACTTTTCGTGTGTAACTATCTACTCCGTGATTAACATCGTCGTAAGTACTCATTCAAAACAATTCACTCGTTTGAATGAATATGAATTACACCCTTTTTTTCTGCTTTACTATTTGCTCCTATCGGATATCTTTTAACAATTGCTCTGTTTCACACTACTCAATTCATAGATTCTTCCGAGAGGCAGATATTTACTTACTATCCAACCTTATTCATAGCACATAAAGCTTTGTTTATAATTGTTGTGGTTGTAAAAAATCAATTTATTAATCCATTTCCGCCTCAATGTCAAGCATATAGGCTCCCAATGGAGGTATTGTAAAATAAGTTTTTTTACGAGAACTGCTTGTTGCTCAACTTCTCAACATCTCTTATAAGAGAGGTAGGGGTAGGGGCTAGGACAAGGCTAGTGTTTAATTACACCCCATTTGTATTCGAAAAACATTGCAAACAACCATGGCTTTAACTGAATCTATAACTTGATTATCAAAAAAAACCTGTTCATACTAGGTTCCCAACCACTTTTTTTGTATTTTAAAGTAGAATTATATGAGAAATTGTATAGTCTAGCCTATTAATAAGCAGTTCCTATTGAAATGTAGCAGGAACAAATGAGCCAGGTAAAACAAACTTTTAAAATCACTGTTGTATATTTATATCGATACACACTTTACTCAATTCTTTCAGAAATCCAGCTTATGTTGTTCCAATTAACGGAATGTCAGTCTTTGCTGACAATTTTTTAAAACCTGTGTTCAATAAAAAGCAATTGAACGAATTAATTAAATCTGGAGAAGCTGAAGAACGTCGGAGTGTTCCAATTATCCCTCCACAAGTTTCTGAAACCTGCTCACAATTCTATGATGACACGACTGGGTAATTATAACTTGATTTCATACTTGTTGAAACATTGTACAATTCCATGTGTTTTATTACCCACAATCAGGGTTTTGCCTTTCGGCATCTTCGACCATTCTATTTCATAAAAGCAATAGAGCTGACCGAAAGGCGAAATCCGGATCTTGAATGAAAAAGTATGTGGAATTGTATAAAGTTTCAACAATTCAAATTTTATATTGAAATTTAATCAAACACCCTCAGTCAATATTGTAAATTAAAATATTGACTTCATACGGCAACAATACTGCCATTTAATACACCCTCTTTTATCAGAAGCAAGTATGGAAAGTTGGAATAAATACAAGGCTTAGTAGAATGAAAATAGGCATTCATTAAAAATTCTCAATACTCACTACCTCATGTTGAGTTAAATATCTTTTGTATGGATTCAAATAAAACATAAAAAAGTAATCATTATTATGTAAATATAAAGGTTTTCCACTAAAAAGTGACAATCGACACCTTTAAAGGTACTTATTATTATTTTTAAATATTAGATGTAGAAAAAGTCAAATACGGTTTTAGTATATAGTGTTGTTGGGCTATACAAGACCGCACTTGTTCAGTGACATATTGTCGTAAGAAGTTTCTTTATGCTGTTTATTTTGAATTCTTTCAAGCTAAAAACTTATTGTTTGGAAATTTTCCGGTACTTACAATTAACTAAACCCACTTATTAGAAAAAAAATATTGAATAACCAGTCTAGGGTAAATATAAATAGAATATTATAACAAAATCTAACAATGCAATTTACTTTTTTTCAGTAAAATGGTGAATTATACAATGAAAATGGGAAATAAAAAACTAGCCAGAGAACTTATGGAAAAAACATTTGAAATCATTAAGCGAACCCAAATTCAGAAGTATCATTCCACTACTGATATAGAAGAAAAGAAGAAAATCGAACTAAACCCCAGAGTTCTCTTTCACAAAGCCGTATCAAATTGCCAACCTTTATTACAGCTTACCCCAGTCCGAAGAGGTGGAGTCAAATATCAGGTGATTATATTATAAGAATTTACAATCATTTTCCTTTTTTATTCTGCAATACTCAAATATACTAAATTTCAATATGAAACTCCCCGAAAGTGACTAATTAATATTTCTGGGGGTTTTTCATAAATTAAAAATATCTCTTCTTTTTGGAAAAATACTTGAATACTAAATGTACCTAACAAATTTTAGTCAACTTTTTTTTATTGAAAAAAAAAATACCGGTATTTATTTTTTTACTCTCCAAAAACACTTGAAATAGACTTTTAGTTGAAACTTGCATGTATAGTATGTATAAAAAAAAGTGATCATATACATGAAATAAAAATTCATCATTAGTTGGTTTTCAAATTCTTTTATGGATAAAACAAATACTTTGAAAAAATATACTGCATGCACTTACAAAATAGTGATAAATATAGATGTTATATTTTGATTGTCAAATTTAACCCAGAAGTACATATTTAGATGGTTATTTCTTGCATTAAATTAATCAAAAAAAGTGATATTTTTAAGATATTATGTATAATTTAAACTATATATGCACATATAAAATGACTTGGACAATTTTATATTCTTTCTTCTGGGAATGTTTGCTTATTAGAGAGATTGAAGTGCAAGAAGTCATCTGGAAAGCGATTACTTTATTTTTTGTGTAACTTTATATAAAAGGAAAACAAAATGTTCAGTTATCACTTTTAAGGTTTAACTATCACTTCTTGATGGAAAGGCATGATATTTTAAATAATTAAAACACAATTTTTAGTACTTATTTCTGAAAATATATTATGGAAATAAGTAGTAAAAAATGTGTTTTTATTATTTAAAATAAAATGTTCAATGATGATGAATATTTTGTTAACATTTTAAGTATGATTATTGTCTTCATAAATGTCTGAAAAATATCAATAATCAATGAAAAACTTAAGTTTTAATTTTATATTTTTTAATGATTATTTATTATTTTATGCGTTTAGACACACCCATATCAATTTTTAATGAATGTTTGTTTTTGATACTATTATATATATTAAGGGTACCGAAAAGAAATCCATTTTCGTTTATATGACACATACATAACATAAATCTTGTACATTACAAAATATATTCTCCTTCATTATCTAAGACTGTCTACCATCTCTCAGGCATTTTCTCGATCCCTTTTCTGTAGAAACTTGCTGATTTGGACTTGAAATATAGTTCTAAATGATTTTTGACATCTTGCAAATTTTTTTCCCATAACAAATGCTGCATAGACCTGAACAGGTAGAAATCGGAAAGCACAAGGTCTAGAAAGTATGGTGGATGCTTTAAAATCTCAAAATTTAAAGTGGAAATTTTCTCATGGGTCATTTTAGCATTATGAGGCCAAGAGTTGTTGTGCAATATAATCTCGCCCTTTCTAAATTTGGTTGTTTTGTGATTAATTTCTCAGTTAGCCTTGAGAGTTATTGACAGTAGACTTCTGCATTTACCGTATTTCCAGGTTTTAGCACTGATTATGGATGACTCCACGAATATCCCACCAGACACACAAAAGGACCTTGCATAGGGTAAGACCAGGCCTAAGGGTGGGGACCTACAGGTACCTGGGATGTTGAAAGCCATTGTTTTTTTCATGTAACATTATCGTACACAATATATTTCTCATCGCTGGTCACAATTCATTCCAAAAATGGCTGCAGTTTTTGTCGTGACAACAGGTATTTGCATGTGCTCATCCAAACCTCCTTGTTCATCTCGGAGAGCGCGTGCTGAATCCAAATACCCATTCTGTTAGATTTAATATTTTTTTGTAAATGATATCGCACTGTGGACCATGGAGCATGTTGTTTTTGTGATAATTCTTCAATACTTGAACGAGGATTGGCTTCCACTGTGGCCTTCAACAGATCGTCAAAATTTTGTGGGCCCTTCAATTTCTGACCATCTGTCAGGCTTCCATCGCCAGATTTAAATTTTCTAAACCGAAACTGACATCTGTTAGCTGTTAACATTGCTCCATAAACTCCACAAACTGATTTATTCGTTTTGGTCGCATTCCAGCCTTGATCGAAAAAAATAGCATACAATGCCGTATATGTTGTTCGGTTGTTTCTGGTTTGCTCATTTTATCCCTAACAATTAAAAATGGAACCAAAAAAAAGCCGAGGAAAAATACTATACAATGGATCACTTACAAAGATGTTTACTCCACCGTGTTGAGGTACAGACTGATCCCAAACAACGCATGAAAAAAGATGGATTTCCTTTCGGTACCCCTAATATAATATGTGCAAAATTTCATTTTAGGTATAATTTGACTTAAAAATATAAATTAAAAAAATACCCTTTTATTTTGGTAAAAAATTATCTTAAAATTTTTAATTTGTTTCTAAAACATCCGGCCATAAAAGCATGGATTAAATGTTGAAAATTATAAATAAAAGACAATGTCCCCCTTTGTTAGCCTCATAAATGCGGGATTCTTTAAAACATTTTTTATCACATTTCAGCCAATATTTCATTACTAGTGTTTTGCTTGGGTTTGTAAATCGTTACTTGTTTGTTGATAGATAATAAATGATAAACTTGAAAGGGAAACAAATGCAAATCTTTACACAAAGTCGTTATTTTAAATCCAATTTGTTGATCACTCCGTCTAGTTGAGGTTGATGGATTGTTTTGAGCGCTTCCTTTGAAAGCAGCATTTTTTTCAGCTGATTTTCTCATACCCAGTTGTGATCCAGGCTTTACATTTATTTGTTGCAGAGCCTCTTTCATCAAAATCATTCACTCAACAACAAATAATAGGTTTTGATGGCACATTATATGTACCGAAAAATTCACATAATCTTATTGTCACAATAATTGATGATTGACTTTCAAAAATGTTTTGATGATTAATACAGACAAATCAAATATCTTATATTTTTTTTCCATAATAAGTTTGCCTTATCTAAACTTTCAAATATGAACTGTTGAAATTCATGTTTTCCAAACAGAGTAGTAAATCTTGCTGGCAAACACGCTGTAGTTGGTATCTTTTTGTTACTAAAAATATTTCGATGTTTTTAGGTACCTGTCGCAATATCAGAGAAACGTTCAAAGTTTGTTGCAATGAGATGGATGGTTCATTCTTCACGTGAAAAGGAAGGAATAATGCATTTCCCCGATAAGTTGGCGCGAGAAATACTTGATGCATCACAAAATCGTGGCCGGGTTGTCAAACGCAAGCAAGATTTACATAAGCAATGTGAAGCCAACAGAGCTTATGCACATTATAGGTGAGACTCGAAGGCATTCTACTATTTTCTCAATTAAATCAATAGAGAAAGGATCGCTGTAATGATATGGTATTATGAAAATGAAATTAAAACTCAGCCAGATCATTATTAATTATCTCTTGGTGATCGGTATTATTTCATCTTCTTTAATTACTTTTATACTTTTTTGATGATCAATTCTTGATGGAAAGTTATTATACATAAATAAATATAATTCAGTGATAATGCTCGCAATGAGCAAAACCGATCCTAATCACCAAATACAATATATTGTGGAAATAAGTACTAAAAAATGTGTTTTTATTATTTAAAATATAATCATGCCTTTCCATCAAGATGTGACAGTTAACGCCTTAAAAGTGATAAATATATATATAACACAAATTTTTTGTACCTCTTACATCTTTTAGAAAGTTTATGACTGAATTTGAGATAAAGCAGTCCTTGACTGAGTGAACTTAGAGTTTACCTGAAATGAATATTTACATTCGATATTGACTCTCTGATTGATTTTTTTTCAAATAATAACTTTTTACGAAATTACTTTGCTTCTTTGAAATAATTAGTAAAAATGAGGGTGAAATCACTTTCAGAGCAGAATGATGAATTTACCCATTAACTTTCCCATAACTTTTTGTGAATGTCCTGCCACTTCAATGCTTTAAATTTTTATTTTACAGGTGGAATTGATTTCATTGGTCTGGCGAAAACTCGTGTGACATTATTTTGCAGTTTCAAGAAACTTGAAGTCAACTTAATATAAAATCTACTAGATATTAGTTTCTGAAATGAAATTTTTATTTACTCATTTGAAAAATAAATAAATTATGAAAAATGTTTTAGTATATATTTTTTTATTGAATTCCCCATAACAGTATTTTATCTCAATAACTTGAGAGATGACGACAAAAATGAAATGAATATGATGAAATCAGTATTTTTTTTCCGACTACAGCCCTTTTTTCTATTGTGTTGAATCTTTTTCATTTGGTCTTTTCCTATATTCGAAGCTTTACCCATATAACCTTTCAAAAATTGAATAAGAATTGGCTGGCAAATCAAGATATCTAGCATGCCTCATTTGTACCTCAGCGATAAATGAAAAATATATAATAACTTTGTATTTTTATACAGAATCTTCTTACATTTTACATTGATTCACAAGATACAAACAGATAATCTAATAGCACAAATTAGGCCGAAGATAAAAAAATACGATTCATAAACATTCCCAATAATCGCAGTTGGTTCAAGATATTCCCTTACACTTTTTTTTTATTTTACCTTAGTTCAATTACTGCATATATATTAGTAAATTAATTTCGTAATGATAGTGGAAGGAATGGATGTTACAGATTAAAATGTCCTCACTCATCTTATTTTGATTAGATTAGCGAGAGGACGTACTGAAAGTCATTAACTTACCATTTATCTCATACTAACTGTATTCTTTCCCCACTCTATGAAAAAGATAATTTGAACAATTTGGTATCAAACAGTTGTCATAAAATAAAGCATCTTTTGAGTAAACATGATTAAGAGGATGTATACATAAAGTGACCATACGTCCCGTTTTTAGGTAGCCTGTCCCGTTGTCCCCAAGTGCAGCTTCGGGACGTCGAAATGTCCCGTTTTCAAAAAGAGGGTAACACAAGCCAAGAATTCCATTCTTATTTAAAAGCAAACCTAGTTAAACTTAAGAAAATTTGTTCATCAGAAAAATATAAAACAACGTAACTTTTTTCACATTTATATTATTATTCCTCTTATTTTCTTCAGTATTCCTTTTCATTTTATTAATACATAAAAACTATGAAACAATACGTGTTTTCTTGAATGTAGATGTCCCGTTTTGAGGACAAAAATAAATGGTCACATTATGTATATACCATATTGGGAGCGTATATGGTTTTAAAAATAAATGTGAGAGTTAAGAATTCAATGTTGAGAAATCTCATCACTTTTTAAGTAAATTTCTTCCCTCTTCATTGATTTTTCAATGATATATTTATCTTTAAACAATGCATTTTGAAAAATATTTTTTTGACTTACAATATTTTTTGTGTGCCAACAAGAAAACATTTAGAATTATCTCAAAGCGATGAAGATGTTTGAGATTTATTCATTTACTTATATAATTTATAATTTATTTATTTACTTATATAATTTGCGTGTACATTTTATTATTTATATGTCAAGTATCATTATTCAAAAAAAGGGATAATTTCGTTATGTTGGTCAAATCGCCATGATTATTGCCATTATAGTCTGTGATTGCCATCGTGTTTTGTTGGCAGCACCTTCCTGTCCTGCCATATTCCGATTTGCACCTGATAAAACATGGGGTTCGGAGACTATCCAAAAGAATATAATCCGAATGTTCACGGCCCATATGACCCGGCTCGCTATTATGGAAAAGGTTAGTTTGTTTGATTATCACCATGCAATTTATCGTACGTTGAAGAATGTTCAAGCATCTTTCGTTTATATTTTTCGAAAAAGTTATGTAATTTCGGGTTGTCAATGAAATTTAGACATACCATGTATAAAGTATTAAAAATTATTCGTAACTAGAGCATGTATATTTCACCGTTTTCTCAAAGTGTTTTCTATTACTTTCAGTCGACAAACCCTTCTCCCAAGTGAAGATATCTGAATTGGGAGAATGGTTCGGCCGCCGTAACAAGTCACCGCAAGCACTCTCAGGAGTTTTCAGCAGAGGTAAATATGCTTACATATACATAGTTTCCGATATTTGATATAATGTTTTAATATCCATAAGTCTGCCCAGTAAACCTCAGCCAAAGGCAGCTTCTTGCTTACACATAGTGATAAACGTCATTCTGAAATGCCATATCAGGATAACTGGTAACATAGATTGATATAGAATGACTTGAGATTTCAATCGTTTTAGTAATTTGATATACTCGCCTATAGTAATTATTTTATCAATGATTTGTCAATTTTAGTTGAACCTGAAGATTTTAAATAAATTGTACAAATATATGTATGTATACATTTTTCTCAATCGTCATTTTTATTTTTTGTAACCAATAAATTTTAAAGGAAACTTCATAAAATTGAATTTAATAAGTTGTCATTGTACTGGTTACATATATTCTTATAATATCGCGAGTCTCATCTCAATACTTCCAGCCTTAACAGTTCCATTTGTGTAAAAACGATTGTGGTTGCTGAAACAAGAATTTGATACTAAGAATCAATTATATATTTTCACAAAGTAAGTCCAGTTTTTGGAGTTTTAATGAGCATCAGTGGCAATGTTAAAAGTGTCATCCCATTTTTACTCGATTTTTAAGTGTGTTGTCCTGTCTTAGACTTTTCATCTTTCAATATTTAGTTATTCAATCAACCCAGACACATCTAACGCTTCAACCGATATATTACAGATCTCTGTGTTTATCAGTGGCGAATGGTGGGTGTTACTATTGGGTGTGCTGTAAGAAATAGAAAAAAAACGTACATTTTTTAAAAAAAAATTATTGATCTGGGCTTTGGCATGCTCAATCTACCTTATAACCCTTTTAAATAAAATTACATTAATCTAATTTTATTTAAATAATAATAAAAAAACCGGCGACGCAATAGTTTTGACGTACGTGCACCGCGTTCGAGACCAACTTCACTTGTGTTCTGCCCGCCGACTGGTCGACTTGAGCCTGTACATCTACAACGATTTGGTTGGTTCACAGTTCGCCCTAAGGTCGGCGCGCCAGTATGCAGTTGTCATGTATGGCCGCTCGCACGCATGCATTCCGGGCAAGCTGCATACGATATATTATATTATACAAGCGCTTGCAAAAACTACACTGTAGGCAAAACAATATACATATTGCTGTATGTATGCTCTATATTTTATAAATTTATAAATATATATAAATTATTTTTTTTTACGATTTGGGGGGTGTGCACTGCACACCTACCACACTCTGAATATTCGCCACTGGTGTTTTATCACATTCATATTCAGTTTTTATATCAAAATACCACCCGAATTTTCTTGTTGGTCTCCTTTTTTTTAATTTGTTTAACATCACTATTGTAGTAATGGGTGAAATTTAAGATCTGGAAACCCATGTTTGAAGCTCAGCAGAGAAAATGTCAAATATGAATAGGGTTGCCATACGTATATAGAGGATTTACACTATTTCACTCCGTAATATATCTCTTAATTTTTTTATTGTACCTAAACTCTGTGTGAGACATCTCTCTCGACATTTTTTTGCACCCAATTCTATAAGTATGTGAAACAGGAGAATGATTAAATTGAGAAAGTTAAATCAACTTTGAAATATGGCGTGTTTAATGAACAGTAAAATAAACCATTTTCCACCCACTTTTTTCATGCAATTATATCTACTTAACTGAAACATTTTATTTAGGATTCTGGAGATGGCAGCATAAGTACTTGCAGCCCAAGCGTTCTGGAATCTCAGGATATCTTCAGGCTCTCACTGGATTCATGACTGTCTTCTACGTTTTCAACTATGGAAAGATTAGTAAGCTACATTTAAAAAAAAAATCTTAACAGAATACTCTATTACCCCATTTGAATACAAATTTGTGAAGCCATGGTTATTCAACCACTAAGTTGGGGTGACGAATGATAAATCTTTTAATATCTAATTTATCATCGCTAGAGCTAAGCAATAAAATTGGAAATGAAGTATAACTAGCTCGGCTCGATAAACTCAGTATAGTTTTCCTCTTATTTGCTTTATTGAAATTTATTTCAGCACTTTATTAATTATCTATATATTCAGTATATGACTAAACAACCATTGTTATTATTTCGAGATAGTCTAGAAAATCAGTCATGTGAAACGAGAATGCGTAATTTTTACTCTTATATAGTATATAAGTATTCAGTCGATTTAGTTATGGTATTAGAATAAGTATATGGAAGACAAATACAAGCTGCATAAAAATTTATAATAATATGATAATTTTAATTAAAATGTTTAGTTTGCAATTGTTAATTTTTTCTTGTATCGTACTATTTCAAAGTAAGTTTTTCATTCAGACTGTGCAAACTATCTATTGTTTGATTTTGGAAATATGTTGACTTATCAGTTGTTACTCTTAGAATACCCGTATTATTTGTGTTGCTGCACACCACCATATCGTCCATTTCCTGTCAAATTACTAATGAAATGTTTTAAATGAAGTAAATTCCAAAAATTTTTAAATGACTGATGTTTTAAGTTTGTTCCCTCTTTTATTTTTCACTAATGACTTTTGCCTTACAAATTTTACACGATTATTATGAAAAGTATAACTTTATGCCTGATATGATGAATAATTTTATATGGTTGTACTTGTTCGAACAGAATTTAAAATCATTAAAAAAAAATGATGTTTTAGGATTGGGCTCATTTAAAAAAATGAACAGTTCATTAGTGTCTTTCAACAATGATTTTATTGTTTACAGAGAATCACAGGAACTACAAGTACCACTAAACTCAACAACTTTTGCCGATACATACCAACTTAGCTCCGGGAAGTTAACATTTCCACACAACTGTATCGTGCTTCTTCAAACTTGTGAACTATTATGATTTTATTTGTGCAAATGTTTATTATAACTTTACTGTATTTAAATGGTTTATAAAATCTGAAATAAATGATTATGTAGATATGTAATCGAACCGGACTTTTATTGTGAACAAAATTCAGTATTTTTTAATTTTGGAGAATATAAAAAAACAAGATTTAACATGTTGCTTTTGTTAGCTAGAAGTGGGGATCACAATCTTCAATGAGAAGGAAATTTATCTTTGCTTGGTAACAGATGCCATTAATCGAGAAACTGTTCACTTTACTGTATTTTTTACCACTATCACATGTTATATGTATTGATTTAGTTAAAAGAAAGCCACTTCTCATGAAACTTTTATTCAATTACACGGCATATCCATCAACAATTTTTGTTTATTCGTTTTATATACAAGCCCTCTGGATCTAAACTGTTGAGACATCATTTTTTACTATAACTCATTCAGTGCCCCTGCCATGCGATGTTTTGCAGAATTGCCTTTGCCACACAAAGCGCGGTCATCCATAGTCTACTGCCTCACAATCGTTTGCTCTCACTCACGCCAAAGCTTTACTTTCAGCAGATGCCAAAAATATTTTCAGGTGTTATTTTATTTCATCTGTTGTTGCATCAATATTTGCGACAAAGTATTGGCAGTGGATGGGTTGAACTAGTTTTTTACCTATTAAGAAATGAAATGAATAATTTATGAAAAAAGAATGTAATTTAAGTATCTCTTGAAAAGTTAATAACTCATTCCATGCTAAGGACACGCCTAGCGTTTCCATATGTATATCCTCTTAGTGCCCAAGACCCGCATAGTGCGTTCATGCCCGAAATGTAAAAAGGTAATTTTATGACTTGATATTGTTTGTATTTTTTGTTAGCCAACAATATTCGTTTCTGATTTCGTTACCTTTGTATCTTACTGTGTCTAACACATTTTTGCTCAGTAAACCTGAGTTTACACGTGGCGTTGTGAATATTTTTTTGTAATTTTCATTCAAATTTTTTTAATTGATTTATTGCACTTTTATTGTTTTTTTAGCAATTGGAAAATAAACATAGCTGGACTATTTTTATAACGTCATTTGGGTGAAAAGTTCAGCGCAGAAGAATTATTTTATTTAGATTTTAAATAATATAGTATAGAAATTTGTGTGTGTAGTATATGTTTACAATCATGAATCAATATATATTTTTAGAAAATGCATGTGTGGAACAACCATTACAATATTAACTTGCCGCCGATTTATCAGTGTATTATGAAACGAAAAAATACCGACGTCGAGTTATTTGTATTTACCGACACTCGCATTTAATGTCTTTGAAATAATGAATATTATTAATAATTTGCAATACCTTTTTATAATTCAAATATATTCAGCACGACACATTTTTTGCACGGGGTTTTACATTAGCAGTGAAAATGTCAAGACAAATTTTTATTGTAATTCAAGCATTCTAGTACATTTTCGTTGAGGACTGTCTGAATATCGTTTTATAAAGGAATAAATACAGGAAGTAATAGTAAATCACTATTATTTTATATGACCATAGACTGATATTTTAGAATGTAGCTGTCATCTGTAAGTAAATTAGTGTAAACTAAAGTGTATAGTCTGTGGTCTAAATCGTCAGCTGTCTATAGTATATAATTTTTGCAGCTGTCAAAGACTTGAATTTGTGCACTGTTTTCGTTCTTGCAACTATGTCAAAATCATATATTTCAATTACGATGTTAAGTGTTTCTTGAATAATATTCTTATTTACCATTTTAAAAAAGTTCACAATGACAATTTATGATGTTAATGTATTTATCCCAGATTTCACTCGCGCCAGAACCGATCATTTAAAGTTCATCGGATATGTCGTAGAAATATCAGATGATATTTTGGCTCTTTATTTGAATAATTACTATTCCATGACAAAAGCAGATAACCTTTATTCTACAATATGTTGTAATAAATGGCCTTATATCAGTGATCGCAACATTTTGCATGGGTGTGTGACTGAGAAAAATAGCCTCGTAAATGAGGATGCGTTAATAAACGAAACACAGCGTTCAAATTATGTTGAACTGGAGACAGAAAATAGATGCATAGAATTGGTAAAATTAATAATCGATGGAAAAAATTTAGATATTAAATTGAATATTCGGAATATCGTCATAATATTTTATAACCAAGATTCAATTGGTATATCAGAATGCGTATTCAACACTCCAATTATCGAGCAATCAAATATAGAAGAATGCGGTTCCAGATTGAATCAATTTGACGTTTTAAAAACCATTACCAATTATAAAAATCATTCCTGTTCACAAGTGAAGACAAACGATGAAACATTTGCGATAAATTACTTGAATAGGTTTTCATTTTTTCTTATACTATTCAAAACGTTAAGGCCTTTTTTGAACTATTCCAATTTATTCATACAAATATGTCAATTCTTAAAAATAATTCACTGGATCGTACAATCTATACGAAGCGAAAAAAAGGTTGGTATTTTAATTTTGATTTTTGTAACCACTAGAATAAATTCAGGGATTTGTTGCTTTTATTAGTACATTTATTGATATAAGAATCATTCAGAAAATATAATAGAATGTCATAAATCTTTTGTTTGTATCTCTTACATTTTTGGTTAGTTATAACCTTGTAACAATGAATTTTTTGACACTAAAAAATTGACAATGTATTTTAGTTCGACAAAACTTATAAGATATGTAGTTGATAGCTATTTCGGCTCACGCCTTCATCAGAACTAATAAAATAGCTATCAACTATATATATCTTATAAATTTTGTAGAAATAAAATACATTGCTACTTTTCACCGTGTTATAATGGAGTTTTACCAAGTAAATGCCAATTCAATCAATAATTTTTTTGACAATTTAAAAATCATATTCAAAAGCGTAAATAAGTTAGTTTTATTGGTTGGCAAGAACTTAATTTAGATATGGAATAAACAATAATGACTATAATTGTCGTATGATCTAAACTAGCTAGAACTTTGGCATAAAATTCATTTCCTCCTTTTAGAAGTATATTTTTAACTGAAGAAGTATATAATAAATAACAAACCTTAAAAATTGATTTACAGTATTTGATATTTTAAGATGGCGGTGAAGACTGGAAATTTAATATCCGCACTAATTATAGACATCTGTGGTGGTGCCATTGTACTATTTTGGATAAGCCAGTGGTCGAGCTCTCCTATGAATGAATTATTTAACTTGATTGAGGTGAATATATTTCAATTTAATATTATTACATTGAATTTCACTCTAGATGTCATTGTATATATGTAAATGAAATATTTTTTTATAATGAAATTTTACTAAATTTTTATTGTTACTTATGTGTTTTATTTTTTAGTTAATAGTAGAATATTTAAAAACACTTCTAAAATGGCTGATGGGATCACCAGCGGGTCTTAAATTAAATCATGCATTCAATAGTATGCTTGGAAAGTTCTTTTTGTACCATATTGATTTATGGTGGATGTTTCTAGGTAAAAATACATTTTTCAATTTTATATTGTAATCACAATCTCACTGTAATGAATTTTAAGGGGCTAACTGTTTACTTTCAACAGTAAGACATTATATTTAAATAATAAAACGCAATGTTTAGTACTATTTCTACAATTTTATATTAAGAAAGTTCTGTACATTATTTTAAATTAATAACACTCACTCTTATAAATTATAAATATAGTAATATTTTGTAAGAATAAATGAATTTATTCATACATGATAATTTCTTTGCAATTGATGATTCTCATTAATTTTCCTTCATTTTGTTGTCTGTAAATATACAGTGTTGTTTCTGTATCCTGACTCAGTCCATTGTTTCTCAGTATGTTGGATTTAATGTTATGATAATAAGAGAAATATTCATAATCAAAAAATGTTTTGAAAGAGTTAAAAATTTTATAGTTTTTCCAATTTATTTTAGTATATTATGCATGAAATTGCCAAATTACAATTCTATATTATATTTTAGTATTACATTATTATGAATTGCAGTTATATCGAAAAACATCTTAGAAATAGCCATGCAAATTTTCCAGTTTTTGGGTATGCTAGGCATCACATTTCAAGCAGCAATTCTGGCTGATTTATTATCATTGGTGAGCTTCCACATATATTGCATATACACATATGCAGCAAGGTGCGTTTAAAAAAATATATTTCATGTAGCCGTGCGGCTAACATTCATAATTTGAAATTGGTATTAAAATTAATTCAAATTTGAATATACTTTTTTATTTCAGATTATACAATATTCAAGTAAGCGGACTGATTTCACTATGGAGGTTGTTTTTAGGTAGAAAACACAATCCCTTGAGAGGAGGCGTTGACTCTTGTGAATATAATCATCACCAGCTGTTCATTGGAACTTTAGCCTTCACAATTTTGTTATTTTTACTTCCGACGACTGCTCTGTATTATGTTGTATTCACAATTGTGAGTATTAACCCTTTGATTAGCAAGTTATTTTTCACTATATTAGTTTTTGTTATGTGTTAATCTGGTAAGAATATTGCTTATTTTATCGAGTAAAATATGTAACCGAAATGTTTTTTTATGCTCAATATTATACGGCTCCCAATTTTTTTTGCAAGAATTAACTTTTTTGAAAATAAGGTGACTGCCAAAAACCACAGATATATATGTATAGCATCCATATCTTAAGAAGTTATAATAATAACAAATGGAATCTGAAAATGGCAATTGATAATGGATGACAATACATCACCGTATCGATAGGGCCGTACTTTTCAACGGGTTAATATAAAAAACGAAATGTCCACTATCAGTGATTGAATGTATATTGTAAACTATTTCTTCTGTTCTTGATTTGAATGTTAACTATCCATGATTTTTACTGTGTCTTTCTGTTGTGTGGTTAAGGGATCAAATTCCCATAGTATGCATGTCTAAATATGAAAATTAAAATAGCAAAAATAATAAAATCTTTAGTGGTATTTTAACCTATGAGCACTATACCTGAAGCCGATGATAACAAACCCAATATATCTAATTTAATATTTCAATAACCTTTCACAGTAATAATCCCTCCAATAAAAATCAAGCAGGTGTGAAAATAGATACTAAATAGTTATATTTAAGAATTATAAAATTACTTTATTTCTAATTTAATTTTCAATAAGGTAAACAATGATCCATGAGTCAGGTTTTGCTTTATTTTCATGAATCATGAGAATCCAGAGAATACCAGGTGTAGGAGCTCACAGTGTCACAATTTGTTTTAGTTCCGGATAATGCTGATATTAACAAGCGGCTTACTGATACGAATTCAATATGTCATTCAGTCGTTTCCTCTGTATCTGTTTGCGTTGTGGGCTGTTAACTCACCGAGGATTGCAGGTATGTGGATTCTCTTTGATCATATTTGATTCAAATAACAGATGCCATTTAAGATCAATAATTAAAAATTATATTATTTGATGTTTTCTATTATTTACTTCACTTTTGATTTTTAATCTTCTTCAAAGATTCAAAGTTCTTTAAAAAGCATTGCAATGTATTCTATAAATGCTGTATTATTTTTTTGAAGCAATCCTTAGTTTTTTATCTACATTCATACAATTTCCTTTTGATTTTTACCAGGTGATATTAAGATATCCATAATGGAATCTGACAGTAGAAGCAAATCAATGTGTTTACTGCTGGAACTCAAAACGGCATCTTTCTTCCAAATAATTAAGACATTTGAACCAGCTCCCATCACAAAACCGGAGGCCATCAATTGGAATGAGATATTTTCAAATTTATGGAGGGGAAATCTGTTATACCCTGTTTGAATGCCTGATAGATATAATACTATTGACAACTAATTAATGAAATGTATTTCGTCAAAACTCTTCTTTCAAAAATAATAATATTATTGATTGCAAATAACACACGAGTTAATTTTTTTCTGTTAATCCTTCATGCCTGCTTTTTATTTGGTTTATGATTAAATGACTGTAACTTTCTTGTCTTTAGTATTGTTTCCATGATTTTTAAGAGGCTGCTCCTCATGTCAACATCCTTTTTTAATTGGAAATTACAAAATCCATTTTTTCCAGTTTATTCGTAAATATTTAGTTGAGTCTGGTCATATTTATTAAAAAAAAAAAACAATAGGTTTAACTTTTTCACCAAGTTTTTAAAATTGTATTATTGTTTAATTCATTTGTATAAGTGTGTACTGTGTCTTTTGATTAACTCCTTTATCCCACCAGAATAAAAACTTCATCTTCAACGTGAAGAATGTGTTAATTGAGGCTTTCGGCTCTGATTATTTTTTTTCTTCGATGTAAACAATTTTGTAATGATAACAATAGTGAAAATCAGATAAATCTTAGTCAGGAGAATAAAATAGTTTAAATTTTGCAACTGATCACCATGATCTCTTAACATTAATTTGTTGGCAAGCATGTAACAGTTTGCAATATATAACGTTCTGTAAATCCCGCTAAACACATATAATGAAGTTTGGCCTTGAGGGTAGTTTTTCATCACCTCGTAATACAATATATGGATTTATATCAAGTTAAGAGGTGAAAAAAACACATACGTACAGAAATTTTAATATATATATATATTTTTATTTTATAAACATTTTTTTTTCATCTTGGATAAACAGGAAACAGCAGTTTGTAGAGATGATATAAAATATTGTTCTATTAGAAAAAGAATATGTACACACATTCTATCAGTTCCAGGAGCTAAAATTTGCATATCTGTTCAATGTATTTTCACTTATCTATCATAGTGTTGAAAAAATAACTTTAACACACTTAACAAATCAATCAATTCATTATTAGGTTATTTGATGTTGTAGTGATTGCCATAGCTTCAGTGAATACATCTGGTACAGAAACTGTATCTGTCAAAAGGCAATATACAATGTGCCCATGATTATATGACATATGCAGAAAATGCAACGCTATGTTCTATGTCATATTTTATGCTTTTTGTAGGCAATGTAAATAATACAGGTATTTTGAAATGAATTACTCTCACATGTAGTGTCCATTTTTAATGAGGCAAATATGATAACTTTTGATACGTCACATTATAGAATTGCCATTTCAATTTGTGACATGGTTAATTGATGTTATAGTTTTTTTAGATATATGTTTTATAAACATATCTACAAAATCACAAACTTGGATTTTGTAGATATGTTTATAAAACTTCAAAGCATTTTGTGGAAGAAGTTATCACACATACATTAGATGAACTAAAAATTTCTAATTCACATTGAAAATATAAGATCAATTTAAAAGTTATGTATATTTATTTGAATGCGTTGATATTGACACACGGTTGTGTTCCTCACTAGGTATTGAGCAGTGTTAAAAGTAAAAAAGAAAAAAAATCCTTTTTACATCTCAACATTATTAATACTTTCAGCCCCAGAGTCCTTACATCAATTGTACAAGACAACAATACAAAAGTATTTAAGTATATCACATGGGAGACGCAGGCTTGATTCCAAGTAATTTTTATGGCACTCTGAGGCTAAGACTGTTAAATCAATCATGTCACAGGCAGATTTTGATTAGTTCTGTAAGAGTAAAATTATATCAACATACACTGCATATTTTCTTAGTCCTCCAGGATGCGACTACATATATACAAATTATATTGCTTGCGATATGTAGCAAATAATATAAATTTCACAATTATCTTCACACTGATTCATATAATAAATTGCATATACTATCTCCTTACTGCCATTTTTTTGTGTTAATACATCAAATAAGACTCATAATACAAATACGTTGAATATGAATATCATGTTATAATATATATTTATTTACACTGCAAAAGGCACTGCACGATGTGTTATCAAATATAATTTAATAAGTACGCCTTACTCTATTCATATAATATAATTAAAAAAAAAAATTACACATGGAATACGGCATATAAAAAAGTCTTCACAGAAATTATCAAGCAAACACTTGAACCGTAACGAGATTCTATGATTTTAACTGAAATAATTTAAATTCCCCCTTTTTGACAGGGATAAACAACTTCAGTAGTGTTTGTAATTCAAATATTTTGAAGGTAAATTTTTTCTATGATGTATGAATGAGATGTAAACATGCATGTCTAAAAGTTGAAAGATATCTTTCTACTGGGTTAGGTTTTATCACAATCAAATCTGCATGTCGAATCTGACCAGGATGTGTATGAGAATCACAGTAATCTTTCAAGAGATTATGATTTAATGCCATTATGAGAACACAGATTGATGATTGCGAGGCAATTACATTTTTTTTCTGATAATCTTCCCATATACGATTTTATGTAATATCACAGCAGCAAATATTTTAGTGACTGCTTACTTGTCAGGCGCTGAAACTCCCTTAACAGAATCAAAAGATGTGAGTTAATTCTTAGCTAATGCAACTTACAGACAAAAAAAATCAGAAATTTAAATAAGGATTAGGATTAAAATTTAATTGAGGATTCAAATACATGGTAGTGTGTTCATACAGAAATATTAGGGCAAAGGTTGGTAAAACTGGTATTTGCCAAATCAAATGAAATTTTTAACTAAAAACCATGGCGATTGGCATTACATTTAATTTACAATATAATACATTACATAAAATCCAAATGGCAAGCATAAAGACTGTCTCTAATTATGTCTATTAATCGTAATTAAATCTAGCAAAACTATTCGGAAGATTTGATTATTATCAGATGTGTTAACAAATTGTCAGGGCAGATTTGATGCAGGGGCTTGATTGTTATATCAAATATGAGACAGGAATATAGTCGAACATAGTAATGGAATAAAACATGAACATTTATTTATGAAGTATTAAGAAGAAGAAACACAAATATAGACTAGCTTTTAAAACGCTGATATCTTTTAACTCGAATGTGCAATAAAATTTATTTGCTATCTAATTGTACTGCCTTATGTCTTAGCTTTAAAACTTTCTGGTTCGCCAACCAATTAATAGTTAATAATATCTTACAAGCAAAAGAAATCTATTTATATAAATAGGCAGTTATTGCGACTTAACGGTATTAAAATGTGTCTTACCAACCTACATAATTTCAATATTAAGTTAAAAAAAAAAAAAAACTATCATGAAAAATGATGGATAAAGTATTTTTGAAATATGCAAGGGCTAAGATTGAGTGTTGAATACATTCTCTACATGCAAGTAATTACCGATTCAGTGACAAATCTACATATAAGTGAACAAATACCGTTTGTTTTTAGTATCACAAATATATAAATACTGTTGGAGAGATATTTTAATGAGCCGTGCCATAAGTTGACATTTTTCTTTTATCATTTTCCTAAGCCTATTGCAAATTAAATCGAATTAAAACTAAACACATTGAGTGCAAATCAAGATTCTATAAAATGCATAAATAATTTCAATTCATGGTTCATTTTATGGAAAATAAATGTACCTACCGCCGATTTCATAATGAAATTCAACTAAAAATTTTAATTAAATTATCCTAATCTTTTGCAAAACATGAATTAATAGACTAATAGAAAGTGTCCAGGGTGATCTAAACAAGCATTAAATTGATTATGAATTTTTTTTTGAGAAAATGAATTGTCAGCTGTAACAGATTCTGAAACGAATTCAATGTTCACAGGTGATTCTGTTTTAGCAGAGAAACTAAAATATTTTAATTCCAATAATACGCTATATATTTATTATATACATAATTTAAGTATAATCTCCTTCAAAGTTTCAGGTTGCTGTGATAAAAAAATACTAAGGGTACATAATTAAAATTGACAAGCACATGAAGAAAACGCACACAAAACAATGGGGTGATATATTTTTTTTTTCTGGTACTTTTTCAAAACATATTTACCAATTGTTTTTCACCGACGGCATACATTCTCAGTTGGTTTACTCTCACAGAATGAATAACATTTTTTATTTAAATTGCGATAGGGTACTCAAAAATTAAAATAAGTTCGAGGCAGGATTAACAATGTTTTATTATATATAGTTGCCAAAAAAGCACTAAAAGATATTTCACAACATTAAAAAATATAATAGAAAAATATTTTCTACCATTACGTATTTTACATACAGCTGTTATGCATCCGGGGGCTTGATATAAAATAGCTTCCGTAGTCCAGGATGCCAGCAGAGTTTGACAATTATGTGTCTTACAGGATGAAATAATGTTTGCCAGACATAACTAATGTTTTAGATTTTTAAAATATGGTTCTAATTCAGTAATAAATTGGAATATTTGAGTACCCGACGGTCGCAATAAAATGCTTAAAAAAATCTAATATTGTACTATACACCAATACCGACTGCAAATTTTATGATCATGAATACATTTCCGAAATAAAATACTCCGGGGCACATGCGAGTTTATTAGGTGGTTTTATGATTGCAGTGACATGGATTTGAAAGCGATACAATGGAATGAAGAGTTATGTATGTTTTGTTACAGTGAAAATATTACTTAGATTAGAGTTTCCTAATATCATCTGTGTGTTACATAATTTAATGTATATAATTAGGAGTGACAGCGGGCGATGACTGACCTCGGCTGTTCAGCCTGCGCATCCTGAATTGAATGAGAAAAATATCATTATACATGATGAATAATTGTCATAAATTTTTCATTTATAAATTTTAATACAATGACAAGGTATTTGAGAAATACAATTGCTGTTATCAAAATGCTGTGCATTTAAAAATTAATTTGCGATCAATTCAGCAAGACATCAATAAGAAAAAAACTACTGTTACTAAATTAGCCTGGTGGATATTTTATTTTTTGGTTCGGAGGTATTTAAAATTATCAGCATCCTATTGCAAAGCATAAAACGCATTTACCCTTTTTTTACTGTCAATAATAGAAAACAGTGCCAAAATAGTTTAAACTTAAAACCTACATTTAAAAAAATTACAACTGCATTTTACAAAATGTTATGTTTTTTTGTTTATAATATTTACAATAATCAAATAATTAATTTATTTTGCAAAAAATGATTGGTCATAGTCGGAATTATGAAACATTACAGAGATATTTTGACAGTAATACTGATATCTACAGCTTTGAATATTCTCATATGATGATAGCGAGTATCAGTTGTTTCTCCTCGATCGGTTAGTAACTAGAGAAATAAGATATGGTAAAAAGAAAAGTATTAGTACCTGTAATGATCTCTATTAAAGTCAGATGGAGCGTGCGACGTGTCTCTAGTGTGAACCGGGGCTCTACATGATGCTAACTTTGATTCCAAAGCCTAAAACAAAAAGCAATGCATTGATATTTATCTTATCTCATCCCAAATGCATTAAAGCGTTCAATCAATATTGCAACTGGATTAGATCACGCAATTTAAAAGTTAGTCCATTTTGAGCAATTACCAATGAATAGATTTTCACAAAGTAAGATCGCTTTGCAAATTGAATTTTCAAAAAGACTTCAATTAACATGGGGATATAAATATAATTTAAGTCGAAGACAAAACAACAAAGATGAAATTTAAGAATATATCCATTTGAATGAGGCATAAACTATAAAATTAATTGCACAATGGCTAATTTAAAGAAGCATAATGTCTTCTATGAACAAGTTAAAATGTTATATATAGAAAAAATAACAGTTCATTTATGTTATGATCAATGAAATGTTTCATTTTGGCAATTGCATAATGTGAAACAATCGATATGAAAATGTTAGTAAAACAACATAAAATATTAACCCACCACCTTATATAAGGAGTATCTAATCAGTCACAATAGCATCACTATGACCGAATGGTATTGGACAATTATAGAAATATCAAAAAATTTTGAGTCAAAATTTCCACCAAATAATGTTTCTTTCGGCAAATTTTCTAAAGTAGCTTTGCAAGCTCTTCCAACTGGAAGTTTGGATTTTCGTAAATAAACAAGTAAACTTGAAGGTTTTAAAAAAGACAAATGCAAAAGTAAGTAAAGTGAGTACAAATAAATAGGAAAGAAGTTTAGTTTAAATAAGACAAGTTTTTAATATTGTAACATTCAATTATGGTTACATCTTAATCTTTTAATTTTCACCATATCTATTTCATAAATCCCTAGTATGATTATTTAATTGAAGGTGTTTCATACAACATAAAAAGTGTTGTTACTCTGACAGTCCTTCTAAATGACCATTTCAATTGCCTGTTTAGTTTCTACCCATAAGAAATCTACAAGCTCAACTTAAATGAAAAATGTATATTATGCGAAAATATACACATTTTAAATAGTATCATATTTCACAGATTTTAATGAACTTGTGAAATTTTTCAACTGACAAAAATTGAAATGGGAATTTAGAAGGAAAGAGATCTAAAGCAGAAATGAAAAATGTATGAAATGTGCAACTAAAAAATATTATTTACCCAAACCATAAAATATCTACAAATACAAACATCGAACAAAAAGTATTTTTTATTTGTGATAAATTAAATGAAAAAAAGCATATATATTAGAAAGGTATTTATTTAAAATATCAGATATGGTATATTTCATATATGAGAACAATACATTATATTGCATTTTTTTTTTAAACCAAATCAATTACATATTTGGCAACTTAAGGGAGTATTTTGGAATTGTTTCAAAAGATTTGTGAAATATTTATGTAAGGTCAAGGTAATGTTTGACATTTACTTTGCTATCTAATTTAATAGTTACATAAATATTTCACGAACAGTCAAATATAATTTTTCAAAATTTACATTGATAGTTAAGGAATAAAGATTTTATGGAAAAAAATACATTTATTTATACATAACATTGTATAATATATGATTCTCACTATACTGATTTCAATAAGTTATTTTTTGTCATCTTATTATTTATTACATTCCCTTACAAGAAGTTACATGACATGATTAATTTTAATGTTAAATTTAAAGTTACATATTAAATTTCTTTTATACAAAAATTTATTGATAATCGATCATAATCACTGTGTTAAAAAATAGTCCTTCAGATCATTCCTAAGGCACATTGAATTTATTTATTATTGATACTATGTTTAAAATAAATAACCTTATTTTTATATTTACTTTTAACACTATAACTACCATCAGCATAATATGATTTAATGTCAACAAGTCAAAAAACAGATTTACAGGAATCATTAAGTATAAAAGTTACTTACAAAACAATATGCTTCCTCACTTGGTATTTTGATATAAAATACCTTTAGAGAAATAAATCGTTTATTTGAAATACGATACTAATATTATGTTTTATGTAAAATTACATTAATATAAATGAGTGAAAAACCTAATATATATATGTAATATTAATACGTTGACTGAATATTAAAATACCCTATTTCTACTTCCACTGTATTAAAAACCCTGCATATTTTCCCAAAAATTAATACAGTAAAATGGGAAATATGTCATAAGTTTGGTGACAATTGCTTGAGAAACATCAAATAATTTTATTGTTTTCTTGTTCAATATATTATAAAACCAATTTTTTATCAATAAGATGAATCATTTAACAATTGAGAAGATTGCTTGCAGACTATGCCTCAGGCAATCAATTTTTTGGCTAAAACACTTAATTACCAAATAAAAAACAACTATTTTATTAACATTAAAACTTAAATTATTGTTTTTTATATGATTCATTAAAGTTTGCACAGGTAGATGAGTTCTATCATGGATTTCAGTAGAGTTTAAGTGTGATGGATAGATTGGCCCTGTGAGGTATAAAGGGTTAATATAGGTATTCATCATGATATTAAAGGAGCTACATAGAAACCAGCCAATTCAAACAAAAAAAAACTAGTTCAGCACGAAAGATCAAATTAAAATTGCTTTGAACACAAAAATTAAATTTATTACAGGATTGTTCCTGCATCAATTTAAGGCAACTCAATCTTTCTTAGAAATATGTTTATTATGACTCAACTTAAGATGATAGTCTCAAATTCAGTGGATACCTTTCATTCCCACTTAACCAGGAAATAAGACAGATCAAGATGTAAAAAAAAAAAATTAACAGACCCTGAAAAAAAACTTTGTTATTTTACTTCTTAATTGTCAAATCATGAATACAGTCAATAACTATAAAAACATTTCTTCGGTATTTTGAAATGTTCTAATTGGGCAGTATCCGATTATGTGAAAGTTTACAACCTTTTTTTATTCATTGCAGAAATTTATTCAGTTGTGTATTTCCTGCATAAGAATGTAATATTTTATTTCCATCTACAATATTTTAAAGTATTCAAATGTAAGGCTGACCTTTTTTAATATCACAATTATATTATGCAAACAATTCATCTCACATTTTACATGTAGGAATGCCCATGATATTTCATTATTTCCACTATGTAACACATTACAATTACATCAGTCTGGTGGTACATAAATAACTAGATATCACAAAAATAATATTTTTCAAGAAACTTATAATATATTTATCAATTAATGAAAAGAATTACAGGCTACTCTCAATTACCCAGTTCGATATTAAAAAAATATTGTCAAATTTACTTGAAGCGAGTGATATAGGCAGATTACTAGTATTTATTGATCAAATTGAATAGCTTTCAATTTTGGTACAGAAAACATCGATCAGTGATCAATTCAATCAATCAACGATTTAAAACTTTACAGTGATGCAAATATCATTTCTACTACGAGTGAACCCTTCACAATACAGCGACGAATACTGTTAACATTATTTTTAACAATGAAGAGTTGAATATAATGATGACATAAGAAAAAAAATTATATTAACTAATAATTGAAAATCAAATGAATGATTAACTGTTGGCCCAGGTAATTAAGAGTATACTGTTGTATCAAGCAAAGGGGTAGAAATTCAACACTCAAACCATGCAGAGAATTATCAATTAAATAATGAAAAGTTCCAATTAAAGTGAATACTACTATTTCAACTTACAAAGAAAATTTTGTAACTATGATTTTGTTTTGAAATATTTCCATACGACCGCGACATTAGTTATGATTAAGTTACATCATACTTCAGTGGAATGACTTGGCATCAATTAATAGAATGCATAGATAAAACGATCAAAGATTATTACAATTGAGTCGGCCTTATTTTAGTGGGAGACCTGGGAGGTGGCCTAGGCGGAGCGGAAGACCTTCTGAATGAACTCCCTCTTGAAAACAATGAAGCCGTTTTGTCTTTCTGTGTAGGAGGAGAGAATCTTTTCATGTTGGAGACGACTGGTACATTTTTTCTCAATTCCACATCATTATCTATGCCGTTTGTATGATTTGAACAAGTATTCGCATTACATGTATTTGAGTTTTGACTAGTATTTAAATTATTGCTATTATTGCTAGGGAACACACCCGAAAGCCACTGGGAGAATTTGACAGGGTGGGGAGAGGAGTCTTGCTTTATGTCTAGTTTAGAATCTAAGGAAGTCGAAAGATTGTTCGAGGTCTCTTTAAACCGAGCGTTGGGAGCGGAAGGCAATCTGGCGTTTGGAGTTTGGTCGAGGGCATGTGCACGTTCGATGGTATGCTGAGGTGAAGCATTCTTTTCGGTCTTTATACAAATACATCTAACCTTACTGCATTCTGGGCAGAGAAACCTCTCAAGCTGGAAGCAACATAAAACATGCAAGCTACACTACAAAAAAAAAAAAAAAGTAAAAAATCATTGTTGGAAATTTAATAGCTACAGCACTTGTACAGTGCATGAACACTTTTAGCAATAGAGGACAATCTAGTTAACATATGACCTTCACAAATTTATGTTATTCTTGATCAAATTTTACATCGATAGATCAATCTGTGACACCTTTTGGCATTCTAAATTAGTTATGGGGGTCAAAACACCACAATGGCTAACAAATAAACACAAATTTTGGAAAAATGTATGTTTCTGCTATATTTATTCTCCAACAATAATTTTGATGTTACCAAAAAAACCAAACCATTTAAATCTAGAAAAAATTAATAAATATTTTTATAGCCAAATATCAAATATAAATAAATATTCAGCGATTCATCTAGCGTTGTTTATCTGAATTCTTTTTCATCTTTGATATACCCGTCTTTATTAAATGTTGGAATTATGATAAAAATATTCATCAAGTACTAATATTTAGTGATTGATAGAAGAGGAAATCACTCAATTTAAATAAAAAAAATAAACTGGTTTTGAATTTATTAGTACTGACATCAACAATCAAATACAAATGGGTGAGATACTATATCTATATCTCACCCATTTATATTTGATTATTCATTACATATATCCTTTTTTGATATGGCATATTTTTATTTATCACAGCATTTTTATAATAGATTTCTCGTAGATAGGTTCAATTTCATAGCAAAAACATAATATTTCATCAACATACCTTTGAGTTTTCAATAGTAATGTCATATTTGGTTATGATTTCTAGACATAAACAATGCTACACCATCCCGGCTTCATTGTAAAGCAATGAGATATAAATTTAAAGAGAATAATTTATTGAAGTCTTTTATAAAGAGTACTTTCAAATACTAGTTATACTCTTATTTCACACATATTGAGTCGACTCAAACATATGTTTCAAATATAAATTTTTCTTTGGAAAGAATAATTTACCAAGTGAATTATTTTTAATTAACTCTTAAACTTATTAAAACTGTTAATACTGTGCGAGATAGGATTGTGCGTTAATTACAGGAGTACAATAACAGTTACTTAAGGAGATCCAAGCAAGTGAGCAATGATATTATTCATATAATACTTTCAATTGACTACATTTATAGAGAAAATTCTATTTAATCTCAGAATTGGCTCATTTCCTGAAAAGGGTCTATTTCCAGGTATGTTAGATTCACTGTTATGCAAGGTATATAAGAAACACGCTTCATTTCCAATCTCACCATGTGAGGTCTGTAAACCAATGGGTAGGAATATAACATTCTTCAATTAGGTGAAAAGAATATACTATAAATCAATTCAGTTATCCAAATATGGCATCTCTCACCAATTTATGTTTCAAATATGGTATCCTTGGTTTTTTTGGTGATTTTTACTATTGAATAAAACATTTATTTATGATTATTAACACTTTGAGTAGTGAGTTATTTTTTACTAAATGAGTTTTTTTGTATATTTTAAATGTTTTTACAAATACTCAATATAAAACTATAAAAAAAATTAAGGGAAGATCTGTCTGTTTTTGTTTGGGATGAATATTAATTATTATTTCAAGAGGTAAATAAATTTAAAAAATTGATAATCATATGGTTAAAAATGTAAATAAATTTGTTTTTTATTAATTTTCTCCAAGCTATTACACTGTTAAACTGAGGCTTGTTCATAATTGAATTATGAATGCATATGGTTTAACATTGATGCTGAATCTAAGAAAGGGAGCGGCCAAACTGACATGAAATTTTACATCCCAAGCCACATGGCAATAGATTTCTTTAAAAAAAATTTTTTTATTAATTTGGAACAAATAAAAAAAGTTGACCACTAAAAATAAATGGCACATATAAAAGGCATAAATATCTGAAGAAATAATAATAGTAACACAGAAAATATGGGAATGATAATGGATAAAACTTTACACGCCGCACACATACAGCCATACTCCTCAAATGGTTAAAGAAAAAATGTGTACTGACATAATTATATGGATAAGATAATTTTTTTTTAGAATATTAAAAATTGTAAGAACTTATGTATTTTTTGTCTTGGCTTTATTCCAGTAATGTTACTTCTATATTAAGCCTTCCCGTAAAAGATGAGATTGCAGATATACAATTTTGCAATGGAAACAATATGTTGTAAATAATCAATAAACTTGACATTTTGCAATATTGTCACTAAACTTGATGCCCTTATACTGAATGGAAAAGTGATCTAATCATCAAACTCATATGCTCATAACTACTGACTATTTTCTAGCTTGTTAATCGAGATAATGAAGGGTGGAGACTAAAAGAACTTGATTTAAAAAAAAATATTTTTTTAATTCAATACTATTTAGAAATAAAAATCAAAGGTACCTGTTTGGATCATTGACTACGTCATATTTAAACCTTGTACTATACAGATAAAGGAGAAAACATGCATTACACAATATACAAAATAATTGTTAGAAATAATGCCAGATATAACACACTTACCCCGACTTTCCGCAGTAAATCACCGACTATGTTCAGCGCTGATATTCTTGAGGAAGGTGTTATGGCATTTCCGTTCATTGATAAATCACCTGATTCAGACAAATCAATGATTATCATTTGTTGAATTTATAAAAAGGAAACAGAAAATTACTTTATAAAAAAAAACTGTGAACTGTATAATAGAAATGCTATAATTATTGGATTAGCCAGAAACAAAATGAGTTTGAAATGCATCTTTGTCCATATTTGTAAAATGAACAAGACATTTCGAAGAAAACAATTGTACTGGAGATAAATTTTAAAATTTATTGATTGAATTGGCATTCACTTGGTAGAACTCCATTATAACACGGTGAAAAAATGGCAATGTATTTTAGTTCTACAAAATTATTTTTAACAAATATAGTTGATAGCTATTTCGGCTCACGCCATCGTCAGAACTATGCTTAAACTAACATTTGCATATCTATATATAGCTGTGTAGAAAAGGTACACAACATATCCTCTCTCCTGTTCCAACGGTCTAGCTTGTTACTTTAACACACTGGCACTAAGTTTTCAAAATTCTAAATGAAACAATAGGTGTCTATGACAATAAGATTATATGTGGGACGGAAGTGATCCTTCTGGAAGTAAATCAGACCACCCCTTTGTGCAACGGCTGGACAAGTGGTGATGCTATTATGTTAGTTTGGTCGTTAAGAATCCTTTGTGATAATTGGTGTCTATTGATTTCTAGCTGTTCTAAAGCCGTCATTCTCCGACCCTCACTACAAAGATGCAAACATTTAGGGGCTGAGTTTGAATTTATAGTATGTGATTCATTAATAACGTGACTAGCGAATTGTGAATCTGTTTTTTTATTGTTGAATGATCTTACATGTTCCTTAGCTCGAGTAGATATACTTCTACCTGTTTGTCCGATATAAACGGATAAACATGAGCCACAGGACATTTTATAAATACCGCTTCTGTCCAGTATATTGATTTTATCTTTACTATTTATTTGTTGGCAAGGCACAGATAGACAATTAGATAAATTTCTACAGAAAGCTAACTCTTCTTTGATTGTTGAATTGATTTATTGTGGCTCATGAATTAAGCTTAACTATAATGAATATTCATATTTTGGCATATAAAATATAAGGAAAAATATAAGGAAAAATATCATCAACCCAATGGAAAATCTTGAAATTTTATCAATAAAGATTTGACATATTATCAGCTATAAGCCAAATTTATTTTAGACGACTCACATTTCAATGCAGATCCAAGATTTGTCTGTGTCTCTGTTTCAACATGGAGCCGGTTGGAATCCAAACTGTGCCCATTGAAAAGTTTTCTACTCAAGTCGTCAGCGATTTTCGGTACAGGTGTACTGGTTGTCGTATTTCCATTTGGAACAATTTCCCTAACATGTAACTCTTGTTTCAGATCTGAAATTTAAAAAATGTGACATAAACTTTTATACTGCAATTCTATTCTAGGCTTAGTTGAAAATGGTAAAGCAGTTTTAATGTTTTACAAGATATTGTAATAATTTGTCCGTGATTTAACAATGGTATCGTTTATTGCGTGATTTACTAGGATGTGGCGGTTTTTTATATTTTTTTTTGGGGTTGAGTTCAATTAAATGATAAAGTAAAAGGCCTTTCAGAGGTGATTTCTTGCAGTCAATTGGGATTTATCCTCAACATTAACATTGATCAATATCGATAGAGGTAATTTTTGATGAACTATGATATTAACAAGATGGCATTAAAAAATATAAATAGAATGTTTTTCAGTTTAGATTCCCTGATTTCATAGCAACCAATTTATTTATTTTTCATGGTATGCAAAAGCTCCCCCATGGCATTGGGACATTTTATTTTTACTGTGCAAAAACAGCAATCAAAAACCAGTGAAACTGCAATGACACACTTACCTACAATTTTTTTTCAATTAAAATTATTAACATAATGCTGAGAAATTGATGATTGAAAGAAAGAAATGATTACCTCTAGCTTCATCTGAAACTCGTTGCAATTTTACTCTTAATGCCTCCATTTCATCGACTTCCCCTTCCAATACAGCATTTCGTTCATAGGCTTGATTAAGCAACGTCTCTATTCCAGCTACGGACTCAGATATAACCCTGGAACAAAACAATAAAAATAAATTTAAAAAATATGACTATGTAAAAACTTAAAAGGTCAACCGCTTCAATGTGAACAATTTTTATGCAACATGAAAACATAATTCATCTCTTGCTTACCTAAGTTTATTGATTGATTAAAGAATATAATTAACAAGGAATACCAATAATGCTTTCTAATTATACCTTATTTTGCCTACAGACCCATTTTCATAGCAAAATCTCAACTATGGTTTCAGTTTTGTGTAGTTGTACTATTTTTATATTTTCATAATTGATGATATGGACTGAGGGTGCTTGATGGATTTATCCTTGAATATCAATATCAAATTCTAATTGTTGAAACTTTGTACATTTCCACATATTTTGTCATTTGTGACCTGGGTTTTACTTTTCAGCACTTTCAGGCATTCTATTGCATGGATTCTATAGAACCACCACATAGTTAACAGTTTTCATCTGTTCCAATTCTGCTTGCATTTAACCGATCCAAAGTGTTTACTATATATCAGTTATATTGTGTGTGTATGTACAGAATGCCTGAAGATGTTGAAAGGTGGAACATGTACATATGTTACAAAAAGACAGCAAAGTACAAAATTTTACTGAGAAAACAGAAAAAAAAAAGGTGTCGAAATGTGTCCTCTGGGATTCTACATATGTATTTGTGGAGCAGATAGATAAGCCCAATGGAATTAAAAAAGTTAATAACATATAATACTAATAAAGAAAATGTTGGAATATGTCGAATAATTACAAAATTAAAAGCAAAGATTTGGAATACCTTTGTGCTCTTTCTAAATCGTCATTTTTCTGCTCAAGTTCTCTTATATATGAAATTCGATTTTCTTTTTCCGTTCGCATGCTCTTGACTTCATTTTCTAACTGGGAATTTTCTTGTTGAGTGCGATCCATTTTTTTCTGCAAGCATGATATGAGTTACAATTAGAAGACCAATAATAACAATCTTTGAATCAATTTTTCAAAGAACAAACATTTTAAACTGAAAGAAAAGCTTTTCGAGTCAATTTGATTTTATTCATATATTTCAGAGGAAAAGCATCTGAGATGAGATTGACTAATTGCTTGATTGAATTGGAATACATCTTAAAAAAATGTATGTATAAAGAACAAAGTTGAAATAAAATCCTCTTATTCTTTTAGACTGATAACCTAACATCTAGTTATTTTTGAACTCCTTACCTCACCTGAAATGGGTTGGCGTAGTAATTAGCAACCAATCTTTCTCTCAATCATACTTATTAGAAAATTTCTCATCCTGCTTTTTACTGGTAATATTATTTGCTATAATTACCTTAATAAATTCATTTTCTCTCTCTATTCTTTGATTTTGTTGTCTGAGTTCTCGGATAGATTTCTCGCTTTGTTCCAATTGTGATTCTAATTCTTTTTCTATTTGTGATGATGCATCTGTGAATTCATCCAATTCTTTCTGCAAATTCTTTGCCCTGTAAAAGCGACAATCAGATTCAACATTTCGTAATAAACCAATATTACTCGCTAGTCATCAGCACAGTTTTCGGTTCTGCGGTAGAGCGAACAACGTTGTTGGCTATGGTTAAAAGTGAAATTCTCGTCAATTCGTAATACGACGTAACAAAATTATTCCAAATCTATTGTGACATATGTGACCCTGATAACGGTTCACACAGACAGATCCAGTCAAAAAGTCTTCAAGCCAAACAAAATAAGATATTGATGATGAATACATCAACCTTCGTGCACAATACTTAATACTCAATACTACGAAAATAAAAAAAAAACAACTAACACAAAAAAATAGGCCCGAGGTAATAGAATCATTGATCAGTGTCACAACCATCAAATCCCAAAACACCGACAGAGCTGTTTGAACAACACCACTAGAGATGAAATAGTAGGGCTTGCTCATGTGCCATTAAAGGTGTATATATCAACAACAAAAAAGAGGTGGTTGCCTCCTCTATGAGCAAGGTTGAGCATCTGAGTAACGAGTAGTTAATAAAGAAAATTTCTGATCAGATAGGGTCCATTAAAACTTTTATTACAGCAGTTGAATTTTGTAGCTGTAATAGCTTTTTTGTGTTTTCTGTGTCAAACATTTTAAGTGTACAGCCTGTTTTATATCATTCTGATGAATCAAATAAAAACTAGATTTTGTAAGTCAACTATTTTTATGACATCTTTACTATTTTTATGTAATCTTTCAAATGAAGTGTAGGAACATAAAAGCAAAGAAATCATCAACAACTTTCGATAATATTTATTACATCAAAAAATATGCCGACCGAGTCCATGAGGATTGAGGATTCAATCCTTAATTGTATGCTATTTATATATATATATATACACACACATACTTACTATTGCTACAGAAAGGTTTTTTGCCAAGAATTATTTAAGTTCTCGGAATAGATTAAATATATAAAAAAAAATTGATGCATACTTGTTATAGTAATGGTCAGCAGTGCTACACCAGTGTTTCTCCTCATCTCCTGACAACATCTTTGGGCTCTCCATAATTGATCCCAATCAATCTTCGGAGAAGAAACACTAATGAAAAACAAACATTCATATAAGTGTAATGAATTGATATATGTAGTTTCTTTTGTACAATTTGAGGTAATGGAGTGTCAAAGGTTGCACTATTATTTTTTCAATTATTTTGGCTGACTTAAATTTACTGTGTCATTAGAATATGGTGCAATTATTTGTAAAATTTATAATATTTAACATTGAGATACACATGTTTGTAATTAACAAGGAAATGATCATTTTCAAGGATATATTCGTTTTGGTAATATTGAAACAGAAATAATAACAATGTAGGATCGATATATTTGGCTAAGGATTTTTTAATGGTTAAATTTCGCAGAGTATTAATAATGCATGCGGAGTTTTATCAACAGTGCAAACATAATATCAATATATTCGTCGGGCGACAACGTTGACAGATGTGCAAAGAAATGTTACTTTCGAAATATGCGTCATCGTAAGAGTATCCCTACAAAAAAAAATGCAGGGCCACTGACAGTTAGACCATTCTCCGAAAAACGACAATATCATATGCATTCAAAACTTCGTGAATAGCAACCATATCACACGCACCTCCTTTCCAAAATAATTTGAAAGCGATTCACTCCGAAAAACCAGTAACAAAACAATCTCGATAGAAAATGGCGTGTGAAGTTTTTAATATTGCCAAAATACTAAGTGGAATTTCATACATCATTAGTAAAGTTTCATAACTGGCAGCACTCCACGAGAAAATATTTTTGAAGTATAAAAAAAAAACCTAATTATTTTGAAAAAAATTTTAATTTGTATTGATAATTATTTCATAAAATTTAATATGGTGAAAAGTTATTTTATAATAAATTATGAAATTAATGTAGGTATATATTTTTTAAATTTAATGCCATTAAATAGAACATAATTATTATTATTAATGACGTCGATCAGATAGTTTTCTTCTATAAAATCTAATTATGTTCTTTTTCTTTGATGGCTTGACAGTATTGTTTTTTTTTCAATGTTAATCAAACATATAGTTTTGAATTTTTAATGCAGCTGCATATTTATTGTATGTATCATTTATCCCATAAGTGTATATTCATTTTTTTCGAAAAGCATTAATAATTACATTTTTTTCTTAAAGAAAGTATATCATTAAAGTAATTTTATAAGTAAATGAAAAAATAATATTAAATCCCATCAGCGATAGATTAAAATACTCCTGAATTTATTTATTGAAAGATTTTACTCTTCAACTAGGATATATAAAGATATGTTTTTTTTTAAGTTTGAGGCATTTTCATACGAATAATAAAATATAAAAAATATATTTCGGTTCATGAAGGATTTTATAGTGATTCAAATGACGTAGCGATGTCAACAAACTGTTGTTTGTACGTTATTATTTTTGATGTCTCTTCTGAACACTAGATTCTATGGCACTGCCGTGCCTCTGTGCGCTGTCACTTCAGAAAAGAGGAAAATATTTCTAAATATAATTCATATTTGTTAGTTTGTCGTATATTGAAACGGGCTGTTATGTATTTTGAAGATATATACTCATATTTTACGTGCAACGAAGAACTGAATGTTATAAGGTAGTCTCTGGGCGCAGTGTCAAATATGTTTAAAAAATTTATGCAACACTGAAAACAATTTTTTAAGATGTAATTTTCGGGCTATCGCAAGTAAGTATCGCTTTGTTTATGTCTATCACACAGAATTTCCTTAAGAAACTGTTTAATTTTCATGTATTCTATAATATCTACCCGGTAATAAATCTGTCATTTTTGATGACCATAGCATTTTGATATTGTGTACCTTGTAACAACGCGATTTTTACCATAAACATGATCTCAATACTTATATACATGCAAAATTTTGACGCAAGAACTAACTTATTTAAATTTTCCATATTAAAGTTTTCCAAGACTCGCTGTAGAGCTTCTCAATTATCTTGCTTATATCTAATTCTTATATATATATTTTTTTGTTTTACAGGAGCTCGTAAGACTGACTACTTAATGAAAATACATACGACGTTTGTAGATATTTTAGATGATTCTAGTCATACACAAAGCATACATCTAACAAATAAATATGACAGAGGAAAATTAATACGTTTTCCAAAATATATTTTATATGAATTAAATGGAGTCGAAGCAAACACAGAGACAAAGTTAATCGCTGAATGCTTCCTAAGAAGTTGCGTTCGTTGACGAAAAACAAAGGGTGGGAGAAAAGAAAAGAATAATATCCAATGGGCCACTGCTTCAGTTGCTTTAATTCACCTACTGCCTCCGCTGCTGAAGTTCCTCGTTTTGAATCACCTGTTGTTCAAAGGAATGGTTAGTATGGATTGCCTTGTTCATTTATGTAATATGATTAATTCAATTAACCTTCAGATATATCTGGGTTCTGCTTCCAATATTGATTGCTCTATTCAAACATTCAGAAGATAACTGCTGCTATAAAGTTCACTTCTTTACTATGCTTAGTGATCAAAAATCTGGATGCTAGCCTTGGCAATGTCAATATATATTCTTGTCAAGCTTAACACCTGCTCTCTTGGATGTGTGTATCTGTTTTATGATAATTATCTTCAGGTGGCTTACGGCCTAATATTTACATTAAAGTTTTTGGTAAGCCATAAAATTTGCGATAGGACAGAATACAGCATTTTTGAAAGGTTTATATTATTATAAATGTGCCCAAATGGGCAGTTTGGAAACATCATTTTACTTTTTGATTTCTTTAGAAGGTTATATATACCATTGGGAATCATAAATATTATTTAAATAACACACAGGAATCCAGTCTCAAATGTGTATGCCTAATGCAGAGCACTATTTTCCATATAAAAAAATTAGCCTCCCTTGAATAATATGTAAAAATAAAATTAATCGCTAAAAATAATATATAATTCCCTTATTTATCAATATCCACTTCAATATGTAGCATAGTTTCTCCAAATGAAGATATGTTAACAAAAGTTTTCTACGACAGCTGTTTGCGGCTCAGTTACCTCTAATTTTTTTCGAGAGTAGATATAGAAAGGATAGGGCTGAAATAGAACGGTGGTTAGCTAATCGCCCTGGCTATGTCCCATTTTTTGGGATCAGATTGGTTGTAGGAATTTTTTAGACATTACAAAAACCCATTCTTTCAAATTGAAATCCTTACGTTGATTAAAAAATGTAGGTGTACTCTTACTTTGTTAATGTGTTTCAGCCGTTGTAAATGAGACCATAGGGTCTGTGTACAATTATAACAATATGAACTCAGTTTGGATGTCGTTATGTGTGGATCAAGTAGCTGATTTATAATGAAATTCAATTTATGTCTAAAAATAAAGTAGCATCACTTAGTATTAAATTACTTAATCAAGTAAATTTCAAAATTGCGTGGAGCTATTATAAAATTTAATAATGAAGATAATTCACTGTATAAAAAATGGAGGTCATAATAATAATTTGAAAAATTTGGCACTAAATTATGTAATTTATAATTTTTAGAGATGACAGATCTCCAGCACTCATACCAGGTGGCGGGGAATGCGGCGACCGAGTACCCACTGCAAGGAACCCTACAACCGTTGCTTCCGACATTAGATGCTCATTCAAATGGGAACAAGAAAACGTACAATCATTACACGATGCAAGCTTGCAATAACAGTGGTGCATCTCCTGTGGCGGTAGAGCCGGTGTGCAACTCCCAACGCCCTCAAATCGTAACTGAAAAAAATACAAGAAATTTTTACCACAAACTACCATTACCGAGATCAGTATCGACAACTGGAGCTGGGGATTCTCGTTCTTCAGACTCGCGAATCAATACAATGTTTGATTATTACAAAGATCCGAATGAGGATGCCATCCTTTCTGAAGGAATTGAAAAGCTTTGCAATGATTTACAACTTCGCCCTGACGAATTCAAAGTATTAGTGTTAGCATGGAAGTTAAATGCGGAACAGATGTGCCGCTTTACAAAAACTGAATTTACACAAGGCTTGAAGAGTATGAAAGTTGACTCCATCAAGGGTATCCAAAGCCGGCTTCCGGAAATTGTCACAGATTTACAAAGAGACAACGAACTCCATAAGGACTTGTATAGATTCACATTCAAATTTGGACTGGACATAGCCACCGGTCAACGCATCTTGCCGGCGGACGTTGCGATAGCTCTGTGGAGATTAGTGTTTACAATATCCGAACCGCCAATTTTAAATCGATGGTTGAATTATCTGGAGATCCATCCTCACGTTAGGGGCATTCCCAAAGATACCTGGTGTATGTTTCTCAATTTTTGTGATACAGTCGGCGAAGACCTTAGCACTTATGACGATACGGAAGCTTGGCCTAGTCTCTTCGATGATTTTGTAGAGTTTGAAAATGACCAAATGAATCAGAACATTTCGAAAAATGAATCTTTCAAAATATCCGACTGACCTTCCCCGACTGCAGATATGTGAAGCTGTACTTATCACTTTTTTGCCAAACTTGATGAACTCATCAAATTATCTCCATTTTTTGCGAGTGGATGTATATATAAACAATTAATTAAGTTGCCTGCAAAAAATATTTTATAAAAGCTACAGCTTTTATATGGATGCAGACTGCGATGTACAGTTCTTTAAGATATCGTCTACCGAGGCTGTCAAAGTAGGTTATTGAAAATGGGAGTCCTTCAAATGTAATATACTCTTGTATAGCTATTTTAACAAATGAGAAGGGAATGTCTCGACACAGACCGAATTGTGTAAATGAAATGTTTGATTGATAAATCAATTATTTTCTAATAAAATATTGTATAAATATTTTTTTTATATTATCCAATCTTATTATGTATATGTTCTGTAATTATTTAGTGTTCTGTCCTGGTTCTTTTCATAACCGGGATTTCATTATAATCATCAGGCTTAATATTATTGTTCTAGCTAAGTTGCAGATCTAATAAATCATGGAAGTCAGGACTTGCAGTCTTAAGAAAAGTGAATTTTTCTTCAATCATATTTCCTATTCTATAACACTCATTGTACAACACCCAGTATCATAAATACTGTGAAAAACTTTAGAAAGGTACCACTGATCCTGATTTAGGTATATACAGTATTTTCACCACTATTACTATAAAATTGCATAGAATGTAAATCTAAAAACCATTAATATATATGACACATTAAATGTCAATTAATTATATTCCAAAATCGACTCCAATGTCCATTCTGTCATCCTGAGTAGAGCATAGATGTCGCTACGGACTAGCCTATGCACTACCAGAAAATATAGAATTTTATAACAAAAAAAAAAACACATATTGGCGGACTCACAACAGTTGATACATATTTGGGTATTGGGTATCCACAAGTTGACTACTATTTATGCAGAGCTTATTCATTTCGGTTCACATTATTTACTATGGCCACCATTTTTTGTTTTGCTATGCGTTTGGCTTTTAAGATGTTAAGATTAAAGAAAGATGAGCACTCTCAGTATAATATTAAGTGTGGTTTCAAAGAAAGCAATTATAGATTTGTGTACTTATTTTTTAGCCTTCAACTCGTGCATTGTTACATAAGTTTGTGAATAATTTGATTATTTTATTTTGTCACTACTATAACTTTTCAAAGACTATTTTCACATATTTAACAATTATTTAGAAAATTAGTGGCATAAGTTTTACAGGAATCTTAACAATTTTTGTCACTAACAACTCAACCTGTAATTACTGGTAGAGTGATGGCGTTTAACTCTCAATTCTCTAAACAATTACAATCATAGGACTTGGCAATTAGAGGTGGTTAATAATCATGTGCAATTAAACTCAGTTCGTAATAGTTATAGGTTATCCTGGATTTTGATCCATTTGAATTTTTCAAAAAACTTTCAATATTACATGTGAACTACTATTGGCGGTGTAATAAAAATTACCAAAAATAACTTACCAACCAGAGCGATACCATGTACAATAAATAGCAACTGTTTACACTTGAGGCTATATTATCAGTCGCTCATGTCATTTGGTATTTCACATACTTGCATAAGCAAAAATTATTCATTCAATACTTTTGATACTTTCAGTATCATTAGTGTTTGCAGGACCAGGGTACGGGATATTCCATCAATGAATGGTGGCACAGCCAGAACACATACTTCAAATAAAGGGTTCTCCTGTTTTACTTGCATATTTTACATAATCAAAAATTTCATGCAAGATGGCTGTTGTTTTATTATTCAAGAAAAATCATCACTAACTGCTACCAATGCAAATCATAAAATCCTTATACATTCATGAAAATGAATATCAAAAATAATACTATTAGTCTAAATGTGTTCATAGAAAAGCTATTTATCCAAGGTCTTACAATTGGACGAGGTCCATGGAAAACCAGCTGTCAAAGGTTACTAGTTTATAATAAACAGATAATTGTGTTAAGCTGAATGTTATCATGACTATATTACTTGCCAAAAGCGAGAATCGTATAGTGAGTACTTTAGGTTCTTTGATAGTCATGCCAACATTGATACTTGAAAACAATAATTGTTTGATAAATTGATGCTATTTTCTTATAGGTAAAGAAAATAAAACGACATTCAGAGGTCCTTTTAATACCAGAAAAAAATATTGAATAATCTTTCTCAGGTCTATTGATTCCCTTAATTTATTGGGTTAATATTTTGGTTCTGTCACAAATATTATTCAAAATGATTGTTTTTGTCAAACAATTAACATCCTATTATTTGTACAGAAGTACATACGATTATTCAATTACTTTAAAGATGTTGTCACTTCTTGATGAAAAGGCATTATAATTGATTTAAAAAAAAAAAATTTACTACTTTTGCAATATATTTATGATAAAGTCCAGTTTTTTTTACTTGTGTACTCAAAATCATGTATAGCTGTTTGTGATTTGTACTTTATCATATTCGATAATGCTTGTTATGAGTGAAATCAATCCTAATCATTTGTTGTGGAAATAGCATCAAAAATGTGTCCTTATCAATGAGTGGAGAAAGGACTAGGATATTGCTTGTCTTTTACAAATATTTCAGTCAATATCAATTCAGATAAATTAATTCATCCTAAAAATTCATTATTACTTTTATGATCTCACGTGCAATCCCATTTTAGCATAATAATATAGAAAGATTAACAGCATTTCTGCAAATGTCCAACGCCAGATTATTGTATCCATCGATAAACGAGGCAGTTGGTAGTCATGGAAAATTGTTTACGACTTGTAAATTTAAATGACCCCCATGAATGAAATTATGATTTATAGTTGAGACTGATAATTACTACTCAAAATTTTCCTGGATTGATAATTTTTCACGGTTTCACAGTAATACAGCAATCAAATGTGATATTTCAACACACTATAATAAACTGGTGGCTTATCAATTTCAATCAATAATTTGATACTACTAGCGTGGAAGCTTCAGTGTTGCTCTTTTTCTATACCTAATAGAAAGTATGTGGGAAAATCAATAATAATTGAGAACAATGAAAAAGACAAAATAATTCATCAGTGTTAAATTTAATTCACAAATACAGCATGTGTAAAAAGTATAAACCAGTTAGTTATCCGTATGCGTTTAAAATAGAGGATTCATGTAACCGTCTTAGTGCAAAATGATATGCAAGCATTAAGATTCATTGTACTATACAATATTAAGGTTTAATAGGAATGGTATGGCATACTCACATGAAAATTAATTCACGCTTCGTTGATATTTTTATTAAATTTATGGATCTCCTTCTAGTGTATACACATTTTATTTTATAATGTAAATTGCAGTTTGGGTCATATGTCAATATGTGCCATTACGAATTTTATTAAGGCCTCATAAGCAAGTTAGTGATTTCACATATAAAAAACACACCGACAAGTGTTTCAAAAATATATTCTGTACACCAATTATTTACGGAAGAAGAATATCAACAATGAAGCATTTTCAGGGAAGAGGAAACCATTCGGCACTAAGAAGGTCAATCGGGAAATATTGGATGATAATCTATAAAGCTGTATTTATTTTGAAAATTTCCATTCTTTGCGCAGGCATATTTCAAACAATAAATAAACTGTAATACTTAGCACTGCCACACGTCTTTCTTCATAATTTTTACAATAACAATGCGAATTTTACTGTGGAGTATTAACATTACTGAGAATAATAGGCCTCTGATTTGAAAAGTGATAAACAATTAATAAAAAAATCAAAATGTGTTTTAAGAATCCGGTTTAACATTTACTTAGCAAGAGTTTGGTGTAAGAAATAATTTACAACAATTAAAAATAATATCCATATTACAAGTTTTGAAAGCATTTTCAATAACACTATTGTTAATTTTAGTTTGATAAGGCACAGTTATTTTTAAATGCATTATATAACGGATGTTTCAGAAATAATAAATAGCAAATCTACCAAGAATTGATACATTATCAAGTTACAATAAAGAAAACAACGTTACAGCAATCTTTTGTATTTGATGTATCATTCGATTATGGCGCAGTGCACCATGGTAAGATTTACATTACAAATGTCTGTCAAGTTATTTGTATCTAGCAACTCGACAATGTTGAAAAAAATTGCAGTGATAGCCATCATATTCTAATCTTGAAAAAAAAAAAACCTTTAGACCTTTGCATTATTTCAAATCCATTTATTTTCAACATGTCAATACTGTACATATTTCATAAAATTGTTTCATTCGAGGCCCCTATTTTGATGTCACATATATATTTAGTTTATTAAGGCATGATAAACCAAAATAAATATTGCAATATTAACTTGCCTATTATATTAAGCATCACTTTATTCATTATCAGGACGTGATAAAATAATTGAATTTCAATTTAAAATCTGTACTAAAATAGTAAAAAAAAAAAACATTTCTTTACATTCGCAAAATATAGACATAAAACAAACATATACATATATATCTTCTGTCAGATTGATCCGTTCAATAACGTTCACATTTTCCACTGTAAAATGTACAATAGATATGATGCATATAGAAAAGTCGAATTCCAAGTCACAGACCGAGTTATAAAATATTGAACATAGCACTTATGTTCTTTTATTAAAGAATACCTACAATGAAATTTTAAATGCCGACTGAATTGATAATGCAGACTTGGTAAGTGAACTATGTTATGTAACATTTGATTAGGGAAATAAAAAACTACGGCGGATCAGGGAAAATTTACAAAAACCGACAACATTTTGGCAATACATGCTTACAATCGGGCAACAATCTCTCACTGTCAGTCACGGGATTTCACTCTGTAAATAGTGTCTTAACAATTGTAAATCTATTATTCATAAAAAAGCTTAGTTTATCTTGCTTAAATTTTACATTTCAAACTTGTTTTAAATAATTTACGAATGAAAGGTCTCACGAGAAAAACCAAATTTTCGGAGTCACAATATACATAATTGATTCAGGGCATAAAACGGCAGCACCCAAGGTAGTTAATCGTTGGTTCGAGCTTGATACTGCATTCAGCCTTCCTTTTCTTTTGACATATTCGACTACATAAATAATGTTTAATGGACAGGTGATATTTTGTCAAGATATACATAATCCCTCTTGTATAAAAATAGCGATTGGTGTTGGGCAGCACTCTTCATGCAATCGAGACAATTAAAGTAAACCAATTTTACTTCAACGCACCCCATATCCCTTATAATAATATGTATATATATTTATTTGAATAATATATTATGTGTATGTCATTACTCGTAGAAATGTATTAAGAAGACCTAGCCTAGCTACCTACTCTATGCTTAATATGACTTCATTTATTCAATTACTTTTAGGACTTTTCCAATCGCGATTGTTTTATCTGGAAAATAAGGAGACATTGTTAATAAATCTGTGAAACATATCCTAATGTATTCATATTATGAACTGATTGATACTTACTTTCGTCTCTTAATGTAAATCTACCCATCTGTGGGAAAACTTTGAATTGCTCCAAACAAATAACGCCAGAACATTCTATCCTCATAATAGCTACTTGATCTTGCTTTACAAATCGTGGCCTAGTTTTGGATTTGTCTCCAGTCTTCTTGTCTACCAGGCATATTAAGGCCTGAAATAAAAATAATGAAAAATTTTAGAATCTAGAAATAAATTTAAACAGATAATTGATATAAATAACACAACAAATAAGACTCACAGACTGACACATAATTCACTGTGGGATCCTATGTCAGAAAAGTTTAAAATTACTGTACTTATTTTGTACACCATAAAACTCACCTAATCGCAAATGATGTGAATTTTTTCATTTTGATTAAAGTAAAAAAAAGATACATTTGTGATGAAATATTGCTTTTAAAGTACACATTCTTTTTTCCACAATACTGTAAAAATCCAATATGAAATGTCAAAAGGGAAACCCATAAAATCAATGTAATATTTTGATATGTATTCACTGAAGGCGAGGGCGCACTATACAAGTACAAAGGGTTAGAAAAAAATTAAAATAATTTTTATACTCACTTTAACAGTAACTTCCTCTGCTGCACAATGAATATGCATGACAGCTGAATATCCTGCACAGATTATTGATTTGTGTTCTAATATAACCAGCTGAGCATCAAATATCTATAGATGAAAAAAAAATCAATACATAAATATCTTTAATGTTACATTACACCAATAAATATTAGAGACAAACATTTTATTTAACCCGTTGAGGAGTATGGCAGTGCATGTACGTCCAAATATTGTGATGTCTTTTATCAAATGCAAGTTCTGTATTTTTTGTTGAATAATTATAATTTCTTCAGATATTCATGCTGCACATATCTGTCAATAATTCTAAGCAGTCGGGCTTACATTTTTTATTTGTTTCAAATTAATAAAAGAATTTTACGATTTCTTTTATTAACATGTTGTCGCCAACAGATTTTATGTAAAATAGTGAAAACAATGATTTTATGTTTCTAAGTAGTATTTAATAGGATATGTCAGAATGCATCATTTTTTTTTAAATTTTGATGATTTTTTTTACTTGAATAATTGGTTTTTATGCCACCATTTTATTCACCATGCCGGTCACCGGTGACCCCCATGGTGATCAAAATGTCAAAGAAATTACACTTTTAATCATATATCATAAAATTTACTGTCTGTTCAACCGCTTTCTTTCTAGGAATCAGTGTCAATATCGAACTATGTTTACTCAGACTGCAATTATTTTTTTAGGCTCAAACTGAAGTAATTGTTTCTAGAAAATTCACAGTGAATAAATTTATTTACATTTATTACTATGCAGTTCTCAATTGTACAACTTTATTTACTACGTGATATAATAATAAATATTCTTTCTAGATTGAACCACAAAAAAACACAAAATTTTGTATGAAGTGTAAAAAAAAAAAAATTTAAAATAAACCAAAAAACTTATTTTGTATAAAAATAACTCACTACTCAAAGGGTTAATTATCAACCTGTGGCAATGCAACATCACAATCTTTGTTGTATTATCTGAAAATCATCAATTTTGAAAACAGTAGTAAAATGAACATACCCTGCCGGTTTTGATTGGGTTAGCCGCATCACACAGAACAAATCCAGGCGAGACATCTTCCTCTTCAATACCTTTTAATTTAATTTTTACATTTTCACCGGGACCAATCGACGTTACTTCTTCATCGTCGGACCATAACTGATCAACGGTAACTTGCGTCTGGAAATTAATAAAAGAAAATAATGTACAATAACTGCAGCAGAATAATAGATTTTTTTTTAAAAATTAGATAGATAACTAAGGACGTTCCCTGAGAAATTGAAGAAACATCGATTGATTATTATGATTGAAAGTATACTTGGTTATTGTATAAGGTGGTCGTGGTAATGATTATTTGTAGGTTATTAATTAAGTCCGCATGTAAACTTCAAAGTTACTTTTACATATATAAAATAGGAACAGTATTAGCCATACGTTTCCTTTTAATAGAATTATTTGGTTTTTCAGATAATAAAAACAGTGTTAAGTAATATTTCCACAATTTAATATTTTTGATAAGAACCGGTTTATTATCAGGAGCATTATAGAATGATATAATTATTTATTTAAATTATTATAACTTTCCATAAAGAAATGAGAAATAGCATCTTAGAAGTGAAAATTGTTTGGTGTATATATATATTATAACACTCACTTACGCCTGCAAAGTTTTTATCTCATTTTAAGGTATAATTTATTATTTTGTGCACATTATGTAACATGTACTGCAATAAGATTTCTGTTAGACAAGTCCAAGGTAACTTTTGATAGCACAAGGTTAACCAACGGTAATTGTGTGAATATAAAGAAATCAATTACACCGGTATGGAAGAAAAAAGATATCAGTGCAATTTAGTGTCATGCAGATTGTAATTCACCTCAGTTCTTCATGTAATGCAGATGATGGGAGCGGGATGTGTTATATCCACACGAGCCCACGCCCATTTTGAAAAAAGGATGCAGAAAGGCAAGTGTAGTCAGTTATATTTTAAATGTCACACGGTTGACATGCATGGACCAGCCTGCAGTTTGTTAAGACAAACTTTTACTAAAGATCATTAATAAGGTGGATTTTCAGCCTGCACAATGGGATTATTAATGTAATTTATACAGATATTCTTGGAAAATTTATGATGAAATTAAGTTGAACACTGAAACAGTATTGTGTGGCGACCCAAGATTACTGACAGCCATGCTGATTACTAATGAAATAATACAAAAAGGGCTCCAAATCTGGTAACCCAATTATTGGTAATTATTATATATGGAGTATTTCCTCAGTATTGCAATTAATGACATATTTTCATAAGATTGACACGCTTATGAATTAATTCTATATAAACAAAAATTAAGTATTAGAATCTTGAAAGTACCATGCACTTTAAAGACTCCAAAGCCCTTAAGATGAGTTTATCTCAATAATAATACCACTAACTATCACGTTAGTGTTTGAAAAATAATAATAAAAAAAAATTTGCTTTACCCTGTTGGGCATCAATAACAGCAACAAGCCCTTTCTCGCACTCCCCGCTTCCACTTTGCCCATGAGCACTGTTCCCATATCTTTATATTTATCTACTACAGGCATAATGAACGGTCCATCCATTTTGCGGTTGAGTGAAGGCAGGTTGTCAATGAATTGGATGAAGGGGGGCCCTCGGTACCACGGGCAGACCGACTCCTCTACTTGCTCGCGGATTCCCTGTCCCGTCTGACCCGAACAAGGAAGGAATGACAGGTCTTTGGTGGGATTGAAACCTAATTTTTTTAAGTAGGGAAGAATTTTATCCCTGCATTCATTATACCTGGAAGTAACAAAATCGAATATTTTTAAAGATTCTATCTATGGCACTTATTATTTGATATTGATTTTCCATTAGAATTATACTATTAATAATCTTAGGTTAAAAAATAATTTCTCAAAATATGCAGTCATTGACGTCTCATATTGTGGACAAATAAATTTGACAAAAACATTCATATAAGATAATAATTCATGTAAGTATTAAAGGTTGATTTGAAATATCAGAAAAACACATTCAGTAAAAAGGGTCTCCAAAATACCTAGCTTCATCCCAGTTAACAGTGGCATCATCCATTTTGTTCACTAATACAACAAGATGTTTGACGCCGGCAGTTTTTGCCAACATTGCATGTTCTCTTGTTTGACCACCTCGATCAAAGCCAGTTTCAAATTCACCTTTACGCGCTGATATAACCTGAAAAGTAAACAGAACTATTTTTACTGTGGTGGGATAATGTGTAGTACATACTAACGCAAAATGCTATAGTTGGATAATACAAAAGCGGATAGTGAAACAAATTTGTGAAAATATTTTCAAGCGGACCTTTCTTGTGAATTAGGTAAAGATCATGCAATCACAGCTGGAAATACTTGGAAATACTAGATTATTGTTTTTTTTCAACGTGTTATAATGGAGTTCTACCAAGTGAGTGCCAATTCAATCAATATATTGTTTTTTTGTTGTATTGATAATTCACATTCCATTGTTTAAAGGGTGACTCATGTTATTACATATAATTTTACTTATGACATCAACTTATTACACACAGGTACTGCATTCATAAATTTGAATTGACAGAAATGAAAACTTAAGTAAGCGACATGAAACATTATGTGAATGACTATGCAAATTGTTGATACTGAAACATTCTTTGAATAAAGACTTTCTGTGATACGGTGGCAAGTATATTTATTTTTTCATTTGTATTTTACACATGATAGAAAACCACATTAAATTTACCAAAACAGCTAAATCTGCTTGGGCTGCACCGCCAATCATGTTTGGGACAAAACTCTTGTGTCCAGGTGCATCCAATATTGTGAAATGCTTTTTATCAGTCTCAAAATACGCCCTCCCTACTTCTACAGTTTTCCCTTTATCTCGCTCTGAAAGAAAAATCACAGCAATTGATAGCAACCTGAACATCGATTTAATCTAGTCATTATTTTTATTCTGAGATAGATAGTAAAGTAGTGTTATCTGATACGACTAGCATTACTCAGTCTCAGTCAATTTGAAGAGATAGTAAAAATTGGTTCATAATAATTTTATTTTATACAGTGGTCAAAATGGATGTAATATTTATATTATTTAAACTTGGATAAAAGTGATACATTTTTTATTTACGATTGATTAAATATTATATACAAAGTGTAAAATCAACTAAGGAATGAACATTTTTTCAATCTTGAAATTAATACACTATACCCCAAAAGGCGTTAATAATATTCCTGTATAATCTGCTCCTCCAATGCCCAGTTATATCATCTAGGTTAATTGCAGGGTTACTAACCTTCTTGATTTGTATCTAGTGCCCATGAGAGATACCAAGATTCTCGTGATTTTTCTCTCGCTTCTCTTTCATATTTTTCTAGTGTTCGTTTATCAACCATTCCTGTAAGAGACATAATCTGACCACCGATGGTCGATTTCCCAGCATCTGAAATTAATGAAATGAAAATAATCACAGAAATTTAAAATAATCGTTTACAAACGTAAATAGCTGGAAATCTATTGTTTGAAGCAATATTAAATCTGCCTATCGCAACTGAAGAAATCGGTAATCAAAATAGTGATATCTAATAGAAGGGAAATATTTATCATTCTAGTAACTTACGATTCTAAAAATTAAGTAAAAGTCATACAATAACTTGCACCTAAATGTCATCATTTGACAATTTGAAATGTATGGGTTTGTTGTAAAAAAAATAAACAAACAAACAAATACATTAAAAGTATAAGCATTACCGACAATTACTAACCGACATGTCCTATAAATACAACATTGATATGCTCCTTCTTGCTTCGAGTGTCTTCAATTCTTGGGGGTTTTTTCTTTATTACTTTTCTCATTTCTTCTACTTCATCTTCCTCCTGAAATTAGTAAGAAAATGAATTAGCAAATGAAAAAAAATAAATAGCTAATTTATTATAATATTATAAATTATAATTAAAATGTGAGAGTATGCCTACGTTCATTTCATACAAAATTATGTCTGTTCTCTTTTCAGCGTTTATGGCATCAGTATGGTGCTAGAATTTATTTTATCTTGCCACGCTTGCCATCCTTATAGTTTTTTTGAATTCATCCAGTGAAAATTTTTCTCTCTTCCAAAATAACAACCTGAAGTTTTCGGCTCCTCATGCGACATAGTATTTATTTACTCATAATTGCCAGTTTTTAAAAAAAACGATGCGTTGCACTTTATAGTCAGTATTCATAAAAAATATTTTTACGTAAGATAGGAAAATAACATACTTCTCCGGCTTCGTCATCAGGGTCCTGGTCAGGAGTGAGGAGAGAGTCGTCGGCTTCAGCTTCCCAACTATCGGCAGTGGGTGATACGCCGCCTCCTCCTTCCCCTCCCCCGCCGCCGGCAGCCGGCGGCACAGGGGGTGGCTCTTCCACCCGAGGGCATGCCATCACTTCAGTTTCAGCTCCTGCGCCTACATTTGCGATACGAGTTATGAAAAAAATTCTCAATCCTTGCAATTTGAATACCATGCGTATCTACCACAATCTATTTAACATTGCTACAAAACTGTCAATGCAATATTTGAAATATAGTACAACTTTTCTAACGAGCACTAAAAATTGTTTCAGAAATGATTTTTATCTGTAAAATATTTACGCGGTGCTCCTAAAAATATGAGTAATGGAAGCCAGCGGAACGATTGGTATGCTCAACGGAAAATGTAAGCAGAGAAAATGCAAGGTCTCCAGTGTACAAGTTTAGTCGATATACTTGACAATGAAAATCTCGCTACTGCCTATTACAGTATGAATACAATATACAACGTCACACACATTTTCTGAAGATTGCAGTGATCTTATGTAAGCCTTAAAAAACAGCAGTTTCATATTAATGGCCTCAGAAACAGGTCAGTAGTCAGAGTGGTGATTTATAATATTTTTGACTCGCATCATTTATTTTATACCTGTACTATTTTCTTAGTTTGAGATGTTCGAATGTGTTCATGAGCCGTTACAATGAAACAACAGATGCAATAGTAGTACATTTACACTTCTAAGTTGGAGTCAATGCTAGTCGAATTTAGAATGATTCTAAAGAACTGCTTTAAAAAAATCAACATGAAGTTATCTTTCAGAATACATTTATTAACTAAGTGTTCAAGAAAACTACACAATTTACAATTCTCGCAATTTGTACTCTAACTACCGACAAACAAAACCTGGATATCTCTACAGTATTTCACTCTACAAACTGAAAAACATTACTTCTTGCAACCGTCTCCAAAACTCAAAAAAGTATAGACAACATGCAAATGAATGTTTTATACATGATATATTATTTGTAAACCAATAAGGTTGGGGTGTAAATTCTGGCAAGTGAAGTGATTACGAGGGTTTATCTTATTAGTGTCGCGTAACACTCAGGGAATAAAACCGTTTCAATATAAAATCGTAAATGAGGCATCAGCCAAATATAGGTTGTCACGCGAAATAATTTTCAGTTTGATTTGGTATTTAACAATTGTTATTGCCAAAGATCGGTAAAATGTAATATGGCATGCCAGTAATGGATAATAAAACACTGAACCTAGAATTTCAAATACAAAATAATATTCAATCTATTCTACACTACCTAGTAATCATAATTATTTTAGAATTTCAATTTAATTTTGGACATCGAAATATGTTAGCAATAGTTGCTTTATAAGTATGTCTAAAAAATGTAAGACGAATAATTGACATGATTCAAGCCAATAAATTAAATAATAAAAAAAGCAAAGCTTTTAGCACAAAAAAAAAAAAGATTTATCCAGAAGTGAAATTGTTCACCAGAGTTTTCCACAGAGAATTATCATGTTGAGCTTTCTATTTTAGTTTATTACAGCTACTTGAGATTGAAATAGTGAAGTAGAAACTTGTAATAAGTCACGGTTTATCAATGGCAAAACATCACATCTGAATTCTAAGCTCTTACGATGAAGGTTAGCACCTAGGCAAATGAATACATATAGCTTGCTTATATGGGTATATATAATATTTTTATTCACTGGTATGCGTGAGTTGTACACAAACAAAAAGCATTTTCATAATAGTTGATGGGTTGTATAAATTGAAATATGCCAAATTTATTTATTAATCATTCTGCAATCAATCATATCATCTTATCCGCTATGTTGATAAGAACTTGACCATGTTATTAAAAACAATGTTTTAGAAAATGAAACGATCCCAGTGTTTGTGCGACCATATTGCTAACGAGAACATACAAAGCTACAAAGAAAACAATTAACAAAACATCAGAATTGTGCGGCAGAGTAAATCTATGATTTGGAGGTAAAACTAAGCGAAGCACATCTGTCTTCTGAATTTTAATATAGTATGGTATATTGAAATTGCGGCAAAAATCTAGTTCTTTGCTTATAATCAACTTATTTTAAAACGGTAAGGATAATTGGTATATAAGTCTTACATAGAAGGATTATTACTGCGCGTACAATAATACGTGATCTAGGTCAAAATATAAGTTTCATGGATATAACATGCGTGTGAGGTCGCAACACACAAATATTTAAGTGATTTTAATGTAGAGAATGATTTGGGATATAAAGAAGCTATACGGGTCACTAAATTTATATTTAAGTGGCAATCATATTATTAAAATTACAGTTGAATTATCTTAGATTTCACTTGTCCATGTTGCTGAAAAATTCTTGGACAAACTTTGTGGACTTAAAATATCTGAGATACCAGCACAAAAGTATTGTAATAAAAACGCATTCAAATAAAAGTTATTCCACGCAAAACATTATTCGCAAACTACTGTAATGTAGCACCATGCTTTCAAATCTAGGTGATAAAACATATTTGTGAACCTATTCAGACATGCATGCTGACATGGCATACGATAATTTGGAATGTATTTACGTCTACAAGAGTAAGATGTTTAATTTTTTTTTAAACTGGAACAAAAGTAAAATTTTGGGATGAAATATTTCTGTCAAATAACAACTTGAGAAACTTTAGAAATGTGACAGGTGAAGATTTTAGAGAAAGCGTCTGTCATAACTGTTAGACAATAAAGAAACACTCGTTTAGTAATTAAATATACTAGTAAGACGTAAAAAACAAAACCATATGCGGAGTTCAACGCCTGCTTCTATGCGACAAAATTGATATCGTAGCCACCTTGTCAAATGTAGAGTGACAAAACAGACTAACCATTCATTACAGGGCTTTCGGCAGAGTTTGTGGATTGAGATTCTGATTTTTGGGATGCGGTGGGCGAATCCATATTGTCATTATCCGTGGAGGGTACACCGAAAGAAGGCACAAATTCCACAGCATTTACATTCAACGTGGAAAATTTTGCAGATAAGTCATTGGGGTCTGACGAACCCGCTTCCCCGACTACGCTGTCGGCCTGCGTTTCCCACGAATCGGGAGCACCGTTATTTGACATTTTAATAAATCTGCTAATAGTTTTCCTTCACAACACCGCACTGACAATTAATTCACCTTTAATCGCACCCTAATGAATCCGCGTGTGTCCTCACCATAGACCGGAAGTTCATGGCAGATGAGCAAAAAATGTATAATTTACCAAGTAAACATTCATCATTCGAAAGTTAGCGAAAAGAAACATAAAAATAAGACAGATATTTTTAAGATAACTGAAACCACTTAATATTTAACAAAATTCTTCATGTATTTTATGTAGTTCACCATATGACTAGTACATCCGGAACGAGTTTATCTATAAAGTTTGAAGAATTTTAATATTTATCACAATATATCGATCATAACTCGATATAACAAGTTAAATAGTTTAATTATAAGTTACAATTTTCATTAATAAAGAAATAAACTGAAAATAATTACGTACTATACATCAATGATATAATTTCTCGCTGACTATGGATAGCTCCGTGGCGATTCCGAATCTGACTATGTCAGAAAGAGAAAGCCAACATAAGGAGAATTTATTATTGTTGCGCGGTATTTTTGAATTGCCACATTGCATTGCATTCGACGATCACGGTAGCGGCGGCGATCGCGGTTTGCGCTAGTGAGTGGAACAATTATTTTCAAACGAGAATCCGGTGATTTTTCGAAACAAAAGTAAGAAATTAGACAATACATAATTTGACTATTTATTGAAAATTTGTAAACAGTAATATATAACGGTTTTATGCTGTCATATTAGTTCAAAACATTTTTAATAAAAAATATAATCAGGTAATTTTAAAAATACTGTTTCTAAACTTTTTGGTGACATTAAAATGCATAAAAGCATTATTATCAATAAATTTGCTTATGTAATATTAACAAGATTTTTCAAATAGTCATTATACACTTAGAATTTTAATAACAACATAGCTTTTATAATTAATTTCAGATATCTTGGACAATGGCAGCCTTTAGAATACACGAAGATCACGAGAACAATATTGTTCGTAATCCAAGAATAATTGACTGCAGTAAAAAGTGTCCAAATATACCTGGAAAGACTGTGATTGAAAACAAATTAAATAAAAAAAGAACTGTATTAGGTCAACTTACCGAGTCGAACACAATTATTAGTGATAAATGGAGTAAAGATATTTCGGTGCGTATATATAAAATTGTCGGTTTGTTCCTATTTTATAATTGTGGTTAGGTCTTAAACCACCAAGATAGCATGATTAAAATCCAATAATCAAAATGTAGCCTATTAAAAACTGTATAATTTATTTTTCAAATTGACACCCGAAGTTCAAACCAGAGGAAGAGTTATAGTGATGTTATATAATCCTTTCTACATAAAATTTAATCTTGCAACGGGTTTTTTCTGTAACTAATGTCTCATTTTTTGCATTTAATTACCATGTTGTAGTATATCCAGGTCTGTAATTGTAAAGTAAGCGGAAGGCATATGCTTTTGTTCTATTGGTGCAATATGGTATTACCTATAAATAAATATACTGATGTCTGATATCCAGGAATTCGATTTGGGAATTTTTTTAAGAATATTCAGTTTGTTAGAGTAATTTTAGCTAGTTAACAAAATAAACAGTGGATATACTTGCTTTGAAATAAATTTAAAAATATTCTCCACAACACATCCGTCATGTAAAAGAAATCAGGAATAAAATTTCAATTGAATATGTATTTTAATAGTCAATAATCCAGAGTACACATGCTATTTCTAAGAAAAGTGCACATGTACAACTGTAATTTTTGTTATGTTTCAAGAGTTTTTTTATTTGTAAATTGCATTGAATATTTACAAATTGAACTGTTTGAAGCAATTTTTTCTATAAAAAAAAAAGAATTGTATTTGGTACTTATTTTTTTATTTTATGCGAATAGAATGTTCCTGCACTCGAATCTAACAACTGCTATGAATCAAAAGCATTTGGTAATGAAGGGAATATCACTGCCGTACAAAAAAAACGCAATGACCAATATCTTCTAAAACAAACCTGTTCTTTGCTACCGCAACTCCACACATTGCCTGTTGAGTATTTTGAATCACCACAATCTGACAATGACATTGTTCAACCAATGTCAGTTGATTTTTCTTCAACCAGTTTAAATATTCAGCAGGCGGATCATCCTTATCAACAGGTATAATAATTTTGATCAGATTTACATTGAAAATGAATGAATTTTCAGATGATGTTTATTTATAAGTCTTCATAATAAATAAACGGTTCCATTTATTTAAATGAGATTATTTAAGAAACACTTATAATAGTACTGCTTTGTATTTTTGAAGTATTTACCCTTATTAGTTTATTTCCGTCACTAGAAATATACTATGTAACTGGGAAACTTTGATGAAACAAAAACAAATTCTGCATCATAGCTGTTTACTTATTACAAAATTAATTGGTCACTAGCTGACTGAAATGGTTCCCTTTTTAAAATAAAACTTATGCAAAATGTATGACAGAAAATTAAATTGTACCCATCAATATCAATCCCAAAAGAAACGATAGTTGAGAGAAAATCTGTGTTAGCCAGGTAGAATGTGATGAGACTTTTTCATTCAAATGTTTTTATATGGTTGACAAATATCTACACTTTCTGTTTTATAATAATCCATACAAATACCATTGGTTTTTAAATAAATTTGTCATCAATTGTTTAAATTTATTAGTTAAAACCTTTGATTTTATGTTATAAAAATTGGTACTTATTTTTTTCCAATTTATAAATGTGTTGAAATATCTTATTTGTTTGGGGTAGCTGTTACTGAAATTAATTAGTTTCTCTTTTTTTCTTTTTCCAAACTGAATGAAACTGTAGGACAGATAATTTGATTAAAGAGATTACAACTTAATATTATTTATTGAAAAATGTTTGGTTATTTATTTATTTATTATTCTAGGATATTTTAACATATCTCTTGAAAGCAGAAGAGAGTCATAGACCGCATCCTTTTTATATGAATAAGCAAAAGGATTTAACTGACAGTATGAGGGCAATTCTTGTTGACTGGCTAGTCGCTATAAGTGATGAATACAACTTAGTCCCAGAAACACTCTATTTGGCTGTTTCTTACATTGATAGGTTGCTCAGCAAAATGTCTGTTGTGAGTATAACTTATATTACAATTAAAGAGTGTGAAAAATCATGCAGTTTTGCTTTTAGGATTTACTATAGAGACATGCTTTTTTGATAATTACGTCTTAAGGAGTGTGAAAAACCACCATATAATCCAAAGGTATACTGAATTTTACCTTGCTCCTAATCCTAGGTAAAATTGGATTGGCTTGAAAATCAATTTAAGTAATATCAGTGTGAGGTGTCACTACACCTGTCATGAGATGTAAACAAACACCCAGAAAATGTTGATAAATAAAAAGAGATCACTATTTGCTTAGGAATAGATGGAGTTACATTTAACTCGATCGATATAATCTGAGAGATGGAACTGTACACAATTAAAACTGAAGGCTATTTATCCAATGCTTGTATTCTACCAGTGCTGCTTTACAGTAGCAAATTATGGCACTGAACCGAATCACATACTGAGCATTGAAAGTAAATGCTTGCGTTGAATATTACGGGTGGGATAGTTTGACTTTATTAGGAATTTGAAGATAACAAAAAGTACCAAGCAGCTCCGGATGCAAGTTACTGGTGTCATGGAGAGATTTTATAAATGTCCAGTGGTGCAAATGCTTTTGGAGAGCCTCAATCTTGCTTGCCTTTACTTCTAATGGGTGGGATCATGACTCCCTGGAAGTCCATTAGCTTCTATCCATAAATTGTATTTGAGGGAGCTGAGAAAATCTGGTTTGTCAAGGAGTAAGCGAAGCAATAGATGACTGACAAAATCATTAAAGCCTCACATGGTGGCCATATGCTCACATAGGGAGAAAATACGGTAAAAGAAGAAAATAGATAAGATAAGTAATATAATCATTTTTTATAGATCCCATCAAAATTGCAACTTGTGGGTGTAGCAGGAATGATGATTGCCGCTAAATATGAAGAAATTTATCCACCAGGTATTAATTTTACCTAATACATATGTTATAACCATATTTAAAAAGAAATTCTACTATTCAATACTAATAATAAAATTAATAATTATTAAATATTTTTAGATATTGCCGAGTTTTCATATCTTACAAACAATACATATACAACTAAACAAATTCGATGCATGGAGAAATTAATGCTCAGAGTCCTCTCCTTTGATTTGACAACACCAACTGTGCAAACGTTTATTGATGAATTTACCATCCAAGGAAATGTGTCGAATGACGCCATGAACTTAGCAATGGTAAACATTTTTTCATTTCTTGTTAATAAACGATATTAAAAGTTTCATTTTCATATTAATATAATGTTAAGTCTCCATTAAAAATAAATGCTGTAATATCATATATGTAAGTAAATAAATGTGTGTAATTTATAAATGAAAAATAAATCAAGTAATGTGACTAGTTTGATAATATTTCCATTTAAGATTGAAACAATTTAAATTTTAGTTTATTAGTGAGCTCTGCCTTGTGGAAAGTGTTCAATTCATACAATACCTGCCATCTGAACTAGCGGGAGCATCTTTAGCTTTGTCAAGAGATATACTTGATGAAAATGAAGTATGGCCCCAAAAGTAAGTAGCATTCAAATAAATAACTTTTTTTTTTTTTTTGCTTGTTCACTTAGGATATATAGAAAATAGGATTACAAATGGTTTCTACATTCTTTCATGAAATCCAGTTATATCTCTATTTTTATAATGATAATTTAATGAAAAGTTTAAATTCTTCTACGATGGAAAATAAATAAAATATAAATATCGACTAAACAATAAACTGAATGATAAATTAAAAGAATTGAAGGCAGATATTGAAGTAATATCTGAGAATTGACTTGTTTTTTGATGAATTATTTCACTGGTTGATATTCCATCTTTTACCAGCATATTAATGGCCAAGTTGGCTGCTCTGATTGATTTTCAAATTTTAAAAAAAATGTTGATGACGCAACTCAGTGCTCTAATTTTTTTCAATCGCGGGTAGAAAATTCCACCTGGAACAAAATTCAAAATTAATATTGATGCAAGTAATGAAACCCTTTATATAGTCAAAACCATTTTTTGTGATTTACTATAAGCTAAAAAAATATCAAGAACATTTTTTGTAACTCATTGATTCTCATAGATATCAAAGTTAACTGAGACACAATAATACAAACAAAAATTGTGACACAACATTCCATTTTATGTGTTTTTTCTTGGTGTAATATTTTTTTTTATATTCCCTTATTATATGGTAATAATTTAGGGCATTGACTAGTTTGCAAAGGTTTCAGTTTAAAAGAAAAATGTATGAAATAATAGTCTGAATCACCAACATAAATTGACCATAGTTATATTTAGAATAAGCAATAGAAAAAACATTTGGAGATGATCATGTTTAATTTTTCCTGTCACAATTTAGATTTCTTCGCTGATTTATATCTTATCGATTTGCATCAGAGACTGTGATCATTAGTTTAGAAATGAACATTATTATCAACAAGTGTGTCTGAAGATGTTTCTCTACTGAGTGTCACTCATAACACTCGCTAATGAAAATTAATCAATCTGGGTTTTTACATGGTAAAGAAAAGCCAATCTATTTTAGTTCAATGAAATTTATAAGATATATATTTGATAGTTATTTCCACTTCGCCAGAACTTATGTCAGAACAGAAATTTTGTAGAGCTAAAATACGTTGCTATTTTTCACCATGTTATTATGAGTTCTACCAAGTAAATGTGAATTCAATCAATAAAATTTGTTTTTCATTGTATTTTTTTCTACTCAGTCAATCCATATTGATTATTTGATTTGTGATCATTTAAAAAAAATAATATTTAATTCCATAAATGTGTAAAAAAATATAAAATATAGTGTTATTACTTTTCATATTATGTGTCCTAAATTACAGAATTGAAGACATTTCGGGGCATACATTGGATAAATTAAAGCCTATAATCAAACAACAACACAAAGTATTTGAAGACTCACCGAATAAATCTCTACAAGCTGTCCGGTTGAAGTTTGGCAAAGAATCATTTAATGGTATTGTTGATTTAAAGTTTCGTAAATGGACTGATTATGAATCCGAGATGGATTCGTAAATTAATAGATCAAGATTTACAGCTTTGGTAATAGTTCCCTTTTACGTCATTACATGCATGACCATTGCATGAATGACATATTTTTAGAAACATATTGTTATATAGTTACAAAACCATGTTTAAAAATTACAAAGAATTTTCAGTATTAGGTTTTGATTTTTTTGTTTTTGAGTATTTTAATAATTTATAGTTTATTTAATGTTACAAAATAGTTTTAGATATTTTGTTATAGGAGAGCTATGTGAATGTATATTTTAAATTATTATTTATTTAAACAAAAAAAAAATGTGAAGAACATCCAGTGATTTCATGCAAGAAAAATATGTAAAAAAATATGAACTTATTTAATCTCTTCTTTGCCCATATCTCGCACGTATGAGATCAGGTTTCAGGCTGCTCTTGCCCATCTCGTATGCATAGATTATAAATAGCAATATTATTTAACAGAATTTTGATTATCTTTGAAATTAAATTATGTTAAAAATTACCATGAATATTTTGGATAAAATATATTTCAATACTGACGTCACTTTCATACTTATTAGGTGTGCGAGTGCAATTTGTGTTGTATGTGTAGGTAGGGATGGCGTTGAAATAATTTTATCATATTTATTCCTGTATAACAGCTATTATACTATGGCCACAAATGATAATCAAATATTATCAATCAGCATTCCTTCAGCACAAGAGTAATTAGTAGTAAAACTACTAATTCATTGCCACCCAGTAGGCTTTTAAGAAGGCTTCTAAACTAGTAAAATTATTTTGAATTCTATAGATTTCAAACGATAGTAAATTATTTCAAAGCATCAAACAATGTGTGAGAATTATAGCTACCCTTTGAAATATGATCATAGTCAAAAATTAATTCATACTTTCAGAGGGCTTTGATTTTTTTAATAAAACTTATTATTTAAGTCCTTCTCTTTAAGCATCATCAATTTGTCAGACGATTTCTAGATAGGCTCTACAATTTATATTTCAAAACAAGAAGTCTGTATTTATAGTTTGGCAATTCGAGAAAAATGGGTTATTTTAACACAAAATGATTGTACTATTGCTTTTAACAAATATTTATTAATATAAAAAGGAAACAACAGCACACACTTAAGTAAGCCTGATTAAATATCTTGCTTATAGTCTTTGGCTTCCTAGTCATTCCTTTGTCAAAATGTTATGTATTACTATATCCGTACTGTTTGTTATGTATTGACATAAATTTTAAGATGACCTGTTAAAGGTTTAATGTTAAAGAAAGCTATGACTGTATTTTTGTCTTGAATATATATTCAAGGAACATAAATTTTAGAGTATTTTAGTGACTTGAAATGAAATTTGTTTTGAATGCAATGACTGATAGTAAAATGGTGACATATCAATAACATTATAATGGCTAGTTGTTCTAAAACAGTCAGATAATTTTGTATTCCTAAGTCAATTATTTATTGTCTTTCATTAAATATACCAGTGAAATAAATGTTTTAATAAAATAAATGATGATTTTATTCTTTTAATATTTATCATCTCTGTAATGCTGGTGTCCATAGAGTACTTTTGACCATAAGAAAAAATGCAGTGTACCAAAATCAAACGGTAAGAAGACAAACGAAATCATGAATTAAACAGATTATATAATGGTAAAAGAAAGAAATACAAAAAAAAGTATATAACATCAAATGAGGTTACTTTGCCTTCCGATAGATGTCTTTGCCTAGTCTAGTATTTAAATATTTCATAAATTATTTTAATGAATGTATCAATATTTCATGTATCGTTTTATCCTGGAATACTTGATATTTCAAACAATTTCTAATGTCACTTTTCATCAGTATAGCATATTTTTAATGAACTTCGATATTCCAGAGTGTAGAGTGATTTCTTCAAACGTCATGTTGTATCTAAAGAACTTCTAAGGTAAGTTAATCTTCTAATATTCTACCACGATTCTTATTGATATCTAGCAAATATAAACAATTATTTATTCAATATGAATTGGTTTTGATGGTACATGACTCACCAGGCAATTGAATCTATTTTTTACCTTCACTAGAGTTTTCAAAATAATAAGTAAGGTGTGTAATAAATTAATTTGGCATAATTAAAAAAAATTCCAACGCATCACTTTATATGTATTTTGCTAAATGTTGAGAGCCATTGACAGCTGTTAAATTTTTGAAAAGTAATATGTTTATGCATATTAATTTGGAACCATTTTTTTGGCTTAATATTATTTTTTAACTTATGTTTCTATACTATTTTTTCAGATTGTTTCACACACATATTGGAAAACTGTAACTACATTTACCTTTTGCAAAATGGAATCTACTTAACCTTTCCAGGAGTATGGACGTACTAGTACGCCGGCGCAATTTTTTCGTAAAGGAGTATGGACGTACTTGTCGTATATGTCAACAATTATTGTGATAATATATTCAAGTGCTATGTGTCAATGGTTTGTGATCCCTGGATTATGCAACTGGTTTTATTATTATGATAAAACCCTAAAAATGTGAGTTGTATTTTTTTAAATAATGATTTGATTAAAAAAATTTATATAAAAAAATCACTCCTCACAACACTGTTAAAATAAATTAGTTACTCCTGGAAAGGTTAATATTAAAATCAATATGAAGACCATTATATTTGGAAAACTTTTGCCACAACAGCTGGACATTTGGAAAGTAATTATCAATTTCATTTTTAAGTTACAAGCGAATTCATTGTGAGTAGACAAAAACCATTGATGTTATTGTTTTACTATTATTCACTTACCAGATATCAGGATCGGACTCGTAACTTAGTCGAATATGGAAAAATAAGGTCAATATTTTGCTTCCAAACTCATCATTGTAATATAAACATTGTTGGATAAGGGGAAAATAAAGATAATTAATAAACACTTTGATCTCAAAAAAATCATTTATTACCAGAATAAAACTTCTACAAGGTTATGCCTGAGAACTATTATGTATCTACAGAATAATTTTAAGACCTCTTTTATCACAGGTAATTTATTTTTTACATTCATATTTTCAATAAAATATATTTTTTATATAAAGCGTAAAATTTGTTTTGAAAAACAATAAAATTATACAATTATATTTGGCCTACTCCAAAGAAACGAGATCGTTATATTACTAATACAGAAATGAAAAGTGAATCTATAAACGCCAGATATTATGTATGAATATGAAAAAAAAAGTTATTTTTAAAAAGTTTGATTAAGCCAGGCAATATTAGTTAGGTAAATATTTTGCATTCAACATGTGTGAAGAATATGGCATTAGGATAATATTTCACATGTCCTGCAAGACTTGAAGCCTAAAGTTTAGTTTTTAAATTTTGAGTACCTTAAATATCAGTAATATGGTACTCTTTTTAAACATGCAGTTTGAAATCGAATAGAAATAGAAAAAATACGACTAATTTTAGTCTAGTGAATTAACAAGTATCAAACGGAAAATAGTTATTTTAGATTTCCTTAAGTTAATGTATAAAATTTATGTCTAGTAAGGAATATGGGAAGAAATTCTTATTTGTGCAACGGTGTAAAACTTTGAAAATTCAATTACTATATCATGAAAAACTTGTTGATCATTATAATTTATGATATCAACTAACAATTATTGTAACAATTCAAATTTGTTGATCATTGTTGATCAATAAAAAATATTTTATGTTATCAATTTTAAACGGAGGTAAAAGTGTAAACAATTAAGATTATGTATAGAGACAAGGATTTTTGTTTTCATTTGTGAATTTAACTCAATATTTCGTATAATGTTAATGCTTAAATTCTGACATCACGGAATGTTTTACCTGATTAAGAAATGTATAAAATTTTATATAAGTTTATTTATAGTCTTAAAAATTAAATTAATTCTTCCAATACCATAAATTATCACTAAAGGTGGATAGGTACTGTTTTGGCATAGGAGATCAGAGGAACTATTCGAAAATAAAAAAACTAAATCTACAAGGTGAATGAAATAGATGATATAAAAGTCAATAGACAGTGTAATTATTTTTGAAACATCAGAAGAATACTCATATTTCTGAAAATAGCAAACCTGTATATGATCTAATGAACCAAACAATTAAATGTCAGAATGCACATTTGCATTCAATTACAGATGATTTTTGTACTCTTTCATTGAATATATTAAAAAAAAATGATTGTATTTAAGCGCTCTTATAAAAAGTTAAGACACATTTCATATGTTAATTTGTGAATATGTAAGTGTTAGTTACTGTGAAGTGTCCATCTGGAATTGTCAAATAGTGGTTCTCAATTCGACAGAAATTAATAATAAAAAAATGAGAATGTGATAACTCTTTATAAGTTAATTAACATTGTGACAGAGACTCATAATGAAGACTTATCATCATAGAGATTTTGACGTCCATGATGATAAAAAATTAGAGATTACAAAAAAATTATGAAATGAAAATAGATGATACAGAAGTTAGCATATAAGCTTGGAGCTTTATATTCACAATACTGATAGGTGTACTGATAACACTCAACCACATCCAGTAAGGTAATTATTTACCCATCTAAAAGGCCACATCTGATTAGCATTTATTCTTATCTTTTCAATGCTTTTTGAAGGATAATATATTTGAAGGATAGGAAATAAGAAAAGCAATATGCTTAATCAAATGAAGGTTTTCCTATACTTTTCATAATATTTTTGAATATATGAAAATACATTACTCCTAGCTTTCTTTACCTACTATATGACGATTTTCAATTGATGTATGTAAATCAAATCAGGATTATTGTTATTATTAATGTTTTATATAGGCATGTGTGAAGGTAGTAGAAACCAAACTGTTTTACTGATTTTTACGTACTTTACAAAATGTGTAATTTTTAATTGTTTCACATTGTCATATTGCTTGGCAAAAGACAGAAATTTGAAGTTTACAAGAAATGTAATACGAAACTAGTTGCTGTGAGATTTTTATGAAAAAAATATTACTTTAATCCATAATTATATTTTTTGACCACTTACATTTGTAACTTTGAGAAACTAAATTTTAATTTTTCACTGTTCATATATTTTTTGATCGACCCTTGTAGGAATGTTATCGTAATGGAAGGGTTTATAAAATTGATTTCATACCTGGATATATTTTTAAATAAAAATAAGTAAACAGACAAAAGATAAATTAGTTTCTAATGTGTTGAAGATTGTTTGAGTTAAACTTATTTTTGTTAGTTTCTTATTAGTAATATAAAATGAGACTTAAATGATAGGAAAAGTACAAGTTTTGACTTTTTTCTGAAGCAATACTACCACACGGTGTTTGATAAAAATTATGTAGCATACTTAACAGCTTCATTTCACAAAAAAATATATTTCAAGTTCAGCAGCATGTTGTGACTTCATCAAGAAAGCCAAAAAAAGTTGGTCATTTTGTAAAATAAAATAAAAAATGCTAGTATTTTAAGAAAAATTAAGCATTAAAATGCAAGTATTTTGAGAGGAAGCAGCTGCATAATGTTATTAAAAATCTTAAGACAATATTGTGATAAAATAAAATTTGTACTCACTTATTATCTAAACAATTACATAATATAAAGATCTGATAATTTTAATATGAGAATCAATACTAAAACGTATAAAAATATATTCATTGAATGAATGGTGTTCAGCAATTATAAATCGAGTACTGCCAATTTTTTTGAAGACACTGAATGATGAATGAAAGAAATAAATTATTCATTATGGGTAGCATATTGTATAAAGTAGGTCTACTCTAGTGACAGACGTTCATACATACATCAAGCTTATTGAGTAAGAGAAAAATATTTAATGTTTTTGCACATTTTAATTTTAATAAATGTTAACATTGGAAAAGATTTTGGCTAAACACCATGAATTAATGGTAGGATGGAAGGTTTTGCTATATGCAATATTTGTAAAATTATAAAAAAATATAAATCTGCATATCAATAATCTAAATACTAAAATACAGATGAAAGAATTTCTGTAGATAAAAAGATGGAAGACGATAAATCAGCACAATCGAATATTTTTATTTACTTAACACGTCAATTACAAGGAGTGGTCATCGAAAAATCTTTAGAATCCTTTTTAGAGAGAGCTTAAGATTATTGGGTGGTTTTATTTTGCAGATCCCAAAGAAAGCATGCAAAAAAAAATGCATTTTAACAGACCTATTTGATTTAAATTGATTTCGATAAAGTTAATAATCGTTGAAATAACCAATTCAGCACAATGTGGGATCCATGTCTCTGCCGCTATGCAAAGTGAACATTATAGGTGGATTCTGCGTTTCCGATGTTAGTGTGTTAAGAGGAATTTCTTTTTATAAAAGTGTCACCTGTCCCATATTATCTGCCATTACCATATCCATAACAACTTGGAAGACTCCTTGGATGTTTGATGTGTCAGTAGCGGTTGTGAAGTGTGGGAACACAAGTTTGTTTTCATTTTTGTTCTTCAAAGAGAACTCCGCTTGGATAAACAAAGCTGCACTGTCAACATCTCTATCAGGACCTTTAGTAAATAAAACAGTTCACGTTAGTGGTATAAAATATATGTAATTATAAACAATCACTTATGTGATATAAAGATGTTGTGATTACCTTTATAATGGGGGAAGTAGTTGCGAAGGTGTCGTCCGGAATGTAATATTTTATCTCTGAACAGATCGAGCTTATTGAAGAAAAGTACAAATGAGGCGTCGGAAAAAAATCGATTGTTGATTATCTGCGAGAATAAGTTTAAGCTTTCGTGCATTCTGTTGACAGAAGGATCCTCCTAAAAAATAAAATCTGATAAATTTTTTGACATTCGTAAAATTAAAATTTAAGATATCGACTGAGTTGGACTTGGTGGAATTTCAATATAAAAAATGAATCAATCGAGTTTTGTAAAACTCCAAAACATTTCAGATATTTACCTACTGGAATCCTCAGGCATTCTATAAAATGGATACACTATAATTGACAGTCAGTGAATAATTTAATTGCAATATGAATCATCGGATTTATTCAAAAATATTACAAGCACCAAATAAGAAATATCAAAGAATATATTATTTTGAACCGTTTTTTACAAATCAGATTATAAAAAATTGAAAAAAAATATTGGTTGAATACTTTGTGTTGATAAAATCGTCAAAATCGACACCAAATGCTGATGCACTAATCTTGACAATGGTCTGTTATTTTTCATAAATAATTGCTTACATAAATATGTGCTTGCGAATATAGCCAGTATGGCACAGCAAATGACATTTTGTGTTAAATTATTTGTTGGCAGTTGGCAATCAATTTAATAATATGAACACATAACATATTAAGTTATTTTTTTGAATAAAAATAACTAATGATATTTTGTGGAGCATTCTTACTAGACTAAATTGAAATCTCATTTTGCTCTCCTCAATATTCTCAAAATTGATAGATGGTCCATTTTGCCGTGTGATTAACAAACTATTATATATTCGATTGAATAGTTTGAAGTGAAATAAATAAAAGATGGATTCCAGTACTTACAACAAGGGTCATGTCGTAAGCACTTAATGATACAACAAATAAAACAGCTTTAACATCATCGAAGCAGTAAATCCATTTTCGTCTCTGTGAACGTTGTCCTCCAACATCAAAAACACTAAAAAAATCAATTATCAAATAATAAAAACTAATAAAAATAATCATACAAGTGAGGATAATAACAAATAAAAATCAAAACATAACACCATCTCTATACAAATGGAAATGATACTAAAATATTCAAAACAGTCGAATTCATTTATTGATTGCACTGAAAAGTAAGAACGAACATATTTCTACGAAATGTTTTGGACTATACTTTCATGAAGATTTGGTAAACTGGTTAACATTAATTATGTACATATTGTTTTAAGCATCTGGAAAATGAATTATAAATGAATTGTTCAGTTATAAAAAAGCAGAACCTGAATGGTTACTATAGCTTTATTCTCAAAGCAATTATTGGGTTTTTACCTGATAACAACATCGTCAATATTAAAGTGAGTTTCCATAATTCCTGTAGTGCGAACACGGGCTCTCAGGACATCAGTTGGTGTTGGGACATATTTGTCATCAAGCAATCGATCCATATTTTCGAATAGGCTGAAAGATAGAAATTACCATAATTGATCAATAAAGTAAATTATGATATCAAGTGAGGGTGCTTGATGGAATTTCAATGTAAAATTAGTGGAGAGTGACTCTTGAAAATATACAAGTTTAATGTATTCATTTATTCAATACCCTTCTTGTTTCATCGCAAAGATCGAATATCCTTAATGATATATAAGATAAGAGCTAACAAAGTATTTAGTTCCACAAAATAAATATTCTTGATATTGTCACCTAATTGAAATGGATTTATACCAAGCAAAAGTAAATTTGATCAATAGATATACAAAGGGTACATACACATGTAAAATAAACAGCAGGAGTGGTAATAAAAAAAAAAAATCATGTGATCGAGCGGTATAAGTGAAAGGTATTGAAGTGATCATAGAAACTTGACAGCAAACAAACCATCAGTATATGTGGAAGCGAAGGCATTTTAATTTTAAGTGCTCATACATGCTTTCGATTTAATATCCACCTTTTTAATAGTTTTATTTTGCAAATAGTTATTCACTTTGTTTTACAATAAAAAAAAAAATAAGAATTAAAATTTTACATTGTTGTATGTTTTTTATTATAAGCACATCTAGATATTTAGGTATTACTGAAAATCGCCCTTTTACTGGAATCGAGATCAGGAGAGAACCATTTCCACTCATGGCACAATAATATTCTAGTAGGATATGTATCGCTCAAGAAAGTTATATAAAAGTATTTTTATGTTTATATGTGTTACAATATTATAAATATTCAAAATACTTGAAAAGAATAATTCGTTCCTCCAAGGATTATAAAATTTTTCGTTGGAAACTCTATTTGTAGTTTATACCATAGTTTCTCAACCGTTTTATATCCGCGACCACCAAAAAATCCAAAAATGTTTTGCGGACCATCAACATTGAAATAAAATAATAACAAAAATCTCCACGGACCACTGGTTGAGAAGCTATGGTTTATACAATCGACAACAGTTCAAATGTACAAATATGTTTTAATAGATACTTTAGTACTGAAAAATTAAGAATATGTGTTTAAAATTGAATAATATTAAATAAAATAATTATTTAACTTACTATAAAGCAGAATCATTGAGTTCATATTCGTAACCTCGAGCCACTGCGAGTCTCACTCCTCTGTCTCTCCAGAGAGCTTGCAGGGCAGTGGCCACTGCCGACATTACACGGAATTGGAGATCAAATACACTTCGACTCAGCAAAACTTGTTGGGCGTGTATCTGCAAGGAAAAAAATGGTAAAATTAAAATGCAAATATTACTTTATTCAAAGAATGCATGCGTTTAAATAGGTAGAATGTTTCATCCTAAGGTTTAAGATTAATTAAAAAAATCAACACATGAATGTAGCCATACTGAGATTTGACCATGTGAAAACAGTAACTGAAGAAATGACTTTGACTATTCGCCTTAATGTTTTGTTAATTTTGCCATTACGTAATAGTGTGTTAATTATTCCTATAATTAAATTAACTTTCATCTTTTATTGAAATATCACATTTTTACAATGTAAACATTATAAACACTATTTATTCATTTTATAAATATTATTGAACACTTAATAATAATAATAAATCAGTTTGTGACACAGCAGTCATGGTGAAATAAATTTAATACAGTAATATTAATTTAGAACTGATACTGGCATGAATAATATGTATCCTTGCAAGTCATATAAGAGGTTGTGGTTGTTTTTTTTTTTTTTGAATAGGTACTGCCTTTGTCTTAATTCAAAAAGTTGGGAGCTTAATTTTCATGGGACATATTTTATCATTAAGACATAAAGCTATATTTAATATCAAACTGGTTTACATTAGCAATGCCGGTGAAGACGATATGGAGTATTTCACTTACCTTATTAGAAGAATCTTGTAAGTTAATACGCAAGCGACCCATTCCTGTGAGAACATATTTCATTGAAGCAAGAAGGTTATCCAACATGGTTGGACGGAACGCACTTCTCTCAGACCGGCTAAATCCATAGCTGTGAATGATTTTCATCTGTTTTACCAACGTACTTTTGCCGCTTTCGCCAGCCCCTGAAAGTAAATTAAAATCATATGAATTTGAATAGAAATGCTAAATATTTCTTTTATCCATTTTTTGATGAGCTCAAGCATTTGTTTTTAGTTTCCTTATCACTGAAATTGTACACATTTTTTGACAGTCTTTTGAAGGACGATTTTTGAGGTTTCATTTGACAACTTGGTAATAATCGATACTATGTTGAAAAAAGAACATGAAAAATAATTGACACTAGTATTTGCCATAAAACTTGATGTTTCATGGCACACAGACTACACTAGTCAACTATTCATGTACAAAATGATTCCATTGTGTCAGATATGCCAATATACTTAAGAAGTATATAACTTTATAACAGCAATAACAAAATAAAGCAAAGATACATTGAATTAATATAAAAAAAAAAAATAGCAAACTTTGTCTTTACTCCCCATAGGAGAGTGCTATAAATTTTTTAAGCAATCAAAGATATTTTTACACTTGAATTTTCAATTAGAGAATAACAAGAGAAGGATATTGACACTTACCCAAGAGAAGGATTTTGATAATTTTGCTCTGTTCCTTGGCCAGATCCCCGAGCTCTTTGTCTATGTCGCTGGAGTGCCTCCTGGCTGCCTCCATCTCCACACTTTCGCGATGCAAAGTTAGGCACGCCCCCATATTGAGAATTTGTTTCCATTACACGGCATCGTAAAAAATCCCACTGTTTATTTAAACATATAAGTTTAAAAAGCAACTGATGTTCGAAATATAAGCTACGATTCCATATAACGCTTTCGATGTTTCAATATTTGTGCGTAGAAGTGATAATTATTTCTCAATCTTTCAACATATCATTGAATGATTTCTTCATAAAAGAATATTCTCACGAACCTTTCTCCTATTATTATTAGATGTCTATCTCTTATAACAAGATATCATTAAATACAACACTATACAAACAGGGGTTACATAAAAACTAAAATAGATTTTTGATGCTATATTTGGAACTTTTACGCAAGCGTAAGATTTATGTAAATAAGATATTAGAGTCTCACTTTCGAAATCATAGCTTGTAAATAATGCATCAACAGTTATTCTGACAGGCGTCTGTAAATATCTTGATTAGTTGTTTATAGTAAGTAACTCATAAGATTTTTATTGTCTATTATTATGATTTCATTAAAAATTGAAAATATCCATGAAACCTGTCAACTCAATTATATCGATATTTTATAAAGCATAAAAACTTCAATTAAATATTTATATACTAAATAATTACGATTATATTGGTTAATTGGTTAATTTTGACCGCTGTAATTGAAAAAATACACAAAAACACAACATTGGTTGCACATGTGCATAACAATCTTTAAAAAAATACATATAATTTATTATAGAGAGTTATGGCATGAGAAATTAGTGTAAAATAGTTATCTAAAAATAAAACAAACTTCAGGGAACAGTCTTGTTCCAGATTATAAATAGAAATATGTTTTAAATTTAGTGGCAACTGTAAATTAATGGTAATTAAGCCGTCTAGTATTGCAATATGTAAAGCAGTTTTTTGTTCATTTTTACCGGGCAAAATATGAATGAAAATAATGTGGCAACTTTTACCTCCTATAAAGAATTTTGGAAATAATAGATGATGTAACTTATAAAATCTATCAAATACAAGAAATAATAGTTATTATACCTGAATATTGATACTTTTCAAATTAATCAAACTTTAATTTACCCAGTAAGCTTATTTTTGAAGAAGATTAAAAAAAAATCAATGTTTTCGATAGTATAAAATTAAATCAATAAAGTTATAAGAAACTGAGACAAAAGTGTAATTTTACAAAAAAAAAGTATTTTTTAAATATTCTGTTTGAATTATTTTAATATTGAATTTAAATAATATTTTACAATGGATAAACTTGATATTTGCTATACTATAAGAATTCAGTCAAAATTTTTGCTAAAAAAAAAACACTTAGCCCACTTTTCAAAATAATATAAATTTCTTCAAATTGATTGTTTTTATGTAGAGATTTCATTTTATTTTAAACTACAGAGCTTCAAATTTCAGTACAGTGTACTTATCAAGTGAAAAATTGTTTTCTCAAAATCGAGGTAAATTAGCCTTTACTTAAGTAATAATAGTAAATTATATTTATTAATAAGAATCAATTGAAAGTTTTAACAACTACATATTCACAATTCCATCTAACAGAAATAAATGATTGCTCCTTAGACCGGTTGACAAGTCTATCTTATATGGTTTATAAAATGGTAGCACTGATAACTTATCATATATTAACTTATTTTGTCTATAGCTTTTCCCACTAGTTCTGTCAAAATAATAAACGTGCTTATCGCGAAACTTTAATGCTGTTCTTTTAGCTCTAGTTATTGTACTATCGAAGATGGTGAACATTAATCAAACTACGGCAGAAAATGTTGGAAAAGTGCTGAACGACAATACAAGACCACTTAAAGAAAGATTTCGTGCATTGTTCACATTAAAAAATCTGGGAGGTTCAACTGCGATAGATAGTATAAATAAATGTTTTAACGATGATTCCGCACTTCTGAAACATGAGCTGGCGTATTGCTTAGGTCAAATGCAAGATATTTTGGCTATTCCCGTACTTAAACGAGTCTTAGAAGACAAACAGCAAGAGCCGATGGTGAGACACGAAGCCGGTAAGTTTTCAGATTTGTATTTATTACACAATAGAAACACCGCTCTGAACTTAAATATGTTATGCCACGTTCGTTAATGACAAAATATTTTTTTTTTTTTTTTGAAAACTTTGCAGTCTTAAGTAAACCAAGCTTAGCTATAATTGCGACTAAAAGCCTACAAAATAAAATTTGAAATTCGATACACTCTTTTAAAAGACGTATATTTGTTGAAATATTTTAGGGTTGGCAACTCGATACACCTGTCTCGGAGTACTTTCACTTACAATTCAGACGGTAACTTCTTATTACTGTTGACAAAGAACTGAGTGGCCGCTGGTAAAACGGATTCATTAAATGTCTTCTACAGCTTGGTGGACTCACAACCAGTACTGTCGATATGTAATTAATCTTGATATAGCAAAATATGTGCATTTCAAACATGCACTACCTCACTGCACAGTGGCTAGTCAATTGGTGATGAATCCTGTTTATTGTGAATGTGAAATATTGCATTACTAATAATGAATGAAATGTTACTTGTTTCAGCTGAAGCGCTCGGTGCAATCGGGGTTCCTGAAGTAAGAGAAATTTTAGAATTATACAGCAGTGATCCGATTGTAGAAGTTGCTGAAACCTGTCAAATTGCTCTTGGAAGGTTAAAATGGCTCTCTAAAAGTAAAGAAGATGAAGACACCCTTTCCAAAAATCCATATGCATCTGTCGATCCTGCGCCGCCTTGTCAAACGGATGATATATCACTTTTGAAGAATTCTTTGTTACTTGAAAGCTTGCCTCTGTATGAACGGTATAGATCTATGTTCCAACTGAGAAATTTGTGCACAGAAGATTCGGTCAAGGCTTTGGGAGCAGGTAATATAAGGTTTTCTCTTGTTTCTTAATTAATTTAATTCAGCTCTTTTACTGTAGGCATATAGTTTCCACTAATGACATCTGTCTTAATTTTTGTGGATCATTTTGTGTAACTTTTATATTGGTATTTTTGATTGGCAATTTTCTCAGCAAACATTTCCAGTCACTAACAGTTTCTTATAATTCACTTTCCCTTATTTTTCAGGATTGTCTGCTTCAAGTGCATTATTTAGACATGAAATTGCTTTTGTTCTTGGCCAAATGCAACATCCAAGCAGCGTCCCATTCTTGGTAGCTAATCTGGAAGATCCAAATGAAAATGAAATGGTGCGTCATGAATGTGCAGAAGCATTGGGTGCCATTGCCACACCTGATTGTATGGATGTATTGAAAAGGTAATATCACATATTGTTTTTGCTGGCGGATTTCATTATTCTAAAAAAGTTGCGGCATGATTGTCCACTTTTTTTTTGCGTATGCGCATATTTGCACTACTGAACTAAGCATTGATAGTAGTGAGTTTCCTGACATTGCATGCTGGCTGTAAGTATTTTGGTGTTGTATTCAATGTTGATGGTTGCTATCTTCAGTACGGCCCTGAAATTATCTTTGTTCAATGGGTTTCTGTATTGACACCTTTTAGTTTTAATGAGAAAAGTGCTTGCTCCAATTGTAAATTTTCGAAAAAAACTACGAAACTCAAAGTGAAGCCTACACACATCATCTTCATCAGTCGGGGTCGATCCAATGCTGGATGAAGGCCTCCCTCTGCTTTCTCTTTCAGGGGGGTTGTTGCAGGGTGAGATATTGTTCATCAGGAAGATGTTTGTAAAAATTCTACATTTTGTTTTCTGTCAGAATAGATTGACAGTTCAGAATAGGTTATTCTGCTACTACACATTTAGTTTATATGTCAAACACGGAATTTCTGTAAATTTAATGCAAAATTTGGTTATGAAGTACTTTTTCTTTTGGGCTGTAGTTTGTGCATCACTGCACTAGACCGGAATATAACATATTCTGCTGTAATTCATTAGTTGAGATAGTGTTTACTATCTTTAAATTAATTTATTTCTACACTGTTTTGAATTTGCAGGTATCTTGCTGATGATAAGAGAGTCGTCAAAGAAAGTTGTGAAATAGCATTAGACATGTGTGAATATGAGAATAGTACAGAATTCCAGTATGCAGATACAGTGTTGAAGGTGGAGTGATAAAGTAAACTACAGAATTTAATAACTACAATAGCAAAGTGACCAATGTACCAATTAAATATATATGAAATTTTTTATTAGGACAACGCAATGCAGATAATCTACACATAATTAAACTATGCTTGTTTATAATCGAATATTATTTTTCTGTGATGGTTGTTTTGTATAATTATTACTGAATGTACTTTATGTATAAAAGTTTATGAAATTATTAAATAAAATAACATATTGATAAAACAATTCTAAATGCACATTAAATTGTATAACCAAGATGGTGGTTAATAAATCACAGTTTTTGATTTTTGTAATCATCTTGCATATTCATCTCAAAAATGGTGATTTTTGAATTATGGAACTTTTTTTGCAGGGGTTTGGTATTAAAAATTGCTAAAGATATCAAATCAATTGAAAAGAAAAAAAAATACCTAAATAAAATGGACAATTATTCCCAGTTCGAAAAGGGGCCGCTTGGTGTGTCCAATACTCTGTCCCAAAAATACTCCTAGTCTTTTCTTATTCTCAATTCTTCTTTGTGTACCTATTAGGGATTGCAATTTACTGTCAAATTTCAATAACCGGTAAACGGTAAATAACTTCACCTCTTACCGGTAATATACCGGCAAATGAAAAAACAAATAGACGTGGATAATATTAAAATATAGCTGTACGTGGCTACTTTCACAAAAAATGGTATCCTGGATTGAAACTTAAATAATATATAATACATTTCAGGTTAATATTAATGTCATAAAATGTATTTTAAATATGTTTCAGGTGAATATGTGTATGTTTCAAATGTACCTTTTTAAGTAAATCAGATAATTTATTATTTGCCACACAAAGATTGATTAATTTAAATTACGACTATGTAAAATTTGATTTATCTGCCTATAAGAAGTTCATGCATAGACTTTTAGTTTATCCATTAACTTATTGATGTAGTATATATATATTTTATACATGAATTCATAATTTAAAAAAACGATGTATTGGATTATAGAGTTTATAAATAAGTGATTATATTCTTTGGTATAATGAAAACATACATAGTTGAATATGTACCTTAATACGAATTTTCTTCACTATCTGTCCCATGAAAACTAGAATCAGCTGCAGCCTGTAGTAGGCGTCACGTTGACCGCGATTGCGATTGAGATAACAGATGACATCAGTGTGACGAGTAAAAAACTTTTTATCAATGTTGCCGGAGTTGAAAAAAAACTTCTCACTCCCCCATGTATAATAAATATCATAATAAAAATTCGTTATAATATGCCTGTATCTGGTATTAATTCGTGATAAAAACATTTCCGGTAAAAACTGGTAAATTTTTAATTTACCAATAATTACCGATGGTGAATTTTGGGCCATTTACCGGCTAACCGGTAAACCGGTAACGTAATCCCTAGTACCTGTACACCTTTCCAGGATGACAGAATGTATTCAGTGCAAAGAAAAGGTAGGTATAATTCAGAATCCCTTGGGATGAACGAAAATTAGTCCAAAGCGAGTCAAAAATTGTAAAAAAAAACTTTAATTTTAGAGGTAAGAAACATTTGGCTAGTTTGCTTTTACACTTTCGAATTCTGAAAAAGTTTTAATGTCACATGAAACGGTTGCTTTGTGTGAAGACTCACAACCAAAAATTTAGTAACATAATGTACATAATGAACTATTGCCACTCGGTTTGGACCACATATAGATATTAATGGCCGGTCTTTTCAGATGGAATTGGAGGTTGTAAAGGCTATTTTTAATAAAAAAGTTTTAAACATTTAGATTATTTAAATAGATAAAATTTTATTAACATCACTTTTACAAAATCTTCATAAATTTGAAGCTTTGCAGCATTCATTGTCTTCCGCATTCACTGCTTTTTTTTCAGGGTCCCTTGAAAAATATGGAATCGAGGTTTCACTGTATACAAAACCAATGGTTGACGAACTGAAAAAATAATTTATAAGTTATCATATAATATAGATCTAAATGGAATAAAATTTTATAGTTTTCAAATGAATTGTTAAGGACCTTTTAGTAATAATTATTAATCGAAATAGAACCAAAGTAAAAGTCCATGAATCCGAGAAATAATTATGGAATATTTGAAATCAAGGAGTGTTAATAATATAATCACTTGGACCAAAAAATATAGGGAACACATGTAATGCATTAGTAATGTCAATTAGTAGTTAAAACAATCTAAAGAAATTGTCAGTCAGGTAAGTTCCAGTAACTATGGAAACGCAAATTAAAAAAAAAAACATCAAAAATTTGCATTGATTTATTTCTAAAATTTCTTGTGTAACTTTAAACGCTTCTTAATAAGGTGCAGTAAGTTTTTCAGGGCTATCAGTTTGTTACGTTACAAATTCTACCAGTATAGTATATCATATATGTTTAAATATTATAATTTGTAAATATAAAATCGTACAGGAGAAAGTGTTAAATATATAGTATTATTAATTTTAATAAAATTCCTAACAATTTGTTTTTCATTAAAGGGTAACATTGAGTATGTGGTCCATACAACTGCTATCTAACATTCATAAATAAGTAATTATTTAATATTCGTAAAAAATACTCTTCAACATTCTCTATTGTATTCAACAGCCAAATACATTGAATCTATTGTCGATGTTTTTACCTCCAATCTTTAATGTATTTTGAGACTCAAAAGGTTATGAGCCTTCCTTTCATCCAGTTTTCTGATTTTTAACCCACCCGGTATAAAAATTTTATTGGAGAAATGAGCACATATGCCTTAAATTGATAGCAGACATCGATAACATAAATCGAGAATGGTTTATAGTGACGACGCTGTTTTATCCATACATTTTTCGCTATGATATAAATGATTATCCTATGAAATTTACAATTGCATTCTGGCATAACCAATCTCTCATCATTTAATAAATAAACTAAGTTATTTGGGAGTCTCCCATGGTGAACATGAAACTCATTTTTGAGTGTAAATAATTTAGACTTTAATCAACCACCCCCCCCGTACGTAACCAATTCGTCATTATCTATGGTTTAAAAATGAAAAGCGCAATCTCAATTTTAAACAAAATAAATTGGAATTAGATATTTTTTGAAAAACAGTCCTTATGACCCAAGAGACTTTTGGTAGCAAATATGGCGGATAAAGCGGAGACCAAAAATCAATAAAACACAAGTGCACACTTTTTTTTTAGAATTTTCTAAGTAGTTATACAACGACGTTAAATTGGGATTTTGTACACTACTTTTTGTTGCGGTTTTTAATTTGTATGCTCTAGGGCCAGGTTTCCCAAATTTTGTACAGTGCCCTGAATAGACGTTCCATAAAAGTTTGAGGTTATTTTATATTAGTAGGTCTTATGTGCGGCCACCCGATTTCGCTGCGGTTACCAACAGCTTCATAATACTTAAATATTGATAAAAATGTTTTTTTTTTAAATTAATTTGTACCGGTGCGGCTATGAGACATCGATATAGGATCGCTGATGTTTATAATGCGGCATAAAGTAAATTTTTAAGTGAAAATTACAGATATATAGATATGAAAATAAGCGAAGAAGTGTTCTGTAAAAATTGTGAAATGTTTGTGAAAAGGCTTGAGAAGCTCTGGTCTAAGGTTTTCCGCGTGTTTATTCTTTGGAATATTTAGAATAACTTATTTATTTTGTAATGTAAATGATAAAAATTACTAATGAAGTAATTATTTTATGTAACAAATGTAAATATAAGTATAAATATCAACTTTTCAATGCATTTGAAGATTTTGGGATTGAAAACCTTCTTGGTATGGAAAAATTTAGATTTTCGCAATCATTTGGTTTGTCTGTCATTGGATAATGGATTACAAAACCAATATCTAGTTTTCGGAAAGTATTGTTTGAAAGTCTATAAAACCATTCCAAGTTTTCGCAAAATATATAGCCACACGTGCAACATAGCTTAAGCGAAAAGAAAACGTTTTCGATTAAAAAAAAATACCCCGCAACACCTTCCACATCGCTTTTTCAATTGGACAACTTTTAGCAAAACAATGATATTTCACAAATAGATACAATTTTTTTACGGTCATAATTTCTGATTTACGAGGAAACGACATTTTTACTGGGCTAAAATACTCAGCCGGGCAGCAAACATCAAGCCGTACGTCATAATGCGGACATAAAAGATGTTTCTAAGAATAAAAATGATGACATGACAGTCCTGCCATTACCATTCTTCTAAATGTCACTGCACATCATCTTATGATGGAAAAAGCAAAATTTATTACATGTCGGGTAGGTTGGTACCTAATCAAATTAGAACTTGACAACGATTCTCCTCTTTAATAATGAAATTATAAAATAAGGAAAACTGGCGTTATAATGAAGTTTTCTAGGAACGTAGATATGGCACGTGCTGAAAATAAATTGAATTTCCTTTGAACGTCATATTTCGTCAAACGATAGGTAGACACTTTTGCATCTTTTTGAAATTGGAACGATCTTTTTTAATTAACGGTAATTATTTTGGCGAATTTATTGTAAACCAATTCACAACTTCTAATTGTTTATAATTTTAGCCTAGCTGAAAGGTATTTGTTCTATGTTTTTGAATCAGGAATTTCATTGTAGTGTTTTCAAGTTTTTGTAGTAGGGTCAAAGTTTGAATGAAGTTTTTGGTAAACTGATGCCACAGTTTGGTTAGGAGATCCAATTGGTTTTATGCAATATGAAAGAAAAAGTAAACACAATGATTAATAAAATGTTATTACTATAGTCGATGCAACGAACATTATATGCACATAAGCTTCCTTTTGTCAGTAATGTCGATAAATGAAAAAAAATCTTAAAAATTTAGTAAGAACCACGAGGAGGTAGAAGCATTGCATGGAAAGAAGAAGGCTGTGTGGAAGAAAGAAGATTGTATGAAAAAAGGTTTAAGATAAAAATGGTTGTATAATATATATCAAGTGAAACCTCGATTCTACGTTTTTCGTGGGACCCTAAAAAATAAACGAAAAATGCGGAAAACGAGGAATGCGGGAAAGATTAAAATATTTATTAAAAAAAGTTATATTTAAGAAACGTCCCGCCTTCCTTTAATTTTCAAAGATGGTTTTTTTTTTTACTTTATTTGTATCAATATTGTATGATTTTATGTAAATGGTTTCCTAGTTCTTGAAACAATGGTTTTGTACACCTGCTACCATTAACTCAAATTATTTTTTTGTTTTGTATAAATAGACTTGTTTGTAAATTGTATTCTATCAGTTGATAATGCTCGCGATGAGCGAAACCAGTCCTGATCAGAAAATATATTGTGGAAATAAGTACTAAAAAAATGTGTTTATTATTTAAAATATCATGCCTTTCCATCAAGAAGTGACAGTTAACACCTTAAAAGTGATTTCAAAGATGGGTTACACAAAAATTGATAAATATGAGAGGGTTTTGTGAAAGTTATAATAATTAAATCTTATTTATTGAAATATTCGAATTGTGTTTTAAACTTCTTCTTGTGAAATTCTTTATTAGAGAAAATCTCAAGACATTTGGGCGAACATTAATTTTTTTGGTTAATATATAAGATTTAATGTGTTCAAACACACAGATTGTATTGAATAGAAAGATTTATCTACCAAAGTCGGTCAATTAGAATAATATTTGGGACGGGACTATAATATTTAGACGTTAGATCCTGTGTGATACCAAATTTCTTCCTTCAGCACCATCATCCTAACAATTGCTTTTGAGAGTGTCTCGATATCACATTGTTAATTAGAAGGCTTTTAAATGAGCCTACAAATTGATGTACAGTAGGGTTTATATTTCTTAAGCTGTGGCTTCTTATGCTACCGAAAAAATTCTCCAATGGATCTTGATTGATATTACGCGTTGCTAAATACTGGAAACCTTGGTCTTTTAAAATATCCCACGACTTTATGAATCCTTCTAATGTAACAATCCAATTCTTCAAAGATGGCACAACAGGTGTTGGCTGACTGGTATTTCGATCCACAAAGCGTATGAGTTTAATTGTCTCATTTGCTTCAAGCCAAAAAGCTTTGTGGTAAGAAGTATTATTAATACATACCCTATTTTCCTTACCCGCTACTGGACACTTGCTGGTACTATTGACAGAGTCGAACAGCTAATTCCAAAATAACGAACATCGTCCAGTATATTCCGTATCCAGGGGTAAAAGCTCTCTTCCCCTCTGAACTGGAATATAACACCGTGTACCTTCACTTTTAAGGTGTTAATTGCCACTGCTAGATGGAAAGGCACATTTTAAATAATAAAAACACATTTTATAGTACTTATTTCCACAATATATTTTTTAAATTCAAAATTAATAATTAAAAAAAACATGTACTTTTTTGAAGAAAAAAAAAATGTGTTGTAGAATTATAGCAAGACGTCAAGACGCAAGCGTCTAATATTGTTGAATGTGATGACTTTCAGCCATAATTTTTGAAAGAAAATAAATCATTTCATGTCTAGCAAAGCGCTGATCTCAGTATGGGAAAGCATTTATTTTTAAAAAAATATTGAATTAGTACAGTAAGCTAATGCTTTACAGAGTAATGCAGAATGAAGTAATTTTGGTTGAGAAAAAGTCTGTAAAAACACATACCTGTTCCAGGACAATGGAGTATAGCGGCGCCAAATCTTTGGCATAAAACCTGGGCGCAATGCGATACTTTCATCCTTTTCATTTTGTTTTCCCGGACATGCCGCTCATTAATTTAATTTAATTTAATAAGGCGCTCCATTTCAATAGTCAAGGTGTCCATCTCATATAGTTTTATTATGTATTTCCATGATGCATATCTTTTTATAGATTTGTCATCATCGTAGAACTCTAAGTTTTTCGTCATTTAATTGCTCCGGATTCCTTTCAACAAATGTGGAACATCAAATAAGACGACAACTTCTTTCCCTGGAATAATTTCAATAGTACTTCCTGAAAAAAAAATCACCATGTAATCATGAGCAATCCATCAGTGAACAAGTGATCTACAAATTATTTTTTTAAAATAAATTACAGCTACATTAACACAGGTTCAAATTTATTTTATCTTGTTATAGTTTATCTATGTACAGTAGAACCTCGATTATCTGGATTAGTCAAAACAAACAAAAATATTACGAATTTGCTGATTTGTATGTGGCGAATTGTGTTCACTGTTTACGAACGTGATGGAACACAATATTAAGATTTTGTCTACCGCTAAAAAATGCACTAAAAACGTAGATATTTATATAACTCTTACTTTCATAGCCTGTTGAAGATCTTAAGCGAGCAGTATCCTTCCGCTGCATATTTATCGCAGCTTGGTTAGCGGAGCCCTGGTCACACGCGGTTGCTACAATTTTCAAGCCTGAAAATTTTAATTATCAATGATTACACTGACAAAGTAAACTGGCATTGCATTAATAGATTACTGCACGAAAGAAGTGATTTACTATGTACTCTTGTTGGAGAGTAAGTATTCATAATATGCCAGAATTCTTACATAAACAATTTGTAAAATGTGTTCTATAATCGAAAAAAGAACAAATAGGATAGCCAAGATTTTGCAACTCTTGTAAAAGTCAATATATTACATTTTGGCAGGTAAGGCCTGAAAATATGCGTGTATAGTGTTAACTTTACGCACCATTTTTATTCCAGAAAAATGACAATACCTGATCACAGATGAAACAACATAAATATAATGAAATCATGACACGACTAACCTTTCACAAAATGCATGAATGAATCGGATGAACACGACGCAACTGTTAAATTTTCCTCCGTGAATAATTTTGCGGGACTTCTCAAGTTTGAAGGATTCGGATTGAATTTGAAGGGGATTCGACTATATTTAATGGGCCATGTATCGTCAGGAAACGACAACGATAGTTGGCTAGTCTCCGAATCATTTTCCACCGGCAGATCAATTTCGCTCGTCTCTAAATCGACCTCGTGGTTTTCGGATTCGAACAAATTTTGCGAAGGCACCACACCCGGCTTTAATCTAATCGGGCAGAAATAGTCTGTGTGTAGAAAATGATTTCTACAAATGCCCACCCGTTGTGGAATGTCACACAATGCGACACCTTTCAATTTGTCATTTGCAATTATACGACGCCATTGTTTCTTTATCGAGTCACCCCTTGGTAAAGAATGGCATGACATTCGAGCATTGGAACCGGGAATCTAAGAAACACGAGGCATGGTAGAATCTGAAATGTACAAATATTAATGACAAAAATAAACAATATCTCAATCATTACAATTATCATGAAACCAAAACAAATCGAACGGAAATATTGCGACGTGACAAAAGTATCGATTCAAAATGGCCGACGAAAGTGATTGTTTTAAGCGTCCTTACCATAGGTACGCTACAAATCAAAGACCTACAAGGTCAGATAGTGGGAAAAAAGAGCAAGTGCTTAACATATGGAAGTCCCACTTTGAAAGTTTACTTCAACACTCTGCACCAGATGAACCTTTGGAATCGCCAGACATCGCTACAGCAGAACCTCTAAAAGCACCACCAAGTAAGGCAGAGTTAATGGGAGCACTTAGTTATTTAAAGAATAACAAAGCGGCTGGCAATGATAATATTCCATCAGAGCTACTCAAGTATGGAGGAGAAACCCTTCTTAACGCCATGCTTGAATTACTGCAAGAAATATGGGAAGAAGAAAAGATCCCCAAAGAGTGGACAGTCACTGGTTTGTCCTATCTTCAAGAAAGGAGACAAACTCAACTGTGCAAACTACCGTGGCATCTCTCTTCTTCCCACTGCATACAAAGTTCTGTCAAATATTATTCTCGAAAAAGTTCTGCCGTATGCCGAAAACATTCTTGGTGACTACCAATGCGGCTTTAGAAGAAACCGCAGCACCACTGATCAGATCTTTACACTGCGCCAAATATTTGAAAAGAAATGGGAATACGCCCAAGATGTTCACTGTCTCTTTGTGGATTTTAAAACTGCATATGACTCTATAGAGAGAAGCTCTCTGGAATATATTGAAGAAATTCCAAATACCATCAAAACTTATAAATATAATAAAAGTATGTATGGATGGATCCAAGAGCAGAATTCATATGCAGGGTAGTCTATCAGAATCTTTTGAGGTGACAGCAGGACTAAAACAAGGAGACTCCTTATCACCCATGCTTTTCCTCCTAGCTTTAGAGAAAGCCGTAAGAGAGGCAATGAAAGCAGAAGGTGGAGCTATACTGAATGAGTCCCACAAAATATTGGGCTACGCGGATGATCTAGTGGTTCTCGGAGAATCTGAAGACGAAATAAAAGATATTTTCACTCCTTTGGAGGACACAGCAAAAAGGCTAAATCTATGAGTAAATGTGGGAAAGACTAAGTATTTGAAAATGACAAGAGGCAACGAACCCTCTGGAGACATTGTAATAAGAAACTCCTCTTTCGAGAGAACCTCTCTTTTCAAGTACTTGGGCTCTAATATTTCCTCTAGGAATGAGATGACTTTGGAGCTTGCTGACCGACTGAGAAGTGGAAATGCAGCGTACTTCGCGCTAAATAGTATGCTTAGGTCCAAAATGCTGTCCATCAAAACCAAGTGCCGGGTGTACAACGTGATCATTAAACCGATAGTCATGTATGGATGTGAAACCTGGGGTTTAACGGAAAAACAATAAAAGGCCCTCCAAATATTTGAAAACAGAATCCTCCGGAGAATACTTGGACCCGTTAATGAGAACCACCGGTGGCGCATTCGTACGAACGCTGAGCTCTTCGACCGATACAAACCAAGAATCATTAATGTCTTGAGATCGAGAAGGCTCAGATGGGCGGGTCACGTTTTACGATCTGAGAAGTCTAGAGCTCTCCATAAGACTTATGAAGGAACACCAGCTGGCACCCGACCTCTCGGTCGCCCTCGACGGAAATGGGCGGATAACATTCAAAAGGATGTTGAGAGGCTGGAGATAGTCAACTGGAGAGAAAGAGCGCTCGACAGAGATGCCTGGAGAGAGGTTGAGCAGTCGGCCATGGATCTGAACGGCCCCTAGCGCCATTTTATAATAATAATAATAATTACCATAAGTAATTTGCAAGAGTCAGTTAATAGACAATTTGATAAAGTATACATTGATTAAAAATAAAAATATTTTATATTATTTAATGAAACATTACAACTGTTTGTTGTATTGATTGTCAATAATGTAATTTTTTCCTAAAGAAAGATTTTCAAAAAGTTCTTTTGTTTTGCTACGATGAAATACAAAACAACACTTGTTGCTGCGGTGAAATAGTTCAACTTTTTATACTAAGTAACTTTAATGCATCCCTCCCTGTATTTCTTCAAACAATATGGTTATAATTTTTCCAATATTATATTTAATTTCTTAGATAATTGGTCTTTGATAAACATTGTGTACGGGTATTTGAAAAGTTAGATCAACTCTTTTTGCCTATTATATGCGGCAATAAAACACAAAAAAAATCCTGCTGTGGTGAAATATTGTCTTCCGTATTTTACTACTTGCTGTGGTGAAATATTGTCTTCCTTTTTGTAAAAATATATATATTTAATATTATGTGACGACATCGAGGCAATAAGCGCTTAATTTATTATTATTATTATTGTTATTATTAATCGCCTTACCAAAAAAGAGGCCTAAGTTGCATGGACGTGGACTCACAGACCATATCTGTCACACCAACAATGTAAATTAGGAATCATGATGGATGAAGCGCGGATAGTTGCAATGCAGTGGACCGAGAAAATGTCGCGTCCTTGCGTTTCTTTATTTTCCAGAGCGAACAGGACGAGAAAGGAAAATTTTGGATATTTTTTTGTATATATAAATATATCTTGTTAAGGTTTTCTCTGTCATAAAAGGCTTCGAATAATGATATATTTATGATTTTCACATCTGTCAGCATGATCACGGCGCTTTGACAACTACGAGTAAAGCAATTGTATAAAAAATTGTCATTTAACATTGTCATTCCTACACATCAAACACACAAAAATACAATATGTGATTGTATTACAACATGAAATGTTTTTAGGTGAAATCCGACATTACGTCAAGATGTAGGAATGGTCTCAAGTTATTCCTAAATTCATATGATTGCCTTTACAGGCGATACCTATTCACAAATATGTGTTTAACGATTCTTGCGCCCAGAATAATACTGAATGAATATTCACTCTTGAAGTAATTTCTTTCTTCGTATATTAACACATTTTGCCAGATTTTATTAGCCATTTGAATTGCTCTCTCATAATAATTATAACGACCTCACGCGAACTTCGAAAACTTATAAATCGTACCCATAATCGTACCAATTCACGTAATGTTACTATTTCTTGACACGAAAATAATATTTCTGAAATGAATAAGCATCGTAAAATTTTATGACAAAAGAGCGATATTAACAATTGAGAGATTTTGAAATTTTGATTGAATTTGTTAAGTATAAAACAATAACGGAGTACATACCGAGTGCTCAAGTGTGAGAAAATTTTAGATTCTCCCAATAATAATTAGTATGATAGTGTGTAAGCATAGAGTAATATGTTTAAGCGTGCATTCACGCTCATATTATGGGCTTGCTTTAGTAGCAAAATTCTTTAAATTAAAACGTTGTAAAATTTTTAATTTTCCAACGATTCAATGTATTAGATTTTAGAATAAAACACGTTTTTTATTTACGATCCTAAGATGCAAGAACAAATATATATTAGATGGAATTGCAGTACTAAATTATCGGAAAAAACATTTCATGTAATCAAAAGTTTACATTTAGGGGTATATCACTTTTAAGATGCTAACTGTCACTTCGTGGTGGAAAGGCTTCATATTTAAAATTATATTTTTTTAGTACTATTTCAGATTATGATCAGAATAGGATGATAATTGTGTGAAAAAATGAATTGGTTGTTTTATTAATGATCATCGGTATAAAACTGACTAGGAGGATAAGGTGTGGCTCGGGTACTTAATCTGATGTCTAGGTAAGAAGGGATAAGTTGGAAGTCTATAGACGTCTAAGGAGTGTCAAGAGAGATGATAGAAGACCTCCAAATATCCGATTGATCGAGAAAATTCGTAGTAGAATAAATAACATTGGCGTATCACTTCTCGAAGATTTTTATAATGGGTTTCTTCCATCGTATGATGATAATTAATGCGAATATTGAAGCATCATTAACCTTTATAGGACTGTGGGACGATGAAGGGATTTGTCAGACACCAAAAATGGATTTAATCTTTAGTATCATTACAAAAAATGAATCCTAAACTAAAAAAATGTGTTTTTATTATTTAAAATATAATGCCTTTCCATCAAGAAGTGACAGTTAACACCTTAAAAGTGCTTAAAGTTTATATTCTTTGTTATGTAAACGTACTAAAAAAAGAATAGTATTTTCGGCAGGATATGTATTTATCAGTCAAATAAAAATTGATTATTTTGCCCTAATGTAAAGTTAATTTTTATATAATTTGAGACAACATCTAATTTTGATATATTCTTATTATATGAAATTTTAGTATATGTAATACAATATTAAATACGATATCACCAGACGAGCTATATACCAATTTCCTTAGCGGCAAAGAAGGTCCGGCTGACCAAGTCGTAGATGGATAGACTTCGTCAAAAAGGCTTATATTACTGAAGCGACTTCCAACCATTTTAATAATACGTAAAACTTAATAACTCATTGACGATAAAAAAGAATTAATCATAGTTTTAATAGACGAGAGTCAGTAGTAGAAGGTTTTCAATGTAGAAGCTTTTATATGATCGATTTTCTTATTTTTATTTATTTGATTAATTCATTGCTCTCTTATGAATTGATCAAGTAAAGCGATTAACTTGATCGGAATCCAAAAGTTAGCGGCGTGTATAATATGCTTAAGGGACATATATATAAGCTCGATAGCATCGTGTTGACTACCACTAATTTAGGATGCTTGACTACAAAATTTAACAACGGCAGCATTACCGCTTCTGATGGGTAAATGTTTGATAGAGGTTAAGGCCCATCACCATGTTGTCTAAAAATGATAGCTCAGTTGTAAATTTATTATTATTGGTAATATTATCTGATTTTTATAAATGATCCATCGATTTTTGTACTCAATTCCTTTCACATTTGTTACGTCTGAATAGATAATCTATTCGATTGGATATATTATATTACAATAATTATTTCCGACAATTTTTATACATAATTCATGATTCAATTTTGTTTCTCTAACTTCTATCAAATCAAAATCTTATTTGCGATATTTCTTAGACTTATTTATTTATTTTATTTTATTTAGCTTTTCTATAAGTCTACTTGTCTAAGTTCTGACGATGGCGTGAGCCGAAATAGCTATCAACTATATTTTCAAAAAATATTTTTTTAGAACTGAAATACATTGCTATTTTTTCACCGTCTTATATATATTATAACATATCTCTATGCATAAGTCCTAACATATTTCATGCTAAAATCTTTATATTTCTCAATACTCAATCTTGAATAAAACTTGACTCTTGAAGAAATTAGATCTACGCTAACGTTTTGCTTGTCCATTGGAATCGAAGAATTATAAAACTGTTACATTGATCAATTATGTGTAAACTTGATATTTTCTTAAAGAAGCGCAACAATTTCTATGATCAGTGGCATAAGAAACTGATTAACAAAGCAGTAATTAAGATTTTTAATGGAAAATTGATTTATCGTCCAATTTGTAAGGACTAATAAATTGTATTTATGCTATTGGAGTCAATGGGAATTATTGCAAAATTTTATTAAAAAATATCCGCTGTGTGGCGCTTAACCACAGCTATCGATATAAGTGGTATGCATAATTGCATACGGTCCACCACACACGATAGGATTATTAAATTAAGTGGACCGAATTTGCATCGCAAATTGCCGCAGGATCGACTCCTCTGTGGATGACATAAAAAAAACTCGCGCCAGAATTGAGATACCCAGATATTGATTCATTATTCAACGCTCAAGCGGAGGATAATCAAACTATATTGACGTATTAATCGCGGTTATACCATGCTTATTTGGGTAATCATAGACAATAATTAATTATTGTTTGTATTCTCAAGCTAAAAACCATTTAAATAACGGTTTTGCCACTTGTAAGAGTTTTAAAATTGCTTCTTTTTTACGACTAGATTTAAAATTATCCGCAGACGTAGCAACATTTAGTCAAAAATTTTCAATCGAACATTTATCACAATTTTAATTAAAGTTTTTTTAGTACAAATTTAAATTAGTCTAAAACGTTTCATTTTTTGTATTTTTATATCATCGACTGAAGGTGCTTGATGGAATTTCAATATCAAGTTTGAATTGTTATAACTTTGTACGATTCCACATGCTTTGTCACTGACGACTCGGGTTTCACTTTCGGCATCTTCAGGCATTCTATCACACGGATGTAACAGAACTGACGTAAAATAAACAGTTAGCAACGTCTAAATACCAAAGTTATTAATTACAGGAAAACACTTCTCCCAAGGTTAGCAGTAAATTGCAGGTAAAACAAATTCAATAATATTAATCTAATAATTATTAACACAATTGCCTGTGATAATTTTCATTAACGATCTTGTTAAGGAGTAATTCTTGAAAGGGCCAGAAAATATATATATTTTTTTATATAGAGGTACCCATTTAACTACGAAGTATCTAGAATTTTTTTTAAAAATTAATTGCTATGTTATTATATATATGTATATATCTATTGATGGAATTGGCATTCACTTGGTGGAACTTCATTGTAACACGGTGAAAAAATAGTAATGTATATTAGTTCTACAAAATATTTTTTTAAATATGGTTGATAGCTATTTCGGCTCACGTCATCGTCAGAAATATGCTTAAACAATTTCTACACAGCTATATATAGATAAGCAACTGTTCGTTTAAGCATAGTTCTGACGATGGCATGAGCCGAAATATCTATCAACTATACTTAAAAAAATAATTTTGTAGAACTAAAATACATTGCTATTTTTTTCACCGTGTTATATATATCTATATATAGCCAACGACCACACCACGTTGAAAGCACCGCCTCTCGTGCGATCACCGAAGTTAAGCAGCATTGGACACGGATAGTGCTTGGATGGGTGATCGCTCGGGAACACAGCGTGCCGTGTTCTCTTGGCTATGGGAAGCAAAACCCAGACAGAAAACCGAACACCAACCCGCCTGGGCAGCGTGGTGTTGCTATGTCCAAACAAACCCCCTGAACAAAAAAAAGAAGCAGGGGTAGGCCTTCATCTAGCAGTGGATCGACCCCGGCTGATGATGATGATATATAGTGGTGGCGTGAGCCTTTGTATGGCTGGTTTTTTTAATGGTGTATGTTGTACCAAAGAAAATGTTTATTATATCTTAGAATTACGGTTTCAATCTATTGAATGTGATGAATAATGGATTAACCAAGCCTAAGATGAGACGCTTTGTACGTCTTTTAGAAATATTTTGAGAAACATATCTAGTCTTTGATTCCTAATAAGGGATGGGAATTTAGGAAGCCTTAGAAAGTAAATATCATAGAAGTAAAAGATAGCACAAAAAAATTCAAAAAAATCAGCACCGCGCTTAGTAAATTCGTCATTTAATGGAAGCTAAAAATAAATATGATTAACGGACATTACAATAATTTTCTAAAGTGAAACTGTTGGAGGATGTAATGCAATGAGAAACTTAACGAAAGTGGATCAAAAAAAGCTACGAGAGCTGAATGAAATACGTTCATGTATACATAGTTCGATATTTTTGTAAGAATGTGGAAAATCTATTATATCGATATTTTTATGATTGTCATACTGTTTTTATTTTGTGAAAATCAAAACGCAATTACGTTTTCGGTAGCACAGCGTGTATCTTTGATAGGATCCGTTGCCGACCTTTTTTTATACTGAGTAATGATATATTATGCATAAGAAACGGTCGTTGAGATGTAGAATATAAACCTTGTGCTCCCTGCACTTGCATAAATATTCAGTGCGAACAGAACGGCCTACCCAATCCGGAAAATGTGGTGTAGGAAGAGAGAGCGATAAATAAAAAAATGTTTGAGGATAATTTTTTTTTTTAAATCTACCCTTTTTATGCACCAAAAGTTTTTTTAGATTAACCCTCTAAATACTAACGTTTCAACTGTTGAGTTGTCAAAATTTTCGCACATGAGTTAATTTTTGTACTGAACTATAGCCCGATCTGCTCTGATGATCTTCATAAGTTTGCTTAGCAACAATAAATAATAATGAAGATTTTTTTCAATAATCAGTGTTAGAATATCTTTAATGTGGCTCAACAGAGAACGGGTTAAGTTTTTATTTGGTTTTTTAGGTTAGGTTCATATTTTGAATTTGGCTGCCCTGTACGAACGTATAACCATGAGATTTAAACACAAGAGTCTTTACAATGGGGCCGTATTTTTTTCCGGCAAATAATTGTTGATGTGAGCTCATTGATAGAATATCTGTATAAATTCCGAGCAATACGCCTGTTCTTCGTCCTTTGTATCAGTGGCATGAAGAAGAGGCACGCGAAAACTCAGATGGGCTGGACTGTTAGATGCCACATGCTAGACCTCCAGAACATTATCTTGATGTCAAGTACCAAATGTTGCCACACGCGACACTGATATTTTTACTTACCTTTTTCGTTTAACTAAAGAATTTGAAAATATTGTTTTTCTTTGTAATTATTTAATGCTTTTTGTATCAACAAATTGACTTTAGATTTTAAGTTTTTCTTGGCCCTTCAATTTTGTATTGTACTCTTAATAAATATTGTCTATGATGCTGACATTCAAGATGCTTTCGAAATATTAGAGACATGCGCTAAGAAACGATAACAGACCAAAATATGTGACTTTAAATAGAATGTTGAATCTCGTGAATTGATGAATAGTTTATACGACAAAAAAACATTTAATTACAAAATCAATGCTATATAATTTAAATTAATTTGTATCTTTAAAAATGATTTGTGTATGATTTGGCGATATTCGTATTGTTGGTGCATAGGCATTTCGATATGAAACCTTCAGCCTATTTGACACTGTAGTCGAAGATACGTATTGCTATAATAATATAGATCATGTAGCTAGAAAATGTGTCATTAAAATACTGATCCAATTACTGATAACGATACAGTCGCTAAGTGTGTCATATATTATATAATATATACCCGTATAATATATAAATACTTTCGATCACCATAAAAGTTATCGTAAAATCGAGCGCAATAATTTTCCAGTAGTATAACGGCGAGTAAGTATAAAATGTATACTTTGGTGCGGGTACAATAACCTTTTGGGGTGGATCAGTTACTGGTAACAATAAGAGCTGAAATCAGAGTTGCCAGGTTTTCGAAACAGTAATGAAAGAAAAATAACAATACTTTTTAACAAAAAGATTACCATCATTTTTAATCACAGATGTTTTTTTACTTTTAAGATGATAACTGTCACTTCTTGGTGGAAGATTATTTAAATAACAACAATATATTTAAGGTACTATTTCCACAATATATTTGATGATAAGAACTATTTTAGCTCATTGTATGAATTATCAACTGATTCAAATTAAAAACAAGCCTATTAATAGGAATTTTTTGAGAAAACAATTGATTAGCAGGTGTATAAAACCAAGGTTCAATAACTAAGTAAAAAATTGAAAAGCAATGATACAATAAACGTTCAAATGAAATAAATTAATTTAAAAATAAAACTTTAACAACTTCTTAGGAATATTTTTTTAACAAAATAAAGATAAACCAATAAATAATTAAAAAATTTGAATTGTTGTAATTTTGTGCGATTCCACATGCTTTGTCACAAACGACCCGGTTTTCGCCCTTCGGCATCTTCAGGTATTCCACCACAATAAGATAATAACTGAAGATGCCGAAAGGCGAAACCCGGGTCGTTTGTGACAAAACATGTGGAATCGTACAAAATTACAATAATTCAAATTTGATATTGAAATTCCATCAAGCATCTTCAGTCGATATCATAAATTATATAATAAATAATCTGTTAAGCGTTCAGAAAACATCGTGAAAAATTCATTAAGACGTTAAAAATAGGGTAATTTTTACAATCAAAATAACCTGAGTTTAAATATATTAAGGAAAATAGTTTATAATTAATTAAAAATTTAACCATAGACAAAATTATGTCAAGAAATAGTTAGTCAGAGGTAACTTTCCTTTGTCTTCATTTGTTAAATAAAATGTATATGTACTATTTAAGAAATTGGGTTGATTTAATATATATTCAATTAATCTGACATACTATTTCTGATGCCTCATATTTGAATATATATATTTTTTATCAAATAATAATATAATATAATATTTTTCACTGTATGTATATATATGTATCACTTTATCTTCAAATCGTCACCCATCGCTCATTCTTTCATTGTATATAATAACTGTATTTATTATGACACATTTTACGTTGTTTTTTTAAATCGGAAAAAGTTTAAAATATTTCGCCGATATTTGCAATTATGGCAACCCTAGTTGAGATAGAAGGGTTCATAGCCGTACTTTAAGACAGGAGAATTAATGACGCACATAATCGCCATTGTACTATTGAATTACTGATCAAATTTTGCAATCCTTGGAACGGTTATTTGATTGTTTTGATGATGATAAATGGTTTTAATTATCGACATTCGAAATTTGAATTCACACAAATATTGCAAGAGGGTATTAAACCTTACCTTGCGTACCTGTTAAGAACGCAAAGTTTTACTACAACCTCACTCCAACTTCAAGACTTTTAAACTTGGATAGTTTATCACTGGTTTGAACAGATCAAAGTGACAGCAAGTTATATATTTTTATTGCATATCTCCAAAAAAAACATATGCAGTGGTGTGTTCAACATTAACTTATTATCTATCACTTCTTAAGTTTCTCCAAAAAATTGTTTCAGTCTAAAAAGTTCTTTGTCGACATTTATTGTTTTGTTTATGGTAAAGTTCATTTATATTCAAAATTGAGGAGTTACACTTAAAATAGGAATAGCAGAAGGTATAAATCACGTATCATATTTAAAACAGCATTTTTTTGAAAAATTCTTGTAATCATTACATGATGACAATCATTAGAATTGAAAAATGACGTTTTCTTAAGATAAATAATGCAATTCGGATAGGTTATGAAAGCCTAATTCTGACCCTAAAGAATAAATCATAAATAACATCGTGATAAATGAAATGATTAAGCTTTTATGAGTCTCAGCAAGTCTACGAGACAAAATGTCTCGTACAATGAATACAGAGAAAGGATAACAATAAGTAAACTAAGCAATGTTTTTTTACGACGAGTTGAAAAAAGCATCAAGAATATTTCCAAATACTGGTATATTTGATTGCTATGTTTCGGATTTGTACCATACAAGACCTTCAACCTAACGACGGTCCGTTAAAGATGGTCTTGACATCGTCACGCTTAATAGCAAAAACAATAAAATTGGTCTAGGGTCGAATTTTAGTTTCACTCAAAATTTTATGGAAATCATCTAACGAAATGAGCAGACTGTGGGAACATAAAACCTCTCACTACTCCGATATATACGACAGTGTTGCCAGATTGGAAATTGGCCCCGAATTCATTTTATGGCTACATTTAATCCATCTACTAAATAGTGCTTCAACTTATTAGCAGAGGCTAAATTTTGGTAGAAAGAGTTTGGCGACTTAAGATTTTTTATATATATTCTTTTCTTTTTAAGTAGTCATTTCTTTTGAAGCTGGTTTTGCTTCCGCAATTACTACAGATGTGAATACATTTTTGTATACACATATAATATATCGCATGTTATACGTATTCGTGTTTACAGCTAAGTTCCATTATAAATATTGTATATAGAAAAAAATACTAGATATGTATATATTTTTGCTTTATCTCATCTTCTACGTTTATATTCATTTATGTTGGCTTTGAAATCATATTATCGAATCCCATAAGTAAAAAAGCAACCTTGTCATAAAGAAATTCATCAGAAAACAAAATATAGAAGGCTAGGATAACATCTAATTTTGTTTCATAAAGGTGTTGATATAAGTACAGCTACGAGTATTTTAATGGAAAATCAAACGAAAATATCCAAATAAGATTTTTATTTACAGTTTCGATAAAAAAAACACTCATATTTTTGTATCCTTTGTATAATATAGATACTGGGGTATTTATAGCAATAAATCATAACAACAGTTGTTTAGTTATTTATCGACTGAGAGTATTTAATGGATCTTTTAATCGAAACATTTTTCGAAATTAAAACGCCCGGTTGAATTCATTGCCATTATTAAATAAACAGCTAAACCTCCTCAATTCCCCGTTGCTATTTCCCTTATATAAGATTAGTTCATTTTGTTAACAATCTGAATAGTTTAATTCTCTCAATGGTAGGTAATATTACATTCAATCCCATTATTAAATATGATGATAAAAATAGGTAAGGATCTCAAGTATTAAATTCCTCAATTACATTTTATTTTGTTGTCTTTATTGTGAAAATCTTTCAATACAAAATATTAAAAAACAACTGGTTAAAAGTTTACACATTTTTTATTTAAATGTCATTATACCAAATCAGTAGTTATTAAAATCACTTCAGGTGTTTATTTAGGTCCTGGATAAAAATTCTATATTTTTCGTAATAAATCTTGTTTATAAGCGATGCAAACTGTTTACGGATTTATTGATTGAATTGGCATTCACTCGGTAGAACTTTATTACATCACGGTGAAAAAAATAGCAATGTATCTTAGTTCTGCAAAATTATTTTTTAAAATATAGTTGATAGCTATTTCGGCTCACATCATCGTCAGAACGATGCTTAAACTAACATTTGCTTATCTATTATATATATGGCTGTGTAGAAAGATTGTTAGTTCTATCGTTTATATGGGGTGTCTAACAAATGCATAGTTTGAACGATTCAAATTTGAAAGCTGAATTTTGTGTCTTTTTATGCTAACTATACTTAGCGTTATGATACAGAATGTAGATTCTTTGCTTCAAATATAATAGATTGAAGGATTTGCTGTTTCTTCGGATGGAAGTATTTGTTTATTTTTAGTTTGTTTCCAGTGAAATGGAATGTGTATGAAACCTTTTGCATTATAATTTCGAGTATACGAATAAATGTAAACTACGATACTAAGCATTCCTTCGATATATTGTACGATTGTAATCTATAATAAATCTTGTAGTACGCTCTTTGTAAGTATAAAGTTGTTATGTAGGTCCATTTGATAAGACGCCGTAACTTTGTACGGTTGGGCGTTGGTGACGCTGCCAGCGTCACCATCTGGCGTCGGGACGTCCCTTAAGGTTTTCAAGGAACGTGTTTTACACAAATACCGCTCTGGGGTATTAAAACAGGGCGTAGGTTACCAAAGACACAAGGAATTTTCAATCTGTTTATGTACTTGCTTGTCAAGTAAATGAAAGTTTTGCATACTTCACGCCGAGGGGCTGCGTTACTCCAAGTCTACCAATTAGTTAGCAGTCCAATTTTCAAATAGCTACTAATATTAAGCATACAAACAAATGTTTTTGCTGAAAACATTGTAAAGTTAAAGTGTATTATGTACACTGGTGTTCTATATTTAAAAAAAATGACTTAACTGAATTTAACAATATTATTTAAAAATGTTTGGGAATAACCTGGAAAATGTAGACTAAAAATAAGCATGAATATATTAATTATCAGATTTATAATAAGTCTTTTAATAATATATATAGTTTCAGTTATCAGGAGTTGTTAAATATCGATTTCACGATCTAAATTAGTATTCGATTTAAGTTCAAACGCGGAATTATTTTATTAAGGAAATCAAGAAATTTTAAAACAACATAAATTGTTTTTATCTCTAATAAAAAGTCAGCGTCATTACAAAAAAAAAAACATTAGAATTACTGACAGGATTTTTTGCTCGTAAAAAAATATTACGTTTTTTCAGATCACTGAAGTAGACTGCTTCCTCATATTTTAGCTGTGTTAATAAATAAAAACGAAATCAAGAAAAGCACACTCAAATTTATTTAGCATGCAATAAAATATTATTTTTAATAATTGTACGCCCTAGTGTCACTTTTCCCCTTTTTATCAGAGTCAGGTGCATACCGTAAAATATTCAAGAATTCTTTTTGCAGATAGTGCAAATCTTTGCATTTTCGGAAATAACCATCGCCTAAGTTTGACAGGTCAAAGGAACTTTGGGTGTTTGGGTGCAAAATTTGCGCACGTAGCAATGCGTGTCTTCTGCTGGCCGTCTCCCACGTTCAGCTCTCAACCACGTGTCAGTTAGGTGACCCCTCCCATACTTCCTAATAAGCGTTCGCCCAGCTACAGGGATACGCTTTGGCAATTTTTTCATAAAATAGTCTATATCCAACGGGTTAAAAGTAAATATATTTGTACGTAGTTCGATTAAATAAAAGAAACATAAGCTTTCAAAAAGTTGGATGAATTCTTTTTTTTTGTTGAAAACAAAAAAATAAAGCAGCCATTTTTTATCGATGATTCTATTTACAAAATAGATGAAAGTTTTGCCATAGAAAATGTTAAAAAGATTGAATGGAACTTGAGTTTATTGGTTTATTATCTATTGTTCTTATTTTAAAAGCCAATTCAAAATGTTTTTGAAATCTCATCATGTACAGTGAATATGGTTTCATATTATAGAATAGCCGTTTCTGACATTCTATTTTCGAAATTGACAGTGCCGAGTGTTTATTTCGGGTTAAAACAGACAAGAGTGAATATTTGGCAATCATATAATTAAACTTCTAATTTCTAGCGGCTATCTCAGGATCCATGGAAAAATTAATGCATAAAAGTCTACGATTTAGAGTTGCAATATTTTGAATAAAATAAGTATAGCTTAAATATATCTATTTTAAATTGAACAAGAATTTATTGTACTGCAAATATCAATTTTTGAGTTAAAAGAAATCGTGAATACTTATGATTCAAAAAGAATTTGAGGAGAGATATTCATATTATTCGTTATAAAGTTAAAAGTGAAACAGATATCAGCAAAATAGTTTTAAAAATTGGTATTAAAAAAGAAATTAATTATGCATTGAACATAAATTGAATCATTTACTAAAATCTTGTAAAATTTTAATAACTGAATTATGTTTTGACATAAATTGTCTTCGGTCAAAATGTAAAAATAATTTATAAATATTGCCACACTGGCCGTACGCGTGTAGCATAATTGGTCGAGCAGCGCGTTTGCAAAAGTGGGGAATTCGCACTAGTATTTGAATCCTGGAAATGGGGGGTTCTATCGACATCGTTAACTGCACTCCTGGCCGAATGGACACCGGACGTGGAAGCAACTTTAATTTCATAACATTAATAATTTCGGATTCGGTGTGAATTTGGTTTACGCTGCGTTCTTACCAGTAGATAGGTTTATTTTAATCCGTTTAACATAAATCAAGAGTTTTCAAATGTTGATCATATAACGGACTTTCATATATTTTGACATATACAAATTGAAACGTTCCAATTACTGACAGATATTGGCGGTTATTTATATTTGACCACTACTACGCCGATAGTAGTGTACACTTCACTGGGAGCGGACAGTATTAATCACATAAAGCAAATTCAAATAATTCTTGGAAGAAAAATATAAAAAACACAACCGAGTTTTCATTTATTGTGAATATTATTTCAGGTCAGTGTGTTATGCGTAGTTGATATGAATAGGTCAAAAGGCTTTATATTTTCTACATTTTAATATTAGTGGTTATTTGCTCGGTCATCATGGTTAGCAACGTATATTTGACTGCATTACATAAAAGTATGTATTATTATACATATTTATAATATAATACTAAATTAAAAATATTAGAGTAAAAGGTAGATGGGGGTAATGAATCCTTTTGTTTTTCGGTCATGGTGGGGTCGTGATTGTATGCAATTTTATTTTTTATAGTCTGTAGAATTTTTTAACGTTTTTCGGCATTCGATGAGCTATGCAATTTGAGTGTACAGAGGAAAACTTCAACTTAGACAGAGCTATCTATGCTACCTGTCATTAGGATAAGTCTCATATACAAAACAAGTGTTTAGTATTTTTAGTCTCTGAGTGTTGGTAAAAATAAAATTTAATGTTTAGCGTTAGCCTGTAGAATTTAACCGTCGAGTCCAAGTTTAACGTTTTTCAAAAGAAAACGGTGTATATAAAATTTCTTCGCGTTGCTTTTGTCAGCACTTATTCATAAACGTCGATCTTCGCGTCATGTAAAAATATTATATGCAAATTAAGATTATCCTATCTCAATGTGTTTGTGCCTCGAAAAAATCTAAACTCGAAATTGATTTTTCTTTTCCAAATTTTTTTCAGAATATTTTTGTAGGAAAACTTTCTTATTATACATAAAAGACATAAAATATTAGTTCTAGAATTCAGTCAATTTCTTCGTTGTTTCTAAGTCTCTTTCTATATTACCAATATTCAATATTTGTTTATATTTCTCTTATGTACAGTGGTAATAAGTGAAGAAAACTGAGAAATGTTTATCCGAGAGTATTATATTAAATCAGATAATTTCAAGGTGACTTAATAAAACGTGCAAAAAAGCGTCTCAGAAAAAACTCTCGACTCGCTGATTCCTCCAAATATCGGAAATCTCTTTGAACTTTTTTTGGACAATCTGTGAATTACAATAGTGTTGCCCCCTGTTAATAAAAGTGGCGTAGATAAATTCTACACTGAACTGTATGATATTTTCTTTGACGTGGATTTAAAGTTGAATAATCATATTTAAAAAGATATCTTCCAGCACTATTGAGAAAGAATTTTGTTATCTTAAGAGTGTTATATTAAAGCTTGTTTCTTTGTGGACCGTTAATTTTGTTAATTTTGATTTAAAGTGATAAGAGACTTAACATAGCAATCAGATTGATCTGAATTTTGAGTCTGAAATCTGAAAGAAGCCATATTTAGATGTTTTGAATTAAATTTTTAGATTTTAGTAGTGGGTGTTTAAATTGCCATTTTTTCGATTGCGGTTGGCATACATATCATATATCTTCGGTGGTTAGAAACTGTTTGACACATTAATAATGATTACTTGAATAAAAGTAGTGACTAATCTAGTATAATAATTGTCTATTGAATCTATCTGATTTTGATTTAACCGGTTAACTGCCGGCAGGTACATGTATGGCGGTACCCAGCACGCCGCGAGTTTTACGACAAAAACAAAACCTTCTAAACATATCGTTATTGAAAGTGTAATAAAGTTTATTTATAAAACTTACCAAATAAATGAAGAGCGCGCCAGTCGTGCAGTCATTTATCCATAATCATAAAATTAATTGTTCATGGTGCAGGGTTGTCAAAAAAACAAGGTCAAGGATGTTAAAACGGCGCGTTTAAGACGTAATTTTTGTATGAGCGGCGCTCCGTTCACAGAAAATTATGCGTCTTAAGACACTTTTGGCAGTTAACCGGTTAAGAATATACTGCTGCTTCCTGCAAAATAAAACTCCTTATTCTGACTAGTTTTATTTGATTCAATTATGTTAAGGAAATCTAAAAAACGGTCACGCTTTGGGTAATTTGAAACAATTTATATAAAATAAATTTCAATTTAAAAATTGACAAGTAAAATAAATGTGAAGACCGAGAAAGCTGCCACTGACCGCCGCACTAAATCATTTTTTTGCCATATTTTCGGCAGGAGAAAGTCGATCAAGTAGCGTCGGTGTTTATAACCGGATGTGTATTAAACGAGGGAAGATCCGGCGAAAAAGAAAAGTCGCTGATAGAAACCGGATATTATTGTACGAGAAAGAGGATATCAATACATTATCTCAAAAGATTTATGACTCTCTGCTCAGCTTGAAGATGTCGTACAGTATTATATTTCTGGTGTAATTAATAAAATACCATTGGAGCTTTATGAGTGTGCTGAAAACATTTGATCCGGGTATAATATTAATGTACCGATATATATTACAAAGTAACAACCGTTTGATATTTTTAGATTGTATTTTTATTATTATTGGATAGCTTTATAAATACTTCTTTATTGATATTTCAAATGGTAGAATGCTTAAGAGTGCTTGTAGAGGCTTAATGATACAAATGTATTCGATTTATTGCAAAAATCAAGAGTTATTGACACGCTTTTGCAACGTGTCAACTCAAGGAATAAAAGCAGAAGTTGTATGAGATTATTATCTGAGAAACTATAACTGAACATTAATTAATTTATTTGACATATATACGTTACATAAACTAAATACCAAAAATATATTGATTTTGCAACGTGGAAATCTTTTAAAACAATTAAAGTTGGAAATTTAAATAAAAAATAACAAAGTCAACCATAAAAGCTCAAGGAAAATCTACTTAAATATATAAAAAAATAGTCTAAACACACTTTCGTTAGATTGGTACATGTTGAAATCCTAAGCAATACTAGAGATTGTTAATTCTCTTGCAACTGGGATACTCATTGTCAGATTGGCTCTACACTTTAGCAAAACATACAATTCATATCAACTACTTCTTAAAAAAAATATCAGATCCATGAAATTGAATATTATCAAGCATAGCATAATTCTTATTTTGACCTCGTAAAGTCGAAAGAAATATGTCGCGAGGTATACTTCTCTTCGAGATTTTAATTAAATTAAAGTAAGGATATCTAAAAGAAAGTCACTTAGATAATGCCATGGATAATATCAAAATGCCTTTAAGTAAAGATGTCAGTAAAATTTCGTCTGAATCCTTCCCACTATAAGGACATATTTCAAACATCAAATACAATTTATTGACAATGATTACCTTATTGCGACAGAATTAAGGTGGCAGTTTTGCGGGGACGCGAAGTTGAAACTTCATATTTTTTAAAATTTTTAAATAATGGCAAGAAAAGTAAATTGACCGTTCACCGTATGTGTCGTCGTTTTAAGGTTGTTTTTATTTTAATAAATGACAAAATACAGACGCTTCATGTTCCTTTTATGATGATAAAGTCGTTCTTTAATGCTTGATTATAAAAATTATGCGGCTCTATATAAAACTAATTTTTAATTAACCAAAGTAATCACTGAACCCGTATAGAAGTTTGATAAGGTTTTTTTTAAGACGGCAAAAACATTCATAAGACCACCGTAATCTCGTTTTATGAGTGCGCTGTTGAGAAACTAATTCTCGTGGAGCAAAATAAAATTCAAAGACAAAACATGAACCTTTTCAAATTAAACGAATTCATCAAGAGCTTTTTGACGGGCATTTTTCACCAGGATTTATGTTGAGTCTTTTGGAAATTTAGAAGATAACTTGACGTCAGGGCTTTTGAATATGCGCCGCGTATTTTATTATGTATGTAGACAATTCCACACGATCATAGTACAGTCTTCTTTAACAATCCTAACCAATACAATTTGTTGTATACACCAAATTCGTTTTTTAAGCAATACACTGGTTCCAGGAAGTGGTGTGTATAAAAAAACCTTACATTTTTATAATTTTATAACTTGGTTATAAAAATCAAAATATCGCGTAAAAAAGTATCAATAATAAAAAATATTTAATATAAAATGGCACATGCTTTTTTAATACAATTAAATTTCGTTATTGATTATAAAAATATAACGAGAAACGCATGCGTATGTTTACGTGCAAAAATGCTGTCACTGTCAGCTTAAAAATATAATCGATTTTTTTGAACGAACGAATTAAATTTTCCCCGGACTCATTTGATGTAATGCTGTTTTTCCTAGATTATAAAATCAATAATTTTAGGCATCTAAGTCAAAATTTCTTTTGTAAAAAAAACAGAAATCAAAATTGCATAAAAACGAGTAAAAGTAAATAAGTTTTTTATGGCAATTGATGTTTTACTAGGAGTGGCACGTGTTCTGATTCTTTGAGAATTATATTCAGACTATTTGTATCATAAATAAAATACGTCTGAGGAAGCTTCTTAAATAAACAAAACTTGATAATATCAAGTTTCACACCAAGTTGAATATGAAGGGTATCAATTAAAGTTATTATTTCATAAAAATAGTTACCTTACAGATCTTGGAAAGTTAGAAACAAGGCAGATTTTTATAGTTCAAAGAAAATATGAAAAAAAAGATGTGATTTATCACTCCTGCTATCAATTCACTTTTATAATATATTTTTGAAAAAAAGAATTGAAAACTGTTTATATTACACAAATTTTGTTTTACTTTTGTTATAAAAGCGCTAAGAAGCAATGATTTGGAGGTTTCTCAGTTAGCAGGAGCGAGCTTTAAGTTTACGATGCATCGTCAAGTGGCTCAGCAGGCGGGAAGGGTGGCGGCGCCGTCGGCGTCGGAAACTTTCATTTGCGGCGTCGACCGCAACCTTCGACGCCCTGTCGAAAGCTTTTGCACGCAAATCGAAACCTTACTGCATGCATCCGATCAAATATTTGCTTAGCTATAATGCAATTTCAGGTGATGCGCCCTAGCTACTTTCAGCCAGAAAATTAATCATCCATGCTGAACATCAGCGGTTCTCCATTTTTTTACCACTATAAATAAGTTGGTCAGTTGTCATGCAATAATAATGTATTACTTATGACTAAAATATTCTTTGAATGCTCATTAAAATGTATGCGGAAAAAACAATTGAAAACAAAATAAAACTAATTGAAAAAACTTTTGAATTTAAATAAATCTAGGAAAAGTGTTTGATAGTAAACACAGGACTAAAATTATGATATGCTGAAATTTTTTTAACATTACATGAGAGGCAATAAACAATATTGGCTTCCGAGCTTTTTAGTAAAATATTTAACGTTTCAACGTGGAATATAATTGGTCCGTTTTCACTTTTCACATCGACGTGTGTGCACATGTATTTGGGAAATTTAATTAACAAATCAAAGATGCTATTTTCTTTTTTCACACAGAAATTATACGCAAAAAAGCAAAACAGTAAATTATGAAAGTTTTTGTGATAAGGGCTTAATTTCATTAAGATTGTAAATAATTTAAATGTTACTGTAAGAGCGTGCTTGATGAAATTTCAATATGGAATTTAAATCTATGAAACCATGTACATTTTCATATGTTTTTCATTCAAAATTCGGGTCACGTAATTCATGTTGTATATAAGCGATCAAAACCGTTTACTGACTTAGTACAAGTTTATCAGTGTATTAGATTGCATGAAAATGTCAAAAGGCGAAACCCAGGCCGTGAATGACAAAACTAGAGAAAGATTAAATTTTGTTTTCATAAGCATATACTTGTCTGCAACATTTTTTAACGACGTTTAAATGTAGAATCTGTAAATGTCGCGATTAAGATACATCTAAATTTATTTTTTATCTCTAACTGTAACTGTCAAATGATGAGTAATATTTCTCGTTTATTTATAATATAAAAGTGAAATCATATTGTTGAACTCCCTAGCTCGTAGAAATCGTGATGTAAGCAACACTTTTGACGATTTTCAAAATAAGAATTGTCGTTTTTAATAAATTCAAAAATAAGTCATTAATCGAAAACCTACAAAACTTTCAATCAAACACATGATTTTTTAAATATTGATATGGATCGTAGCAAAGGCCCTGAAATTTAATCAAATTAAAATAATTTATGTAATCATAAATCTATCACATAATCATGAATACTTCACATTTCCTTCATAATCAGTATTTTAAAACGTATGGAAATAATATGATAACCATATATGCATAATAATTGTGAATGAGAACTTGTTTTTAATTTGATTGAAAAGTGTTTTTTTTGAAATCAATAAACCTACGAATTCAATATTGTAACCTAACAACAAAATAAAACTACGTATGCCAAAAATAGTCTATAACTTTCCAAGAAATATTGGCCCTCGAATTTTGTAAAGATTAAAAGTAAAATGGAATGCTCTCGTAAATTCGTGTTTAATATTTCAGACTTAAATGAAATGATCTATATGTATGCATGTTTTTATAAAGAATTTCATCGAATCTAATAAAAGTTTTATAACTTCGAATAAATTATGTATGTTGAATGGTAAAGGATTTCATCTGAGACATTGTAATTTTCTTTGTGAGTATTCAAGGTGTATATTTTATTATAGATCAATAATTTTTGAAGTCGGCATTACCGCCCCGGGTGTAACTCTTTCCTTTTGTTACGCTAGGCGCAAAATTACCGATGGGGTCAGTAAAAAGCTATAAGTTCATGGAAAGAGAATTTTAAAGCAAAATGATTTGATTAAATAATGTTAATTAACGAAGATTTTGGTATAAAACTCGGTAACCGGGATTTCTGGTAGCAGAGCTTAAGAATGAACCAACTTTCTTTTTGATTACGTACCGCTAAGAAAAATACTTTTTTCTTCTTAATCCAGTTGAGCAAATATTTTAGTATTTTTGTTGTGACAGGTTAAGATGCTTAAAAAATTTGACTTTACACAACTCAAGGTTGGGTTTAATGCCCGATGCATCATTTTTTAAAAATTAAATATGTAATAATTTGACCCGATTTTTATTCAGTATTAATCGATTTATTGTCGAACAAAAAAAAGAGATCAAAAAACCAATATGAATAACGTAAATGGTGTCTAATTTAAAATATGTATATTTACAGTAAGGCCACGCAAAAAGGTATCATACAACGAAAATTTAATTAAACATGAGGTGAAATTGGAAAGTACGCAAAATTAACAAGACAGCCCTCTGTAGGTCAAACATTGATTGTTTAATATTGATAAAGGTAATTATTAGAAGTAAACAAAGTTGAACAAATATTCCAGGAATTTTAAAGTAAAAATATTTTATACGATAAATTATGTTAAACAAATATAACACAGTTAGTGTTAGAGAGAGTTAAAGATAACACAATCACAATTCTGGTTCTATGACATTTATTTTAAGATTACAAAATTTTCACACTGTTATTTTATAACGAATTTATATGTTAATTAAATCTAACCAAATAGTGAAGATATAAAAAGACAATGAAGAGTATTCCCATACATAAAAATTGAATATAGAGACATGAAAACAGGAGTTGTCATGCTGATCAGAAGGTTGTAAAAAATAAATAATTCTTTTAATACTGAAGTACAGGCGTATGAGTGCGCGTGATGGAAGCGTTGTTGAAGCGGAACAAGTAAAGCATATAATATATATGTGATAATTGTTGGTTTAATACGTATTAACATAATATAATAAATAATGTGTGACATTTAAAAAAAAACATTTTGTTTTTAAAGCCTTGTAATAAGTGAAAATACCTGCGGCACTTATTTTTCAACGCTTTTAATTGAGGGTTTATATTTTTATATGAAGATGCGGTTGTATAAAATGTTTAAAATGTCCAAGTAATTTTCTGACTGTATACTTCTATGTGTACCATATTCCAAAAATGGGTGAGCAATTATGTTATTCGTTTTATTGATGAAATTGGCATTTATATGGTAGAACTCCATTATTGCACGGAGAAAAATAACAAAGTATTTTAATTCTAAAAATCATCATCATCATCATCATCAGCCGGGGTCGATCCACTGCTGGATGAAGGCCTCCCCCTGTTTTTTTTTTCAGGGGGGTTGTTTGGACATAGCAACACCACGCTGCCCAGGCGGGTTGGTGTTCGGTTTTCTGTCTGGGTTTTCCTTCCCATAGCCAACAGCACAAGAGAACACGGTACGCGGTGTTCCCGAGCGGTCACCCATCCAAGCACTATCCGCGTCCAATGCTGCTTAACTTCGGTGATCGCACGAGAGCCGGTGCTTTCAACGTGGTATGGTCGTGGCACGTGGTATGGTCGTGGCTTCTAATTCTAAAAATATTAAAAGATATATATGTATATATAAAATATAAGTTGATAGCTATTTCGGCTTACGCCGTCGTCATAATATGTTTAAATGTACATTTACTTATCTATGTATATATAGTCGTCTAGAAAAAGTATACAATATATCTTCTATATTGTAGTTTTGTTTAGTAATAATTAATTATTAAATCTAGCATATTAATTTTATATAAATCAAGAAGTGAAAGTTAGTCTGAGTTTTCATCGAGTGGGAATAAACAAACGTAAATTAGTATTGCATTAAGCTAATCCATTTAAAATTGCTTTGTTGTTTTCGTATAAAAACTTTGTCTTAGAAAAGCTTCATTAAAGGTGCGTTGAAAACGAGCATACATTGCAAAACTATGCGTTTTAATGAGATTTAAATACTAACAGAGTATATCATTATAATGTAGAGAAATATTTGTACGTTTATTGCAATGAAATTTTATTAAAAAATGTTTTGTATGATTCTGACGGCATAATTACGTATCATGTTATTGTATTGAAAAAATTTTGATCATATTTAATGAAGAGTAATTCTAAATCGTATTTCATAATATATTTAATAGCATATAAAATTCCGTGTAAGATAAATTAAATAGCCGCTTCGCAACTATTGTATAATATAAACGTATAGCGGAAATGCGTCTTCGCGAAAACATTATTATGTAACCATAAACTCATTCCAGTGCCATCTTTATATTTTGGTAAATGTGAGGTTATGAAATAAATTTATCCGCCATAAAAAATGTTCAAATGGTTTACATGAAAATTTGGTTTTCGAACATAAATATTTTGATATTTTAAGTGCTAGCATCGAGGGCGCTTCTAAAATAATGTAACATTAACAACATCCGTAAATTTTAATTGAAAAGTAATATGTTTTTTAATAAACATTACTGAATCAAGGACTCCACCCGAGGGTGTTGTGTTAATATAGTGAAAGTTGATTTAGGTCCTGTGTTATTTTAATTAAACATATATTTGTAGGTAAAATAAACACATGCTGCCCTAATAATGACTAAGTTAACATAGCAGGACCATTGATTTTCAAAAAGGTTCTACAATAACAAAAGCACAGTTGCACAAAGTTTTTAGATAAAAGTTTCATAATATTTTATCACCGTGGGATTTGGGTTCATAGTATTTTCTATAGTGTTTGTATATGTATTTTTTTTAATAAAACAAAACATTGAACAACAAAAGCGAGCAAATATTCAATATAAAGTTTTACCATTGCCACGACCAAAGGTTCAATTTTAATAAATAATCAGTAATTAAATGTGATAAATGTCAGATCTTTCTCCGAATGGTTGACGTACTGCTCAATGTTTGGGGTGTTGACGTGAGTTGGTGAGAAACTTTGTGACTTTATAGACATGTAACGAGTAATTTGAACTTGGAACACTGCAAGACAAATTTTATTAAGAAAATTAAATGTCACCATTTATAGATTATGGGAAACTGAATCAAATGTAGACCAACTGCAAATAAGAATAGAATATTACAAGTCGGTGAGAAACGGTGAATATTTAGTCTTTAATTCATTTCAAATGTTGAATACGAACAAAGTTTGTTAGCTTAAGTGAGTATTATTGAGTGTTTGAATGATAGTGTACACAGGAGGTATTTTTTTTTAAAACGAGGTATACTTTCTTAAATAGCTGCAATTTTCAAAAATTTCTGGTTTGATTTATTTTTTCACAGGATGATTGAAAGAAAAAGGTTATGAGGACTTATTTTTAGCTCAGTCAATTTATACAATTTATAGACCTATAAAACAAAATGTTTTAACACTAACAAAACGAAACAAAAATAAAAATATAATTACGGACATTCTGTTATCAAAGATACTCGAGCAATAAAAAATAGCGCATCATATTTAAGTTCATAATAATAATGAAAAAAACCTGGAGCATATATTATGCAAATGGCTCCCTCTGTTGATAGCATTAGTAGAGTTTGTGTAACATGTTAAACTCGGCAGTAATTACCCTTTTTTCCGCCAGAGTGTACGGTTTAATTTTACTTGGTTCTGTTAGGCAGCGTGGAAAAAGTTTCACTCTTGCCAATATAGGAATACCAACGTTTTCTGAAGTAAAATGGAGACACTTAAATATAGATTAGAAAAATTGTGCTAATTTAAGAGATTCTGCATCAACAAAACCACATTCGTAATCAAAAAATCATCTACATTGTTGAATGGAAAAATATACAATGTTGCGATTTCTGCTTATGAAGAAAATGCAGGGATTGTTTAATTTATTGATAAAAAATTAATAGAACTCAGATTTCAAAACGGTCAGCTACGGCAAAATCAATATATAATTCAGCTTTTTCAAAAAATATGTATAAATATTGATAAAATTGGCATTTAATTGGTAGAACTCCATTATAACACGGTGAAAAAATAGCGATGTATTTTAGTTCTACAATTTTTTTATAGGATATAGTTGTTAGCTATTTCGTCTCACGCCATCGTCAGAACTTGTCACTTATGCCGAAAAAGCTATCAACTATACCCTATAAAAAAATTGTAAAACTAAAATACATTGCTATTTTTTCACCGTGTTTATTTGTATGTTGTATCTTTTAGTTGAATTAATTACTACATTTTATGTTTTTCTCGATTGCTGTGTAAATTTATAAATGTCTTACACAATGACAAAGAAAAGTATTTTTTTTTTGTATTATATATTATTGTAAGAAGAAGTAAACATTATTTGGAAATCTCCGTGCACGTCAAATACTTTCAACAACTTTCAACGTAAAATGTTTTAAATGATATGCAGCAAATGTAAAATAAGATGACTAAGTAAAGTCATCTAAACATATTTATTATAACAATGTTTTCTAGCTTTGTGTAGCTAATACTATTATATAGTAAGAACTGTTTCTCTCAATGTTGGTTGTGATAAACAGGGCGTTGTTAGTCATAAGAATAAACGGATGGCTTGCGTGTAATCGTGACCCCATCGGAAAATGTCGTATTTCCCGTGCCATAAATCCTACCCACAAGTATGGTCACATTAATAAAATAAAGAAAACTCTCCACGGAAACTGGGACGAAGTCTTAAGTCGCAGATGATTTATGCATACCAAATTCGTACTCGTAGGAGTTGGTTACAATTTTATTTGAAGTTTTCGCAGTGGGTCCGTATATATATTTTTTTAAATTATTTTAGCTTGACTGTACGTATATGCATATGCTCTTACATAACATGCCATTCAAAACTCTGGGACACAGTCGCCATTCATTTCACACTGGACACTTAGTGCATGTTGTATCGTTAATTTTTTCCCGTAAAAAGATTAATCGACGTGATTGTTATGATGTTGACGATATGTAAGTAAATTTTTATTTAATTAAGTGGGCAGAGGAAGTTAAAATGAAAAATTTAATGGTTGTATTTTGGCGGTCTGAAATGAATGGTGCTAAGTTGATGGTCAGCAAACTCATTAATCAACTGAGTCACATATCAGATAGCACAATGATTGAAACTTCTTTCTTTATCTTTACAATAAAGAAAATAATATAAAAAAAGCTGATTAAAAATATGTTAAGTGTATAAAATATTTATGATAAAACTCTAATTTAATTATTCAGTAATTGGCATATAAGTTGTCAACGCAATATTCGTATTTCCGGTGTTATCAATAATGATAAAAAATCATTTTTTGTATTAATTTGTTAAATAATTGATTTTTATACCGTGTGGCAACCCTTTATTAAAATGAAAAACGCAGGATATAGAGAGAGAAAATTTACATCGTTTAAGTAGCTTGATTTTTTTTCGATGACGTTAGTTATTACCCCCTAAAACAGGAAGAATAAATTCGCGCTGGGCAAAGTAAAATAAAATATATCGCGCTCTTTGCCTTGTCCATTTTTCTTAGTGGAAAGTTCACAGACGCCTCTGAACATCCGAATGTGTTCAGTGTTTGAGATGAACAACTTCCGATTTTACAAAAAGGTACCCATTTGTACAAAGTGAAAAGACTTTATATTTTATAAACTTACATAAACCAGACTTTACCGTTATCACCAAAAAGAATTTTTTCGTAATACAACGATATCTTTTGTGTGAATTTTGATTATTTCAGCAACGCAGAGAAAAATTGAATCGATTTAATGGAAATCCACAAGTGATCATTAAACAGTGAATTCGTGAAATTAATTTCTTACATAACATACACACGCAATATGATTGATGCTGTTAAATACTTTTTAACAATTATTTTTCAGTATTTAAGATTTTTTCTTCTAACATATTATTACGTGAAGAATATGTGAACAATCTTATATTCCATGTAAATTAGTATGAATTTTGAAGTTTACTATCTTTTAATGTATCAAAGCGGATTTTGTCTGAATATATTGATTGAATTGGCATTCACTTGGTAGAACTCTATTATGACACGGTGAAAAAAATAGCAATGTATTTTAGTTCTACAAAATTATTTTTTAAAATATAGTTGATAGCTATTTCGGCTCACGTCATCGTCAGAACTATGCTTAAACTAACATTTGCTTATCTATATATAGCTGTGCAGAAGAGGTACACTATACATCTTCTCGACTTAACATTATTAATACTCGACATTAACGACCTAGCTTGTTTCATGTTCGCAATAAAACTAACAATTGTAAATTAAATTAATAAAGGCGGCTATATCAATAAGGAAAAAATATACGTATATATAATATTAAACACGATATCACCAGACGAGCTATATACCAATTTCCTTAGCGGCAAAGAAGGTCCGGCTGACCAAGTCGTAGATTGATAGACTTCGTCACAAAGGCTTATATTACTGAAGCGACTTCCAACAATTTTAATGAGACGAAAAACTTAATAACTCATTGAATTAATCATAGTTTTAATAAACGATAGTCAGAAGTAAAAGGTTTTCAATGTAGAAGCTTTTACATAATCGATTTTCTTATTTTTATTTATTTGATCAATTCGTTTCTCTCTTATGAATTGATCAAGTAAAGCGATTAACTCGATCGGAATGCAAAAGTTAGCGGCGTGTTTAATATGCCTAAGGGGCATATATATAAGCTCGATAGCATCGTGTTGACTACCACTAATTTAGGATGCTTGACCACAAAATTGAACAACGGCAGCAGGACCGCTTCTGATTGTTAAATGTTTGATGGAGGTTAAGGCCCATCACGAGTTGTCTAAAAATGATAGCTCAGTTGTAAATTTATTATTATTGGTAATATTACCTGATTTTTATTAAGCATCCATCGATTTTTGTACTCAATTCCTTTCACATTTGTTACGTCTGATTAGATAATCTGTTCGATTGGATATATTATATTATAATAATTATTTTCGACAATTTTTATACATGATTCAATTTTGTTTCTCTAACTTCTATCAAATCAAAATCTTATTTGCGATATTTCTTAGTCTTATTTTTTTATTTCATTTTATTTAGCGTTTCTATAAGTCTACTTGTCTGTTTCATAAAACTTGGAATATACTTTAACTTTTTGTGTTAATTTGTGATATCGACTGAAGGCGCTTTATGGAAATTCAATATCAAATTTGAATTGTTACAATTTTGTATTTTGTGTGATAGAATGCCTGAAGATACCGAAAGGCGAAACCTGGGTCGTTAGTAACAAAACATGTGGAATCGTACAAAGTTGTAAAAGTTAAAAAAATATTTTAAATAAATTAAAAAGCTTGAATTAATCTTTCAAGAGCAAATTTTCATTTCCTATTTAATCATAGCTCTATATCACACGGATGCAATAGAAATGACGTCAGTTCTGTAACAATTCAATTTCTTTGTGTTAAATTTTATTTATTGTGTGTGTGCTTAAATGTTTCACTGCGTTAGCGAAAATAATCAAGTTATTTTTATAAGTTCTATAATATATTAATGAACAATATATGTTATTAGATATCTGGGTGTTAATTTGATAATCGAAAGATTTTATTGGCAATAATGCAAATAAATTTACAAAAATATCTCCACAAAAAAACATATATGATGTATTTATATAATATTATCGAAAAAAATATGTTAGGCATTGCGGCATAAAATGAAAAAAATAAAATCAATAATAAACCCTCTCATTTTTTGATTATCATCTCTGATATATTTTCAAACGTCAAATCCAAAATGTGTTTTCAATTTGCCAGGATATTTTGATATCGTTTTTTATCCCAGGGATGTAGGAACAGCACTCTATGTATATATGTACGTTTGAGTAAAATCAAATACTTATTTGACTGAATAAATAAAAAAAGTAATCATTTCTTGTATAGGTAATCAGAAAAAAGTCGTCTTCGGTCGGCGGTTCGTTTCCTTCATCAAACAAAAAATAATAAATTTCAGGAAAATATATATTTGCTCCTAAAATCCAATGGTAATTAGATACTGCGTTGTTTTTATGTTTTGAAATTTGGGAATACGTTCTTAATTTAAAAATATTTTTTACTCTGCTATACTTTGTAAGTATCATAACTATTAACGAAAAAATCGCTATTAAAGCGACATCTTGTAAAAGACATACGAGAGTGTAAAAAATCGGTTATGGATAAATTCTAAAATTTTTCATAAAGAATTTTGTAAGCTATAGAAATTTCTCAATATTTTTTTTTCAACAGCCCCAAAAATATTTTATCGGTATTATTATACAAAAGTTTTCAAAGTGAATACCTTGTAATACATTTCCCACGAAACGAGTCAAAAATGTAACTGACTTTAAACTTTGTTGAAATTAAGTTAAAGGACAAAATACCTCGATATAACGGAATAATTGAGGGGAGAGGGTGTCCGTTAAAGCCAAAAGTCCGTTATATAAAAGTAGCTTCATTATAAATCAATTTTTTGAATACACTGTATTTAGATACAAATAAAAAATACAAAATAAATTCTATTTAATTGTCTTTGGGCACTCGTTGTAAAGTGACGTTGCTGTTTGATATCGACGTATATTTCTGATATGTACGATATGCCTCAAATTCTAGTGCTATACGTATGTATGAAGTGATTATCATGGCCGCTAAAAATTGTTTACATGCGGCGACACTTGAATTTAAATATGTAACATATACTATAAACTGGATGTTTTTAATTCCTTTTTTATTTGACCGGATTTTTTATCCGTTGTCTCTTAAGTCCTTTAAATAGAGGTCAATTGTATCGACGTTTTACTGCATAATTAAACAAAGCACAGATTAAAGGCAAAGTCACAATAAAAATACATTTCCAGATAAATAGTAATACTTTATTAAGCCTGCTTCCCATTTTCGAAAAATGAGACAACGGTGTAGTTATTATAAATTTGTCGCAAACACTGTTTTGCCAATGGTTTCAGTACACTATTGAATCTTTGAAGTGTTCCTATTATAGCTTGTTTATGTCTTAAATAATAAAATGACAATGAAACAAAAAAGCTTGCCTTTTATAAATTAAAAGGCAATTACATTAATTAGAGTAACGAAGGTGGCTATTTTTTTCAACTTTCGAATGTTATATATTTACTTTGATCACTTTATAAAGTGAATGTTATAATAAATTACAAAGACTAAAAATATCCTTTTATCAAAAGAAGATTCTAAATTGAATTTTTACAACGAACTCCTCAATAAAATAAAATGATTCGTGAAAAATAGAAAGACATTGTAAATAGCCTGAGTAAATTAAAAGGAATAGCTACTTAGTAAATGTTGAAATAAACAAAATAATTATTAGTCTGTTCACCTCTTATATGGATGACTTCAGTTTAGGAAAGATACCTCTCTTTTATTGAGGAGAAGGGTGTATTTATCACATAAATCATTGAAATTGAATACGACGATTGAATTCGTCTATTATGATTCTTGAACCTTTTAGCGCTAAACCAAGAGCACGTAAATCTCATTTTTTAAAGTGTTGACCATGACTTCTTGGTGGAAAGGTTTGCTATTTTAATAATAAAAACACATTTTTTAGACACTTTTAAGGTGTTAACTGTCACTTCTTGATGGAAAGGCATTATATTTTAAATAATAAAAACACATTTTTTTTTTACTTATTTCCACAATATATTTTTTGATCAGGACCGGTTTCGCTCATCGCGAGCATTATCAACTGAATGCCGGTCCTGATAAAAAAATATATTGTGGAAATAAGTACTAAAAAAATACATTTTTTAGAACTTATTTCCACAACATATTTTATGGCCAAGACCGAAGACTCTTTTTATACAAAGTTTGAGTTTAAGATAAAGGTATACAAAACCCTGGGTTCACGAACTAAGGAAACAATTTAGAACAAGTCATAAAAATTAAAATTGAAGTAAATTAATTTAAAGAGTATTTGGCTTGTCCAAAAATGCGATGAATTTTATACGTTTGGACTCCATCTATTTCAAAATAAACATTCATTTGATATAACAAAAAGATATTAAATTTCATTTTTAAATTAATTTAATACATTCGTTTGTATGTTTTATGAACTGTTTTCTTATTTCTTGAATTCATGGTTTTGTATACCTGCTAACTAAAACACAAAATTTGTATGAATTGATTTGCTTGTAATTTGTACCATATTAGTTGATAAAACGCGAAACCAGTCCTGATCATGAAAGATACTGTGGAATTAAGTACTATAAAATGTATTCTTATCATTTATAATAAATCTCGTGCTTAAAAAACAATGAAACACGTATACATACATTTATAATATTCTGAAAGACTTCGTTGTCATACATATACAAAATTGTGCGTTAATCAAAAGTTGCTATGACAACAACACAATATTATACGATAATCCGAACGCTTTCCAGAAGGAAATTCTACGAACCACTCTCAATATGTAATATTTTCCTATATATAATTGATGGAAATGAGTTTCTTTGGAAACCAAAATGTGATATTAAACAATGTTGCTTCGTCGTAATATATTAAATAATATTATAATGGACGCGTACATGCTAAGGTATGCAAATTATAGCATAGAACCAAAGAAAATCAATCTCAACCTTAATTTGATGTGTATCGGTAATGATATGTGACATATATATTACCATAAAGGATCTAGCTGACGCTAATAGGACAAAAATGAATATACTAGCTAAAGATATACGTTTGTTATCACATCAAAATCAGTATCAAGTATCAAAAGACAAAGTGTTTAATATAACACCCATACTTAACGGTATTCCAACCAGCATCTGATAATGCTTCATACCTTTTAACGTAACTTTGGTAAGTATTATTCCGCGGTATATTGCGCACATTTTTGCTAAATAGCTACACCGAAATATTTTTTTCCTAGTTTGATTTTACATCGCAACGTTTGTCTCAAAAATGACGTCCGCGGACTATGAAGTGTTAAAATACTTCGCAGCTAATTTACATGTACTATTAAGAGTGAAGCATTTATAAATCATTCGATGATTAATCATTGTTGGTTTATTTGATGATAATGCCTTAATTTTACGCCTCTGAGAAAATAAAAGCTATTGTCGTTAATATTTGTGGTTAAATGAAAGTCGACTGACATCGTTCAAGTTTCAATAAATTAGATTCTCACATTGAAATCAAATACATGCTTTGTAAATAAATGAATATGAAAACTTTTGCATCAAATCAGATATTAAATATAAGTCGCCTTTAGTTTCACTACAGACAGTTTGGTTCGTTTGTGAAATCAATTCATTATACACCATCACGAGCATAGTGGATGTTTGCAATAATTAGCGCTTCATCTACATGGTGGTAATGTATCCGTGTGTTTTCATCATGACTTGAATAGTCAATAAATTATGCAATCAGTTAGAGGATTTAGCAGCGATTTGAAAATTTGATGTTTTCAATGTAAACTGTATATAATATTATATAACACATTGAATGCCGCCAACTGTTAGAATGAAACAAAGACTTACGTCCAGTTAATTAAACTATGGTTATAAAGAGAAGATTATCGAAGTTTTATTATTGATAAAAACTTCAAAATTGTGCCAATGATTCTGAAGGTAGATTACGCTACTCATTGGTATTTAAATTCTATAAATATAAAACATGAAGCTTTTACCGCTATAAATACGGAAAGAATTATAAATAAATTCATTGAAATGTGACACAAGATTTATGAAACGATTAAAATAGGCGACTGCCGCTTATCTTACTATCTTTCAACAATCTTTTATATTTCCTCGAATAAATAAAAATAATCGTATAAATTGTTTATATTTCAAAGCTTTATTGCAAGACTTAAAATGAATTGTAACAGAGATTGAAAGAGGTTTAGTTACATTTTTTCAATTAATGTTTTGGTTTAATCTGTTGGTTTCACCGTCAATTTATTTCGTATTACTCACGCCTGTTATAAAAGATTATGATAGTGATAATACAAGTCCGGTTAAAATTATATCTTCGTGTAATAAGAATCAATTTTCGAACTGAAAACAAATACAACATTAACTGGAGAAAAATGTTTCACTTAAATGATTCCTTCGTAGAAGCTCGAATTGGGTTTATGTACATTACATTTTAGGGTACTTATTTTCACAAGTGCCTAGTTGATATTCCAAGAAGCACTTTGGCAATTAATAACTACGAGGTACATTTTCAATTAATTTTCCTTTATTAAATTCAACATTAATAAAAAATTGATAATGAAATATTTTTTTCGATTTACATATCTATAAAAAAGCTTCATATTTTTATTTCGATTGATTGAAAGTTATTCTTTTATAGCTATAAAGCTAAAAAACCATTTTTTGAATATTATTTATATAGCAACTGAAACAACATCATATTTCATTCTTACTACAAAAATATTACAATGAAATTTCGCGATAATTTTAGAAACTATTGTATATTTGGAACATCGTAAATATTTTGTTCATTTAAAAAACGCATATCTGAAAACTTTATATGATAAAGAAGAACACCGTTTATTATTTTTGATTGTTTAATATATTATGTTAGTTAAAAATAACGGGTTCAGGAAGAACAATTAATTATATAAAGAGTAAAAAAATCTTTGGAAGAGATAAAGCGAAATTTTCTATTTGAGAAAGCATTAAATATATTTAAATTAAATTTATTGTATGCACATTTTCGAAATAGCTTTTAATATTTATTTCAGTTGGGGACAACAAGACTAAATAAATTAACTCAAAGAAATCATAACACAAAATTATGTAATATACAGAAGAGTCAGTTTTTCAATTCCATTTTAATAAAGATTGGTTTTTTATTGCCATATAGATGAGAAAAGGCAGTACTGTGCAGTGACTGTTTTATGAAAAAAAAAATTTGACGGAACAGAGTATCTTTTGTTGCTACTGAGTAGAAATTTCACCCGATCCATTTGAATAAATATGATTTGACTTATTTCTGTCAAAGTGATGAATGTTTTATTGCGCATGGGAAATCTTCTGAGACTCGTATCTGAGTTTTTATTTAATTAATTCATCAAAAAGTTGGAAAAAAAGTCTGAAGAAGCTTCTCAAACCAGCGAAGCATACGTCACGTCTTTTAATACATCAAATGAGGTAACGAAGTTTTTTATTTTAATTTTATGTATATTAAACTACCAAAGAGATTTTTTAATGGTAAAATGACATATTAAGTACTATTTCTGTAATAAACTTTAAAATCAGGATTGATTATGCTTATTATGAGCATTAAAAATGTTGCGGAAATATAAAAACAAACGTGTATTTATTATTGATTGAATTGGCATTCACTTGGTAGAACTCCATTATAACACGGTGAAAAAAATAGCAATGTATTTTAGTTCTACAAAATTATTTTTTAAAAAATTATGTTTGGGAATACTACATGACATATTAGAAAAATCTAAGTTGCATCCATTTGAATCTGAAGAGATTTACTCTTTAGTTCAGGTGTTTATTAAAAATAATTACTTCAAATTTAACTAATTATATTACCAACAAAATGACGGGTTGCCAATGGGCAGCCAGTTAAGTCCATTACTTGCAGAAACATTTATGAATAACTTTGAATCAAAGCTTTTCGAATTAGATAATAAAAATATTGTATATTATTACCGCTATGTAGACGATATCTTGGTTTGTTCGCAAGGCACGGATAAACAGTTTTATAAATTTCTACAGAAAGCTAACTCTATACATAGTAATATTAAATTCACACTAGAGATAGAGGTAGACAATCCCATCAATTTCCTACACAGCAATATAAGCAAATGTTAGTTAAGCACAGTTCTGACGATGGCGTGAGCCGAAATAGCTTTCAACTATACAATAAAAAATAATTTTGTAGAACTAAATACATTGCTACTTTTTTTCACCGTGTTGTATTTATTATGTAATAATAATGACTTTTCATCAAAAAATTATAGTCACCAAATTAAAAGTTCTAAAGAGTTACTGTCAAAAAAATCTTCGTTGTATTTCGTAGTAACCTTACAATTGTATTGTAGGGATAGGTAAGTCTTTAGGTTTATAGTAGAAGAAAATATCCATCTTGAAACCATAAGACGCCACGAAATTCCACGGTAATGGGTAGTTGTACGTACATAAAAAGCCCGAGGCTATCAGTAAACGGTCAGTATAGCTGAAATCACGGTTACTTACTCCTAAAACTTATAAATTCGTATGAAGCTTATTTGTGATCACGACCCGTGTGATATAGTTTTATCGGAAACGAAATTACATTAAGGGAGGAGAGTATAAAAATACAACCCCTACTGGATTTTCTCCTTTCTAATGTTATATAGTCGAGCGAATCTTTTGAGGAATTCGCACGAGTGTAAGTTTTATATTACAAAATTTAAATAATTCATCCGAAATATTTTAATATCCAAAGCTACGGTCAATAATATAACTATCAAATAAGAATTCTACATATTTATCGTTCAAATAGTTGATATTTTCACCCATCTGATTAGACGTTTGTAATGTTTGAGCGGCTAACAATTGATTGACTTTTAACAATATCAGTTAAAAGTGGAAAACCAGGAGTGAATGTTGTGAAGTAAAAGTAGAGTTTGAGCATTCATTTGAATATTACGTTAATAAAAGTTGTTAAAATTAAGAATTTTGATATCAAACTTGAATTCTTGAAACTTAGAATTTTTCCACATGTTTTGATTGTTTTGTGAACAGCGAAACCTGGATTTAGAGTGCCGAAAGATTGGAAGTGTACAAAGTTTCAATAATTAGAATTTGAGAGCAGTAAATTTGATAACAATTTAAAATTGAAAACAAATAAAATAGATGTTTATCCGTTAATATCGGACAGAGAGGTAGAAGTATACCCACTCGAGCTAAAGAACATGTAAGATCATTCAACAGTAAAAAAACAGATTCACAATTCGCTAATCACGTTATAAAGGAATCACAAATTATAAATTCAAATTGAGCGCCTAAGTGTTTGCATCTTTGTAGTAAAGGTCGTAGGATGACGGCTTTGCAACAGCTGGAAATCATTAGACATCAGAAAGGATTCTTAAAGAACTAACTAAGATATGTCTATCACCACTGCTTAACCCTCTGCGGGGTGCTCTTTTGTTTTAGTAATAGACCATTTTCGTGCCATAAGTAAATTTATTGATATAACCGCCTTTTTAGTTTCATTTTCATTTTTTAGTTTTATTGCGAGCAAGAAACAAGCTAGGTCATTAAAACGGGAGAGAAGATGTATTGTGTACCTTTTCTACACAGCTATATACAAATAAGCTATTTTTTTCACCGTGTTATAATGGAGTTCTATCAAGTGAATGCCAATTCAATCAATCAATAAAATAAAATAGATATCTAATAGTCTCAAATGAAAATGTTATTCATCAGAAGGTCCGCGTTCGTAAAAACAAAATATATATAACGTATCAATGACAAGACAAAAAATCATTAATAAAATGATATTTAAAAAAACAAGTTTTTGTATAGCTCATCTATTCATTCGATTCAGGTACGCAACCTATTAGAATAGAGACCCACGTTTTATTGCAGTAGTGAGCAACTTTTTACTTAATGGATTCCAACTATCGAAATTCATACATTTTTTTAATACCTTATTTAGCAAGATAATCTTTGGTGGTTTTTGGGAAATCGGGAACCAGATATTTTGAACATATTGGAAAAATAATTTTGCAAATAGGATTCAAAGAAGTTTCATACGTAGATGAATGTCAAATAATTATTCACAAACATAAATACTGTGCCGCACACACAACGATGTGTATGTGTATAGAAATATTTGGTAACTTAAAGTCAGGGCACATCTTTTTTTGACGAATTTTTAAAATGAAGATAGATCATCGAATGCCGTGAGAAATATTTTATGAAATTTAAAATGCTACTGTGATAATTTTTTAGTTTAAGAATCTTACTGCATAAATTTACAGATATTAAATTGATGATTTTTATACAAATTGTTTGATTCCTGCTAAATTTAATTATATTAGACATCGTTAAATATTCTGAAATACCAAAAAATGAAATATCCAATGAGTACTGTACGAATGGCTATAGTGAACGAACCAACGCAACAATTGCTATGTTGACAAACAATAAACGTTTCGTTTAATATACAAAAACATACGCTAACGTTACTGAATGAATAACTAAAATAAAAAAGCCCAATTACAATTGACTCATTTTCCATCACTGATGAAGGCGCCCCCATTGTTGACCCGCTCGACCGTAGTTTTTCGGCGTCAGCACCTCATCCCCAAGAATCCTCATTCGTCCGCCCTTACGTTTTATACGGTGTGACTTTTTTGAGAGCCTCTACGTGAGCTTTCAAAGTTTCAAATACCTTAAGGTGCTTACTTACCACCCCCATAAGTTCAATTCAGAAAATAAAGATTATAATGACTATTTTTAAAAAACTTTTCAAGAGCGATGGAGATTTTAATATTAAAAATATTTTAAGTGAGTAATAAAAGATGATTAAGTCGCGTCATACTTTGAGAACTGAAATTGGTAAAAGTAAATAATCGTGTGAAATCAGTTTGAGAAATATTCATACAATCTTGAATCAAATTTAAATATACATTAGTTTAATAATATTTGCATCACAAGAAAATAATTTGTAGCAAATTATTTATTTGACAAGTTAGGTTGTACATGTTATAGAATTCGTAAAATTAGCACACGGATGATATCAAATATTGGTGTGTTTAGATCTTATTTTTTTTGGAAAAAAAGGTCGCGTCAATATTTGATACTATCAAAAACTGTTTTTTTCAAATGGCCAATAATGATGATATTTCGCGTGACATATTTAATATAGTATTATATAACATATTTATGAAAATATTATATCAATGAGTTGGGAAATAATAACATGTAAACATTATATATAAAAAGTAGGTATTAAAGTAGGTAAAGCGTTGCAAATACGAATGTAATGAAAAAAACAGAAAAACGAGTAAAACAATATTATGATTAATTGAAATTGCAATACCAAATGTGTAAATCAATACTGCAATATTACTATAGTAAAAAATATACATATTTTACGCACGACAAGTTGAATTTTATGAATACTTCAAATTGGTGGTGTTTGAACTAGTTTGTGCTAGTTACAAATAATTTGATTAAATTGAAATATAGATGTTTTGTATGTTAGATACCGGGTTTTCGGTGTTGTTTTTTATATATAAACAAAATAAATAACATGATCTCGGTTTTGTAAAAAAATCTATAAAATTAAAATAATTCTTTTGAAGAAACCTTAATAACTCAAAAAAAAATTCTCCTGTGATTAAAAAAAAACATCATAATTCACCATTTGACCACAAATTTCACGATAACACTTCATATTAAAAGTTGATAGAATAAAATTTAAAAACTGGTTTTAATGGAATTATTTAAAGAAATATCAATTAAAATTTTTATCAAGACTTACCTTCGATTATTATTCATTCTGAATACAATATAATTGAACTACTAAATAACATGGTGATCTCTAAGAACAATTACTGTTGTGATAATATGTTCCACTGTGGTTAAAAATATATTCAATAAAATATCAGAACAGAGATTAATTTTCTTAAATATTATTGGACTAAAGAGGTAGATACTGTTTTGTTAGTAATGTCGTATAATATATCTAAAACATTTCAATCGTAAATTTTCTAGATCTGACGCTGGAGAAAGACTCAGACATCATTTGATAATCGGTTTTACTTATGACTATAGCATTTTGAATTTTTTTTTAAAATGTTGTATTAATCTTTCCCATGAGCTTTCTTTACATTTTCCAAGCACATAAAATAGTTTAAATTCAAGAGAAAACTGTAGGAAAACGTGTCCATTTATTTTTTGTCGTCTATACGACAGAAACTTTTCTATTTCTTTAAACTTTATTATATCGATATCATTGTGAAGCTACAAAATTTTATACTGTATTAATTTTTTTGATAGTTTCATGGTCCAATTATATGCTTATTATTTTGATATTTATATAATGGTTATTATAACTTTAAAGGATTTAATAACGTTCTTCAAAATAGCGAAATGTTGACGAAAATTTAATAGTAAAAAAATATATTTATTGTTCATTTAATGGATACTTTTACCACGCATCTGCGTAGAACAAAGTCGTTACTAGAGTATGTGGAGCTGGAAAATTTATAGAGAAAATATTAACAATTTCAAAAACTAAAAAAGACATGTATAATATTTCTGGATAAAAATTTTCATTATACACCTGGCCATCCTTTGAATATCGATTGTCAAACTAATGTCTTTGAACCTTTTTTATTTCCGTCTGTTCTATCAAACGAACATTAAATTTAACGTCTTCTCGAATGACATTCAAATATCTTCATCATTGTTAGGAATAGTTTGCATATCTTAGCCTCGACCCTTTTTTATTGTAATATTCTCAATTGAATTTCATAACATTCTTTAAACCTTCTTTTGATAAAATTTATCCAGCCAGAAATACGTAAAATATTTTGTTAAATTATATAAAAGCATATTCCGTTTTCGAAAGAATTAAAATAAGAATCATCTTTTCATATATACTTATTTTTATTTTGTGTAGGAATTTCCTCGAACGATGACAAACACTTTTTGCTATATTTAATCTAGGAACGGCGTGCGATATTTGGAAACATGTTTACATTTTTTTTAAAAAATGTCTTAAGCTACGCAACGTTGCAAAAAACTTGAGACTCGAATTGAGTTCTATATATAAAGTGACAAAACTCTGTCAATAAATTGAAAATAACGAGTGGGTTAGGAATTTATATCTTAGAGACACGTGAAATACGCTGTTGTTTTGGCATCGATTAATTACTATACTAATGAGTTTAATTGACCTGTGTTGTTACTATGAATTAAAAAAAAATTTAAAACGCATAGGCAACTTTTGCAAAATGTTGAATTATTCATTTTCAGAACGATCGAAACACGACAGTTAACAAAATAATGTCCGTGTAATGAAAACGTTACTATTTTAATGATTTTCTACTAATAAAAGTGTTCACATATAAATTGGGTATCACATATATATATGATATACGTATGTAATAATGCCATAATTATGAAAATATCTGTTTAGCTATACCTAGCAAAATTGGTGACGCACGAATGAATTTGTTGATTTGGAATGAAATTGATGGTTAAGACAAGAGTTTAAAAAAAGGAACCTGTAGTTAGTTGAATGAGGTAGACGCCAAAGAGAGTTGATAATTTGGCTACACCATTAGTTTTGTTAAGTTAAGTAATGCAAAATTGACTAATGAAATAGGAAGAGAAATCCAAGCACTTAAAAGATTTGATGAATTACATGTAGAGGGATGAGAATTAATTTATGACCAATTTTTAATATAATTGAGTTTGGTTCATATGTCATATGTAGATTTAGTTGGGTGATCTTATTACCATTCATTCGCAGAATATTTGGTTACATTATTTATTTACTAGGATATATTCAAGCAGCTGTCGAACTTTCACGGTTTGTTAATATTATTTAAATGATAGCACTTTTGAAAATGTCGTGTTAAATTACTTTGATTATAAAATATCCCAGATGTGATGTAAATTCAATTAAATTTATTTAACATAAGACCCCCTTATACACACTCTGCATTATGAGCACGTCTACATGTGTTTCTTTTGAAACGAACGAAAAGCGTAATTTAAAAGCACCCGTATGGGGGAGTAAAATTGAATATAAGAGGAATTCCGAGTAATTTATTATGTATACTTAATTGACTTCCAGTAAAGCGGTAGGATTATTTTAGGTAAAGGCAATTAATTTATACTATACACCAACCCCTCCCAGGAGCGGTGGCATGTTTGAATTCTACCTGTTTGCATATTTTGCTTTATGAGTTTCAAAATGAAATTGTAAACAAGATTTAATATAGCGGAACGCACACACCGCCTATAATAGAGAACATCAACCGGAATTGACCTACTGGCCAAACAGGTGCTTGAAAGTATAGTTCTGAGTAAACATTTTTTTTTTGATACTGCTTTTTAGACCGCTGCCCCACGAAGACGATGTTTTCGTTTGACTGACGATGATATACTTGAAAATTACTTTTCCATTAATTTTCATCAGAAAATTATTATGGGAATGTATAAGCTCTAAAACGCGTTTCAAGCCTTTGTATTTATGTTAATTTAATTAAATAATGTGAAAGCTGTTAAATAACATTAGGCAGAATTTATCATATTTATACAATATAATCATGTTTTCTAAAAAATGTCCTAGAACATTCTGAGCACTGAGCACATTTACTTATAATGGGCGATTAAAATACAAGTTGCTTTATGTAAATTGATCGTAATTAAATCGCTCAATATTTCCATAACATGCAGAAAGTGAAACCGTAAAATGCGAAAAGAAGGTACCAGAAGAAATTAGAATGGGACATAGGACTAAGTATATTAAAGTGTCAGTTGTGAAAGTTGTGCCCATTATCCCGTACATGAAAGAGAGTTGGATTGGTCTTTCTTTGTTAGATAATTGAAATTGATTTATCAAAAAATGTTATAATATCGATTTCTGATATCAATATTTATTATGAAATGATGAAAATATAAACAATGATCGTTATAATATGGCGTATGAAGGTTCTAAAATATAACATACACTCGTGATCTTAGATAGATAGATATAATAAAAAATATATTGTACACGACTGCTACTGGAGTAATATATGCAATTGCGTGATTTCTGAGACGATTACTTTAGCTAAACGGTATAGTTTTGCACGAACGGCAGAGAGTTGGTATTACACGTACGATAAGCCTAAAATCTGGAAAATTTTACAATCTGCGTGATAATTACGTATTCTATGAATGTAGAATTGTACACGAGAAAAATAAATATTTTTTTCTCTTACTCCCCAATGCTGAAGGACAGTTAATCCGTAATTCAGAATTATGATAAAGAGATTTTTTTCATTCATATTTATAAGAAACGTTTTTGCTATAATGTGTATTTTTTCTAAGGCTAAGAAATTGTTTCAATTAGTAGGAATAGATTTTTTTATGCACCCTTTGCAATTCTATTGCAATTCAATACTCATGATTGAGAGCTTTATTGTAGCTTCATATGTATAACATTAAATCGAGTCATAGATACATTTCGACTTGAAAAGCATTCTCCAACAAATAAATATTAATATCGCATCCCCAGAAGCATATTGTCAGACATCTGGATGTCTATTTTGAGTTATGAATAAATTTAATATATTCATTTTTGTCAGCTTGTAAAAGCTCTGTAGCTTTTCTGAATTTTTACTCAGAAAAATGTTACAAAACAATCAGTATTATTTTTGAATCAATTAAAAAAATATAGAGAAAAAAACACTGTCCCATCTTTTATAGCACTTTATAAATGGCGTTAAAAAAAATATTTTTTATTTTGTGATGAAAAAATGGAAAATATTTACTTACTGCATTCTTCGTTTGGGAATGAAACAATTTTTCGAGGAAAAGCTCCTAATACGACTTTTTATATAATATTGACCTGCAAAATATTCTTCCTTCAAATATTTATGGAATTATTAAGTTCGAATGGGTATATTCGAAAAACCGTTTTCTTGCTGGGTTGTATTGTAGTTCCTGAATAGATATGAAAATTCTACATACATTAAGCAAAATTGAAAGTCATAAGTGTATAATGTAAGATATTCCAATATGATATAAAAGGAAACGTATTCGAAAATACCTTCGATAACATATAAATATTTTCAGAAATTTTCCACGATATCATAAATGGATTTTATAATAATGCTAAGTATGCTTTCAATGTCGTATATAACGAGAAAAAATGTATGACGTTGTATATAAATTTGTAATGTGACTGTAAATTGCTACTTATCTACCAAAATCATTAAACTGATCTCTTTCCGCAGGAGTCTTGGTATCGTTGAATATTTTTTTTTGTTGAAATTAAATAAAAACGACAAACAATTCTTTTTGTTCCAGAAATCGATTAAAATCTATAATATGCACAAATATTTTTATGAATCATGTTATTAAAAAAAACCTTACGCTCTTGACTAGAGTATCCAGATTTCTTTGTAGTTGGCGCAATTTTGATTTTGTAACTTGTGTTGTCGTTCACTTTTACTAGAATAAATTTTATTTTTGATGCTGAAATTGTCATATCGATTTTTTTGATACAACCAAACAGCCATACGTCCATTTCAATATGTTTTTTTTTGCTGTTGTCATGAAATATTTTTTTTTTTGAAATTCGGATAACATGACGCAAAAAAGTTTTTCGGGGAAAAACTCTTTTTATCTAATAAAACGAGCAATATATATTCACCAATCAATAACAAAAAAAAACTGGCATTGAAAGATTAACAACTGGGCATTAAAAATGACAAGAAGTTTTCATTCAGTACACCTACACTAAATGTGCCTATTGAAATGATCTATAGTGAAAAAAGTTAATGCATGATTAAAAAATGAAACGCTATCTGATTAGTTGCACAACAATTAGATTTTAAATATTTGCAATATTATTTTAGTGAAAAACTTTTGAAAAAATCCTTTTATAGTGAATCAATTCGTTTAGGGGATGAAAATGGATGAAAACATTCAATATGAAACACGGTAATAAGTTTAATCGAATAAGTGGTACCATTTATACGCATTTATTGACAATAATGAGCAACGTGCATTGCGGTACTCCGCTATTGAATTGGCTGGAGTATATTATACACTAGAGATAAATTTGTTTGACCGGATTGTCTTTTATTATATTCATAAAATATTATGCATTTAATATTAGTGGAAATGTTTTGTTGGTTCGCGAAATATATATATTATAATGTCTGCTAAGCAAGTGCTTTATCATAATGCACTTTTTACTATACAAAAATGTTTTGATGGTTCTTATATCTTTTTCTATATTCATTCTTTACAATGAAATATTTTTTTTTTTTAATAATATAAATTAAATATAATAATGGCAAAATAAAAATAGATATTTTCATTTCAGCAGATTGTCAACGAAATAAATAAAAAATTACGTTTGTTTTTTAAATTTTTCATTTCTTCAATAACTCTTATATTTCTTTTTCTTTATGAATAAGTAAGGATTCATATATAAGAGGTTTTTTTAGTTCTTGAATCCATGGTTTGTATACCTGCTACCCTTAACTCATGTTTTTTTTATAAATAGACTTGCTTGAAAATTGTATTCAATCAGTTGATAATGTTCGCGATGAACAAAACCGGTTCTGATCAAAAAACATATTTTAGAAATAATAACTAAAAGTGGATTTTTATTATTTAAAATACCATGCCTTTCGAACAAGAAGTGATTAGTTGATAATAATTGCGATGAGCGAAACTGGTTCTGATCATAAAATATATTAATGAAAATGTACTAAAAAATGTTTTTTTAACATTTAAAATACGTCATAAATGTCAAATTACAAAGAACATAATCTTAACGTTGGTTTTTTTAAATTTTTATTTGATGAAGGTAAAATCACCAAATTTCACTACAAGCTCACTTGAAGTATAACCGAGAAAAAAGATATCACAGTCACCGGGTGCAAGATAAAAATAAACGTCTGGCATTGCTCATGCTAGAATTTTGATCCAGAATTAAGTGTGTCTATATAAAATATTAAATATGCAAAAGTCTAGATCAGAAGCTGGGCAGTGAGCTGAGCTAATCATATTTATAATACAACACAGTCTGTTTTGCACCGACTAAAACAAGGACTGTTCTTCGAAAAACTTTGTAAACAAAATTTCAATAATGAACAATAGTGAAATTTCCTTCCTCCAAGGCAAGCGAATAATTTATAAAACAGTCTGGGTTTGTTTTAAGGCGTTTGTGTTGTCGAATTATTTTGGAATAGTGCTTAGTTAGTTACCCATTGTACACCGACCGGCATGACTTTAAATGGCATTAATTATCATACCAACGTTCAGAACTCATGAATATTATTATAGTTTTTAATGTTGTTATTTTAGATTGAGTATATTTTAAATATATAAAGAATACTTTATGATATCGACTGAAGGTGCTTGACGGAATTTCAATATCAAATTTGAATAGTTACAAGTTTGTACGATTCCACATGTTTTGTCACTAACGACCCGGGTTTCGCCTTTCGGCATCTTCAGGCGAAACCCGGGTCGTTAGTGACGAAAGATGTGGAATCGTACAAAATTGTAACAATTCAAATTTCATCAAAACTTAGTTGCATGTCCTCAAGTGCGAAGAAAATTAAGTTAATATTAAACTAAGTAATTTTAAGGATAAAATTCCATTTGACCATAGGACGAAAAGAATAAAGAATTCATCGAATGCCTTTTAATTTGACAAAGATGATACCAAGTCGGCATGAACTCTCTCCTAAATACTACAGATTCTGAAGCCAAGGACTCTTCGACATTAAAGTCACAAGCTGTAGCGGCTAAGTTGACTCTCGACTTAAATAAATTTATAGGAATGGAAAAAGTTCTGCAACCCCTTAGTAAGACAACGCGTCAACCAATTGTCAGCAGAAATCCGACGAGCCATAAGGTTTATCGCGAAAAAACTACCGACGATTACTTAAATGAACTCTTCAAAGGAAGCGACCCATACTGGGGTCTCTCCAAAGTTCTCCGCGCAGAAAAATACCCCTTGATGTCACTTCACGGAGCAAAGGGTTCCGTATTCACCATCAGTGAAAAGGTGGAAGAGTTTGGGGATAGCCTCCAGAAAAAATTTACACCCAATACAATTGACACAAGTAATTCACGCTTGACAAATAGCGTGTTAGATATAGAAGCAACCGCTAAGCTAATCCTAGAACAACCCTTAACTGTAGACTGTCAAGCTATTTGTCCTTCCACATTTGCCGAGGTGGAAGGACTGATCAAAGCGCTTCCTGACAGAAAAGCTTTGGGAAATGACAGAATCGGTAATAAGTCTCTCAAACATCTACCGCTTTAAGCTATTTGCTCGTTAGTCAATATTATCAACGCGTGCTTACTAGAGAGCAAGATATAAGAGCAAGAAATATAGCAATCTTGCAAGATTACTATATTTTCCATCACGTTGGAAGGAAGCGGATATTATTCTAATTCCAAAGCCTGGGAAAGATCACACTCTTCCGATAAACCATCGACCAATAAGCTTGCTACCCGCAATGAGAAAAATTCTAGAGCGTGTGATTAAAGCTAGACTGCAAGAAATGGTGGAAGAGAAAAAGATAATCCCAGACACACAGCACGGTTTCCGCGCGAATCACTCGACAAACCACCAACTTCTTCGGGTAGTAGAGTTGATCGCAAGTGGATTCATTCATAAAGAGGTCACGGCGGGCCTCTTTTTAGATATTGCTAAAGCCTTCGACAGGGTATGGACCGAAGGGCTCGTATTCAAAATGTCAAATGCTGGCATAGGATTACCACTAGTAAAGATTCTCAACTCGTTCGTGACGGATAGACATTTCAAAGTCAAAATGGGTGTAATTCGATCCTCCTTAAGACCGATCCAGGCAGGTGTCCCGCAAGGCTCCGTCCTGGGACCCATACTGTATAACATATTCACGCATGACATTCCTTGCGGTGGGGAAAGCGAAGCAGTTATAGCTCAGTACGCCGATGATACTGCTATTTTATCAAAATCTCGTAATCGGCAAAGTGCTGTCACACAAGTCCAGCTATTGGCTGATACCATAGCGGACTGGTGTGAAAACTGGCGAATTAAAATCAATACCGAAAAAAGCGCTGCAGTTATGTTTTCAAAGGGTTTCATTAGAAAACCCAATTTCGATTGCATTCGTATGCAAAATACAGAAATCAAGTGGTCCAATACTGTCAAGTATCTAGGACTCACTCTACACAATAGACTAAAATTCAATGAGCACACCGCGATTAAAAAACGTCAAGCTTATGGTGTAAAAGCTAGACTAAACTTTATGCTCAATGTGAAGAGCAAGCTTACTCTCAAAAGCAAGCTGCTCCTCTATACAGCTATAACTCGGCCAATTATGGTGTACTCTACTCCAGTGTGGGCTTATGCTCACCAGAAGCATCTGAAGACACTTCAAATTGTTCAAAATAAATCATTGCGACAAATTTGTAATGCCCGGTAGTACGTTTGCAATTCGCTGTTACATGGAGACTTGAAAATGCCTACAATTCGAGAGTTCGTTCGTGAAATGTCTCTAAACTTTCACAGCGATATAGGCAAACATTATAACCCTACAATTTCTTATCTACATAATTATGATGAGACAGTACCGAGTAATCGTCTAAGGCCGAGAGCGGTTCTGCTTGATGAGCCGCCATAGGTTTGTTGTTACAGATCTTAATCCCAACAAAGACAACCTCGGCATCTGAAAATAGCTTTCCTATTTTATTTTCTTACGTATAGTATATGCATTCGTGTGGCTGTGTGTGTGCCTGTATGCACACGTATGCGTGAGTGAATATAATGCGTATGCGTGAGCTGCACTCATTGTGGGTTCCACGGCTCAGCTGCGACCTAATATTGTCAAAAATGACACAACAATTATAACAAAATTAAATCTATATATGAGAGATGGAGGAGACCTGAAGAGCTCTGATGCTGTTGCGTCATAGATCTTAATGCTCCATGAATTTGATATCCCAAAAAAAATAAAAAAGTAGTAGAGAAGTTATTGTAAAAATAAGTTGAAGTATGAAATGAATACGGATAATTAAAAAAAAATGAAAAACATTGGGAAAGTTTAGTTATGTTGATTTCAACTGATGAAAAATTGATGAAAAAAGTGATTTTGGATAAATAGTAAGCAAAATTAAAGACTGAATGTTTGTTTTACTCGGAACTATTTACGATTATATTATGCTGTACGTATACCTTTGTGGACGAAAAAGGCACGATGCAGAAAAACGGCGCAAATATTCACAATGTTTGTTTTTCTAAAACAGTTCACGAACCTAAATAAAGGCTGTCTGTAACCCGTTGAAGGAGGTGGGGCAGGTAACCGGTGCGCGGTTGAAGTCCCTCCTGTACCGAGTGTCTCTGACGGTAATCTCCTAAATGACAACACTCTGCGGGCTCCCTTCGTTTCGTATGTAGATTCCGCAATTTGCTACGAATGTGTGTTCCGGTAGGCAAAAAAGCGGCTAGGTTTTGCGTAAATTCGCAGAGAAAATGGACCAAACAGAAGTGGCGGGCTCAAGCATTGTGGCGTCATAGATTGTGCGACATTTTTTTAAAAGAACTATAAAATGCTTCACTTGTTTGTTTGTATTATATTATATCGCGATTCATATATATATATATATAAATATATATATATATATATATATATATATAATTTATGATATCGACTGAAGGTGCTTGATGGAACTTCAATATTAAATTTGAATTGTTGCAACTTTGTACGATTCCATATGTCTTATCACAAACGACGCGGGTTTCGCCATGTTCTGTTGCATCCGTGCGATGGAATACCTGAAGATGCCGAAGGGCGAAACCCGGGTCTTTTGTGATAAGACATATGGAATCGTACAAAGTTGCAACAATTCAAATTTAATGTATGTATATGTATATTCAAATAAATAAAATATAAATAAAGAAATAATAACTAATGAAACAAATGAAAATAATTGATGAAAGATAGTTTTATTTCATAAAACTGTCCACTTAAAATTGTCAATTAAGCAGTTTTATAATGAAATAAATATATCACGACTTTTAACTTAAACTTAAAAGAAATTTAATAAGTGTTTAACCCAGCGATACTCAAGCTGCGGCCCACATAGCTCTTACGTTCGGCCCAAAATGATTATAGTCACCAAATATTTTTTGGCGTTGTTTTCAACATGTTTTCAATATTGGATTGCAATCGATCGGTCAGAAAGTGGGTACGAGCGGTGCTGCACTCGTGCTGCTTACTTCCAAAATATTTCATATTGTTTGTTTTTATGCTGGTAAGTCTTCTTTAATAAATAAATAAATATTCACGAAAAATAAAATAGTTTTATTTTGACACCATATTACTTACATATGTATGCAGTTTAGTATTATAAATGTTACATTTACAGTTTACTATTAATATGTTGTGGCCTACCTAGAAAAGCAAAAATCGGAATGCGGACCCGAGAAAAAAAGTTTGAGAATGGCTGGTATAACCGATAAAAAGATAAAATTTTTAAACTAAAAATCTTATTTTCGTAAACAATTAGGCTTTAGAATGACTAGTGCGCTTAATACTCTATTACTTAAAAAATCCGCGAACAAGAAAACCGGTAGCGACGTTGAACGTTATAATTCAGCCATTTTTAGATCCTAAGCTAAAACGATATTAAATAAAGTAATGAGTGAATTTTTTTCTCACATTTGAATTCAAGATATGAAATTTTTTGAAGTCATATCGATAAATCTGAAAAAAAAATATGACTAAATAGTTTTTTAACCAAAGGTCAAATGCATTACTTATGAAACGCTGAGATTAATAATCGAATTAAAATTATAAAAAAACGTACTTAAAAACAGAAAATTTTATTATATTTCATAGTAATGGTATAAGAAATATTATGGTGAATACTTTGACTGAATTTTAATATTTTAAAACGGCAGTAAAGTGTTCTGGAAAACTTCTTTATTGCATATATTTTGAGTAACATGGAACAAAAAATAAACTACACTTTCTTAAGAAACTACGGAGGTGATAAAAATCAAGTTCTTCTAAGTTTTACATATTATACCAACCCTCTCTTGACGCTGATGAAAAACCTAAGTTTCATTCACCGTATGGTGTTTTTACAGGAAAGCACATGCGCAAAAAATCCTCTGATAAAGATAATGTACATTGTTTACTATGAAAATTCCTTCGTATTCTACTCCCAACAAACTTCAAACATAACACCAAGAAATACGATTATAACAAAACGTAAGAAAATACTACTCTTTTGAGAATTTCTTAAAATACAATTTTGAAACAAAATGCAGATGAGGTCGATGTCTATTAAATCAATACCTCACAAATAATCCATTATTATGATATTGGGACTGATTTTTCTCGTAAAAAGTTTTTTATAAAGAGTTACCACTTTTTTTAGAATAATATAATACCAAAATCACCAGTGTGGTATTTTTTAAAATTATATACCGACTGTAACCCATTTTCATTTAAAGAGATATGTAAAAAGTGTTTGGGATTTTATAATTCAATCGTTTGATAAGATTACTTTATTTTGAAAGATAAATTGAAAACTTAAGCCCAAATCTCTCATTATATTTTTAAGTAAACTATATTTTTAATTTGAAATATTTAGCTGTAGTACAATAAGATTTTTCTTAAAGAATATATTACACAGAAAATAAAAAATATATCTAACCGGAAAAAAAATCTATTCTTAAATAATTTTGTTTGTAAAATTTCCCTGCTAAGAAGACTAAATATATTTGCGCGAAACCAAGTAAAAAGGTCCATGTTTTATTTATGTAGTGCCGAAAAATAAACGGAGCTTCATTAATCTAAATAAAATACACAAAAAGCTAATCATAAATTCTAGTTGTTTGCTAGAAAGTAATTTAAAAACTTTTAAAATCGTAATTGAAAATGTTTTTCTTTTTTTTTTGTAGAGCTATTCGTTTCTCTTCATAAATCAATCAGTTGTTGGCAAAGCTTACAAAATCTGCTCAAAATAATGGAAAACGTACAACACTAGAATGAAAATATCAAGAGCGATTACTTAGTGTTTCGTCTAAGCGGGTAATTGGTTGAGACGTCTGCCTGAAATTCAGGCTTGCCTGAAAAAAAAAACTTAGATTACAAAGGGCACCCGCTAAAGCCTCCGGTATTCTGTGAGACCTAACTTATATATGAGGGATATTCAACAATTATGACATTCATAATAAAATGAAATGTAATGTAAGTACTCCACCTATCATCTATCAACCGTTATGAAAGTACCAGTAAGCTCAAAAAATTCCCGCGTAAGGGTCGATTTAAAGGTAATTGAATCAAAATGTTTTGGTTTTTCGACGCATTTTTTGAAAACGATAATTTATTTATTTTTCATTATTAATTTATTATAAATGTATTTTTACTTAAAAAAAATACTTTTTTTTTTGTGTCGGTAACTTTTAAACCTTCATCCATGCTTAAAATATATCACGATATATTGCGATTAATCAGTAATACAGCAGCGTCAATATTTTTAAATGAATGTCTCGAGTGTTTCAGATGAAACAACATTAATTGATTTTGACTGCTTTTCGTTAATACTACATTTAAAAGGCATTTAAAAAATAGCGCTAGTTAATATATTTGGGAAAAGTGATAGAAAAAAGTGTTAAATTTTTTAAATATAAATGAATACTTGTGACGCCCAAACATGTTTATTTTAGAACATTAAGAGTACAGTATAAAACTATTCTAGTGTACAAAAGAAGTTGGTCATCCCTTTTGTGGATTTTGCATTATCTTCTGAAAACCAAAGATTAACCGGCGCCAAGCGCATAGAGAATTCTTTCTCGCGGAATGAGACTCTTTTGCGAAGGGTGGCCGTAATACAATATGACTTCCTACCATTCTGTAACGCAGTGGACGATTTAATACTTTAAATTAAAGTCACTCTTCTGTTTTGTTTAATGGCCGAGTTTAATTTAGTTTTACTTTATTCTCAAACAAACATCAAAAACTAAAGAAAAAGACCAACAAAAGAGTGATTATTTTAAGTCATCGTTGCCATATTATAAAAATAATCACATAAATATCTTCCAAGAAAATCATGAAATAGTCCGTTTTAAAAAATGTAAGCATATTATAAAATATATCTACACTCATTATTTAATCCTTAATCAGGTCATAGGTATTGACTTCCCATATGATTTTTCTGATTGTTTCGGTTAAGAGGTATAAAAATTTTAACTTTAAAAAATTTAAAAAATTTCATTTTGAAGGTTTATTTTGGACAACCTATTTTAAATGCTTTTTTAATTTTTTTAGGTGGTAACTCATTACTTTATACTTATGTGTTAACAGCTGTATACATTGATTAAATAGTGTAATTTTTGGAGATAAAAACTGTCATTCTAGAATAAATAATTTTACAAAAAAACCGGCATTGTTGCAAAGGGTGCGATTTTCATCTACCTTGTTATAAATTAATACCGTTATCACGAATTTATGTGTGATATCATGTGTGACAGAACGCTTTTAATATCAAAGAATGATATTTAAGGAAAGTCTTAATAGCGTTCCATGTTGAAAATTTTATTTTCTTTCGTCTTCTTTTATACGAAAGCTACATATAACAACTATTTACTTAGAGAAAACAAAATAAATTTAATGCGTATGTCCTGTCGTAGAATGTGGTAAAAGTGTAGCACGCTAACTTTATGTGACTGTGGTAAATGGAGATAATTTGTTCCAGTTAACCTTCCTAAGGAAAGATCCTTTCTAATGTAAATACCGTCCTTTCTAAAGTCCTATTGCTGGAAACAAGTATTTTTTGTAGAAAAAAGCGCATGTTGTATGATAAATAATGGCTGTCAACGCGAACAATTCAATTCCATTGTTAATATTAACAATATAAATTGAACTCTTGAAGTACTTAAGAAAAAATATATGTTCTTTTCAACCTCTTAGCACCGTTTTCTATTAAAAGTTAGTGATTAATTTAATTGATCATCCGACGACTTGACATTAGACAATTAAGTTGACATAATATTTCTTAATGCCACGGCTATATCGTGTTTCTTCCTACAAAACACATTAAAATACTTGTATATCATACTAATAATATATTTTTCATCTCACTCTGAGTAATAGATATAAATGATAAAATAAAATAAATACTAATATTATATAAATATAGTATTTCTTTATTGCACCCCAAAGTTAAATGGACCGAGATTATAGTTGAGAGCTTTGTATCTTTATTATACGGTGCAATGAGACGTAGTCACTATTAACTGACGTCGTAAGAGATTCGCAAAAAATGCCAAAGTAATAAATTATTCAGAATGTAATTACGGACTGGGAGAAATTCGTCTGCATGGTAGACATAAACTTCTATATGCAATTCGAGGAGATTGCATGGGTTGAATGTCCGATGCTAAATTGAACAATTGTTATAAAACAAGCACATTGGGAGATTCAAAATTGTTATCTTGTTCAAGTGGATTGAGTTTTTTGCTATAAATATTAAAATTAAATCATAGATCAATTCTTTTGGCTTAAAAGTTAAAATCTAACATTAAACATAATCAAATGCTCTAAAATGTTGATAAATGAAATCATGACTTGAAATATGTGTATTTATTTACTAAGGATAATATTCTGAATTGAATTTTGATGCCGATAAATAAATAAACAATAAAAACTAAAAGTTCTACACATTCATTCGAAGGCTATTAAAATTGAGCATTGATATTCAGTAACGTAATTTGTATTGTATATTTGCATGTAGTATTAAAAATGTGCTTTTTATTCTAATCACGTTTTATCAAAATTTTAAGCATACGAAAATATGATGGAGTATATCAATAGAACATATTTTTAGAGGGTTGTTTGTTTTCAGTTTTTGAGCTCATATATTTATCACTTTTAAGGTGTTAACTGTCACTTCTTGATGGAAAGGCATTATATTTTAAATAATAAAAACATATTTTTTTAGTACTGATCAGCTGATAATGCTCCCGATGAGCGAAACCGGTCCTGATCAAAAAATATATTGTGGAAATAAGTACTAAAAAAATGTGTTTTTATTATTTAAAATATATTTATGTTAAACAAAGCACATAAGCGTAATTGATTAAAGTGGCATTTACTTGGAAGAACTCGGTGTGTTCACTTGTTATATATGTAATGTTTTGAAATTACTCATAGGATTCTCGCTACAACCCATTTTTTAGGATCTGATACGTAACAGAAAAGTAAACACAATATTCATATGTAGCTTAATAAAAACCAAAAAAATATTTGAAGAAAGGACGAATTCGGAGTCTCGAGACCATAGACGCTACAACTTTATAGAGCGAGCGATAGAACCATTGAATCTGTTACAAGACAACTAATTTATATAATATTATATTTATAGTGGGGCTGGCAATGATAACAATACCGAATGTACCCAGAGTAGGTGTCGAAAAAATGTGTGATTGCAACTTTCCTAGAAATAAGTGAGAATGAAGCTGGGCTATAAATTCGATACACTAACTTTTTTTATGTACTGCCTAGATACTTTTATGTCCCTTTGTATTTGGCAGTTGACGGGTATTTCTGTTTGTTTCTCCCGGCCAAAAGGTCGTAGAGTTTTTACTTCCAGAGTAATGCACAAATATAATCCACCACAATAAATTGAGCACCCGAAACGAGATAGGAATAATTCAGTTTTCAATTGGTAAAACTGTTTCTAGAATTTCTAATAAGAATGACAATAACCACTTTACTGTAAATTTTGCTTCACATTGGTTATTGAAAGTCAAGTTTGTATATAATTATATCAGGAAGTGTCGCCAAACTGCAACAATTAAGAAACCAGTTGTGTTAAGATAAACATATAGTGGATTTTTAAGAAAAAATATGAACTTACTATATTGTGTGTCGTAAAATTATGTAATTCAGAATACGATACGAAATGTTTGAAAAACGGTTTCCATTTACCAAAAAAAATGTATTTAAATGATGTTGAAAAAAAGATAATATTTTCATTTAAGATAAAGAACATTTAAAAGTAAATTAAACGTGGATTATCGACAAGGCTATTTTGTAAAATTGTATTGTATTCAAAAATATTTAAAGACAGCTCGCTGATTCAATATAATTAGATATTATACTTTCAATTTCACGACTGTCGTAGGTAATTTAATAAATTTTGATGTAAATAAAATAAAACTCAGTACGTAAAATCTCAATGATTATTTATAAAAAAAAGGTTTCTTATTATGGGTAGTCAAAGATAATGTTGAGAATCTTTATAATTTAATGGTAGCTCATTGACTATGTTGGGCAATCAATTTTCTACGAAATCTGTTAAACTAACATATAACTCGTAATTTTGTATGCGTTTGTATTTGATGGGTTACGTTTTTTTAGCAGGCTTTCTACAAAAGAGTCGCATTGGATTATTTACTAGGTGATCCAGTTTGGAAGGTACAGTAGGCGTTTGATGCTTTTACGACCTTTTGACGGCCGATGTTAGAATAGAGGTATGTATTGAATTTGATTATAAAGCGATTTCAAATATAATAGGATACCATGTCGTGTGAACTCTAAATAGTATTTGTAGCCACATAAATGTGGGTGACGTAAAAAACACAATTGTTTGAATGGTTCAAACAAGTAACAGAGAAAATTTTTTCATTAATTTTGTCGTATATATGATGGGCGAACTGAATAACTTTGTCGAAATTATCATTTTTTTTAGATGCCCACATAAGAAATGAGCTCATTATTGTATTCAACACTGTACTACTTGAATACAACGGTTTTCATCGAAAATTTAGTGATCAGGGATTTGTAATTCCCCATTTCAAAATACTTCATTAAATTGAATAAAAGCATCTAATAGGTACTTAAATCGTTAGAGGTATTTAATAATGAATGTATTTTTAATACTTCGTACAGTTTTGAATACTAGGAAATTTTTGATCATATATTTGAGCATATAAAAATTATACAATGTACCCTCATATAATTAATTAACTTGTTATTCCTATTGGTATTTTTTAATCTTCTGTGCATTTATTACAAAAAGATTTATTGACATTTTTCTTTACATTTGAAAAAATAATCAATCGTGATTCCTTTTCAATAGAATTATAAAAATGTAATATATTAATATGCTCCACTTTTGCACCGGAAATGGGAAGAATGGACAGTTTAATGAATAATTTGTACATTATGTGCATAAAAAGGTTCACCGTTTTTTCAGAAAATTTATTGCTTTTCCTTATGACTAAGTGTCATATGGTGTTGAAAAAAAAATAAACACATTAATTTTCATTGTATTCATTATGTCTTGAGACATTTTAAGGCCAATGTTCACATACCTACTTCCCAAATCTTTGAATAAATACACAACTCGTATAATATCACCATAAATTTCTAGAATCCTGCTGATTTATTGCCTGCGATATATGTACCAGCATAGCACTGTATATTAAAGGACTTCCACTACAGTGGCACTAGAACGTTTAGTGTAGGGCACCGCTTTTTTTTTTCATACGTCGTTTCGTCTATTTCAGCACCATAAAATTTACGTAAATATTAAATATGTTATTGTGTAGAGAGTTGTTTTAAAAAAGTAGATAAACTCAAAACTAGGTCGTTATACCTAGTATCAATACATTGAATTTTTGCATTAATTTTTAAGCGAGAGGTTTATTACAGGAATGCAACCTTAAAAGAATACATTTGTCCAAGTTAATGACTATTTGATAAATATATTAATTAATAAAACTGTGGTGTTATCTATGTACAATGGATATACTATTTGCATGGTGCTCGAGATCGTTTTGTCTGCGATTACGGATGGTACATGTTTTATGGTGTTAAAGAATGATAAAATTCTTATTTTGACTTAGTGTAAGCCGAAAGAAAAATATTTTTTATGGAAATTAGATTACATTGGTGGCACTCTGGTACATATCTCAAAAATCTCCGAACCATACACAAACCGTTGATATTTTGAATAATAAAAACACATTCATTTCCATTATATATTTTATGATCAAGACCGGTTTCGCTCATAAAATATTTTGTGGAAATTAATATTAAAACATGTGTGTTTGGTATTTAAAATATTGTACATTTCCATCACGAAGTGACAAATAACACATTTAATCTGACAAACTTGACTTGTTCACAGTATTGGCTGCTCGAGTGGTTTTGGAAAAAATAAAAGAATATAAATTTTGAGTAATTTCTGGTTATTCATACTCACAATTTACTAGCAACCATTTGAGTAGCACTGCTTTAAAAATATACAATAATATAATACTTGGTATGCTTTTCTGGATAAAGCTCGAAATAAAAACACAATCCAAGTCCTTATTTTCATTAAAGATGTTTTTTATATCTTATGAGAGTTTTCTCACTATTTTAGTTAATGAATTACCGTGGAATATATTTTGTGACAGTAATAAAGTTCTTATTACTTTCTGTTGTTTTATAAGAGTATTTTGTTATAACTTAGTTTTTTGTTTGAAAGTATTTACGACGCCACTAAACATAATATGTATTAAAAACAATAAAAACACAATTTTATGAATTTATTTTATGATCAAGACCGGCTTAGCTCATCACAAGCAATATCAACTGATAAGAAAAAATTAAAAACAAGTCTTTAAAAAAAAAAGGAAATCATACAATATACATTCGAATGCAGTAAATCAATTAAAATATGAAATTTTAACAATATTTCAAAAATAATTTACAAAAAAAAATATGGATTAGTTGGTAATGCTTGCGATGAACGAAATTTGTCAAGATCATCAAATATAGAACTTTGAAAATAGTACTAAAAGAATGTGTTTCAATTATTTAAATTATTATTTTTTTCCATCAAGAAGTAACTGTTGATACATTAAAAACATGCGTTCGCATCCTTGATATAGATGTTAAACACTAAAATTAAACTCAGTCTTGACAATACGTAAAATTTAATGAATTGGTTTTCAAATTTATCACATAGAAAATAAAACGGGGTTGTATATATGCTGCCTACTCAAAAATAGTTGCAAGAATTATTTGTTAAATGTTGATGAACATGATATTAAGTTTATATTATATTTATTGCAGATACCCTAGTTTTAAAGTGAAAATATCCATAAAATATGTAATCCAGTGATTTTTTAATGATATAATTAACGAAGGAAAGAGTTGAAAGAAATAAATGGAAATAAAAAAAAAACATGACGATACTCGTCATAACTTTTTTTGCCAAGAAAAATACGAGAAATAATTATGTAAATGCCCAAGGAGAAAAGATAAGCTAATTTAATTTCTCCTATAAATAGACAGCGAGTCTAGCCAGTTTTGCTTGCAAAAATGGTAATTTTAAACTGGGTTGTCTCGAATTTTAAATGAATAATATAACCTCGCATAATTAAATATGCCTTTCATGAATTCGCAGTGTTCCATAAATAACTGTTTATCATTTCGGCCCTTATAGGTTAGAGGTAAAGCCGCTAGAAAGCAGAGACCTGTGGTTTCAACCATTAGATAGCTAGTATAATTTTGTCCTGAAAACTTTTGAAGGTTTGTTGATTATTTGCTATGTTTACGTTTCTTTAAATAGTGTGGTGACCATATTTATATATAAACTTCTAGCTGACAGATGTCAAAACAGAAAGCTGCTGTCAAAGTAACAGATAAACAGATTGACACTAATATTTTATGTAAATTTGACTTCAAAATAATAAATGTTTTTGTATATATGAATAATCTTACGGTTTTGGTGGAATAATCAGCGTCATTATTTTTTATTCTATTGTCCAGATTTTATGAAAAAGTAAACTATAAATCGATTTTTGGATTTGTGTTTGTGATTTGTTAAGTCTAGGTGGAAATATATCAAAGATTGTTTTATATATGCCTTAAAGATAAAATGATGGAAATAGAGGAGGTATGTCGTTGTAAATATTTCATTATTCACAAATTATTCGTTATGTCAACAGTACATATTGTTAATGAAAATATTGCATTTTTAAGAGAGGTTGAAGATTTGTGAAATGAAAATGTGAAGATGAAAAATTGTGGATGTCGGTTAAAATACAATTTTGTTGTTAGCAATGCTTTTTGCAAATCGCTAGAATGCTATAAAATTTTGCTAAACTTATAAAACAAAATATTTTAAATAATAAAAACACATTTTTTAGTACTTATTTCCACAATATATTTTTTGATCAGGACCGGTTTCGCTCATCGCGAGCATTATCAACTGATAGAATACAATTTACAAACAAGTCTATTTATACAAAACAAAAAATTAATTTGAGTTAAAGGTAGCAGGTGTACAAAACCATGGGTACAAGAACTAGGAAACAATTTACATAAAATCATACAATATTGATACAAATAAAGTAAATTAGTATAAAAATTAAATGTTCACAATCACTTATTAAGAATTACAATTACAATTATGGTAAATCAATAATCCATTAGGAGCTCTAAACAATCAATAAGGAAGTAAGGAGTGGGAAATTTTTAATGACGAAAATAACCCACAATCACTACTTAATGGAACAAAATAAATTAATACATGAGAAGTCGATTAAAGATGAATCGATGAGATGGGAAGATATGGTCAGTCAGGGGCGTTCCAATATTTTCTGTAAAAAATTAAGTAAAGGGAGGCAATATCATTTTTCAAAAAAAAAAAAAAATTTTATTTGAAATATATATTTATTAATCTAATTTAATGAGTATAATAATGGTGACGACGCAAAAGTAGTTTGTTCATTTATAAGGTTAGAATTAGGCAAAAATTTATATCGATTAATTTCAAGGATTTCTTGTTTATCTAATTTCAGTGATTTGTTATTGAAATGCAGGATTTTGTAGTTTATAGTAAAATCACATTTACACCTAGCTAGGTATATTGGTCAAACAGGAAGATCCTTTCATACTAGATTTAAGGAACATTTAGCTTGTGCCAAAAAAGGCGATGAGATTTCTACTTTTGGAAACCATTTGTTTCAAAATAAACATTCATGTGATTTTACTATAAACTACAAAATCCTGCATTTCAATAACAAATCACTGAAATTAGATAAACAAGAAATCCTTGAAATTAATCGATATAAATTTTTGCCTAATTCTAACCTTATAAATGAACAAACTACTTTTGCGTCGTCACCATTGTTATACTCATTAAATTAGATTAATAAATATATATTTCATATAAATATTTTTTTTTTTTTTGAAAAATGATATTGCCTCCCTTTACTTTATTTTTTACAGAAAATATTGGAACGCCCCTGACTGACCATATCTTCCCATCTCATCGATTCATCTTTAATCGACTTCTCATGTATTAATTTATTTTGTTCCATTAAGTAGTGATTGTGGGTTATTTTCGTCATTAAAAATTTCCCACTCCTTACTTCCTTATTGATTGTTTAGAGCTCCTAATGGATTATTGATTTATCATAATTGTAATTGTAATTCTTAATAAGTGATTGTGAACATTTAATTTTTATACTAATTTACTTTATTTGTATCAATATTGTATGATTTTATGTAAATCGTTTCCTAGTTCTTGTACCCATGGTTTTGTACACCTGCTACCATTAACTCAAATTATTTTTTGTTTTGTATAAATAGACTTGTTTGTAAATTGTATTCTATCAGTTGATAATGCTCGCGATGAGCGAAACCGGTCCTGATCAAAAAATATATTGTGGAAATAAGTACTAAAAAATGTGTTTTTATTATTTAAAATATAATGCCTTTCCATCAAGAAGTGACAGTTAACACCTTAAAAGTGAAACAAAATATTGTTTAAATTATATATTCAAATAATTTTTAATATACAAAAACATTAAAACGAACTAACAAAAAAGTATTTCTTATTGTCTACAATCGCAAATTATCCATTTTACAAGTTTTGTTATGTAACATTTATTATGTCAATCTTAAAAGAAGCTTAACTTATATAATGGTTTTGTCATCTTTCTTCATTGCTATTGGAATTATTTAATAATTGATGAACTACTTTTTTTTTGTTTTATTATTTAATTTAAAAACTATTGTGAAATTTATACAGTCTATGTACATAAAAAATAACTATATATCAAGAATACCTATTTAAGTTTTTCATCAGAATCGTTTGCCGAATTTTTAAAAATTTACTATTCATTATGTGAGTTAATCACGCACATCTTACATTGAAGAAAAAACAACGATGTGAATATGTTATTACTTAAACAAAGTAACTATAAATTGAAGATTTATTAAAGAGTTTAAAAAGAACTATCAAGTACAGAAGCATCTGTTTGAAATTGTTAAAAATAAATAATTTCCATGTTACCCAATCGAAAAACCAAAACGAGGTAAAAACGTAATTAAAATTGTTCTTGGTTGTAAATAATAAGCCTACACACCAAAAGAACAGCGTTTGCCTAAGCTAATTATGAAAACAGACAAGTCGACTTAAAGATTATATTCTGTATTAAAGGATTGTTCTCGCGGGCATTGTGGCTAGCGAAATGTACGCAGAGTGTGGAATTAACAAACAATACTTCTTGAATACAAGATAAGCTAATTTTATAAAGGGATTTACATTTTAGCGTTTACAAATAATTTAGTAGCCCAGACAATGAATGAAGCAAAGATATTTTTTTCTCGTTTTATGATACAAATTATAAATGTACATAAGAAATTATGCCTACACGGATGTTGTACAATATAAATTTATCTCGGACTCGAATATAATGAAGGTGATTTAGAAACGATTTTATTATTTTTCTTGTATGTATAAATAATCAGGATGAAAGTTAAGCATTAAAACACGGTGAAAAAATAGCAATGTATTTTAATTCTGTTTCGGCTCACGCCATCGTCAGAACTATGCTTAAACTAACATTTGCTTATCTATATATAGCTGTGTAGAAAAGGTACACAATTCATCTTCTCTCCTGTTTTAACGACCTAGCTTGTTTCCTGTTCGCAATAAAACTAACAATTGTAAATGAAACAAAAAAGGCAGTTATATCAATAAGTTTACATATGGCACGGAAATGGTCTATTACATAATTACATACTTAAGGTAATCTTTTATTTTAATGTAAATTTTTATCTAAATCGATATTTACAACCGGTGTTTAAATTTTTGCAACTTTAAACTTTTCAAAACACGGATGGAATCAAACGGGTGGTAATAAACGCGAAGTATTTCCTATCGAAAATGAATTCATTTTTCATTTAATTTTTTTTTATCTTTCAATTGAAAGAAGTACTATTTTATGAATATTATATGAATTTACTATTTTCATCGGTTATCAATTATTCAATATAAACACAGCGTTTACCATGTCCAATATAATTGAAAAAAAATATACACTATTCTCCCTGGTATCGCTTAAAAACCTTTAGTCAGTTGATATGTGCTGAAAAGTAATGTACATCATCTGCAATAAAATCTGTAAAAATATCAATGTTTTTCATAAATCAAAAAATTAAGCCTGATAAAGAAAACTTTTCAGATTGAAAGCTACCGTAAATGAAAATTTTTAATAATAACAATCATGCTCTAAAATATTCAGTACATCATATGTTATAAAAGGGGATATAAAAAGATAATTGTTTTATTCCTGAAATTTTATTTATTTGAATGCGATGAAAGTACTTGTCAGAACAAAATTCGCATTGAAAGTTCGTACTTTATTTTGAATTAAAACAGTTGATCTAAAGTATTACTAAAACAGAGATTGCTTCTTTAAACATTTGATAGCTCTTAAGTTAATGGGTTTAATTCTTGGTATTGATAATGTAATACACAAAAGTTCAATTAAGAATTAAACCGACGTGTTAAATATACGTACCTAGTTCAAAAAATAGGGATAATATTTAACGAGACAAATATTCGCGTTGACAGCTATTTTGTTGCCTAAAATAAGTTACTAAAATTACTAAAGCTGGTGAATTATTTTAATAAGTGTACCATTTATTATGAAACTTGAACAAATACCCAAGTGCTCAACGGAGTAATTGATAGTGGTTTATTGTTTAAGTTGTCACTTTGCTATAATTAATTATAAAAGAAACTGTAAATTATTTATTATATTTCAAACTATTATACTTCTAAATGTTAAAAACGGAAAATATGTACAACATAAAGTAATCCATTATTTAATTGTTTCTAGTCTCAGTGATGTGCTATATGATACATGTATAGTAGTATGCGTGCAAATACTTTCGTAATTACTTACATAATAAAAAAATTAAAAACAGAAGATGAATTTCATACAAAATTCGAAGTTTAAAAAGCTGAAAAATATTTGTCTCGGTACCATCAATACATGCTTAGCATTAATTTCTAGCGGAGGAAATCAGTATCTTCTGCGCTACCTGGACGTAAATACCGTTGTATTTTTTGTTGTAGTTCGTCCTCACACCAATCAATTAGGATACGCCGACTAAAATGACTTATTTAGGAATCACCAATACGTCAATATTTCTTTTGAATTATTTAACTTGACTCAAACGACGAGTTTTCCACGTGCAAATAAAAAAAAAGATATTAAATATTTTGGGATGCGCCATGAATATTGGCTGTATTTGAACAACGAGCAGTTGGGAAAAAAACAACTTTAGTCGCCCTCTGTGATCTTGAAAAAAAATATTTTCTACAACAATCATGCGGGCTTGACGTGAACCCAAGTGGAGTCAATATTAAAATTAGATGATTTCAAATTTGAATTGTTACAACTTTGAACGATTCCACATGTTTTGTCACTAACGACCCGGGTTTCACGTTTCGGCATCTTCAACAACTTACAACATAAGTTCAGAAGGGTCAGTTATGCCTGAAGATGCAGAAAGGCGAAACCCGGATCTTTAGTGACAAAACATGTGGGATCGTACAAATTTGCAACAATTCAAACTTGAAATTGAAATTCCATCAAGCACCTTCAGTCGATATCATAAATTATAGATGAATTCAATTTAAAAAATGTGGCATTGACTATTTTATTGATCTATAAGAAGTTGGTTCTATTTTATCTCTTATTATTTCTAAATTGACAAGTATTTGATGCATTGGTAGTCATAGCTATAGTGCCGATAGCTTTTGTTTTCAATTAAAAAAAAAAAAAAAAACACTCCCGAAAGAACAAGACGATATGATGAATCATTCAAAGCGGTGATTTTATCTAACCTTGAATAACAAAACATCTCATGTTATTATGTAGCAGTATAATATCAGCTTATTTCCTTACAAGAAATGCGTGCTAGACGAGACAGCGTATTTTCGTACTCATAGGATTGCTTATGAATGAAACATTAAGGCTTATATCTGACGCTCAAACCAGAGGATAGAGAGTAATTTATGTGAACTGAATCAAGAGACATGTGTGCTTTTAAGCACACATGTCTCTTCATCGGATTTATCCGACGAGTTGCTGTTACTCATTCCGCTGTATGGACGTTGTGTACAACTGAGATTTATTCGCGGAGCAGATTTTAAATTCAAATTATATCAAAGCATTCCGTGCAATATCGGTGTTGGAGCCGATATTTTGTAATAGTGGAAACTATTTTAATATCAATCAATTTTGACAATTTCAAATATCACATAGACTGATAATCTTTTTAACAATTGTGTATTGTGGAAATAAGTACTAAAAATGTAAAAATTAGAATTTTTACAACTTCCTTTTACACTTTCCAGTGAAGTGGGTTATACGAAAACCTCATTTAATTACAATATAGTGACTGTGGTTTTTCATATAGAGAAAACTAAAATTCGGACATGAAAATACTAAATATTTCATATGTTTCAACTTTTTATTTATTCTAATATCCCAAGAAACCTTCTTGGGATATTAGATATAGGATATTATTTCAATATCATATTAATTATTTCAACTGTGCAATGCAAAAATTGTAGAAATTTTTATTATTTGACTTTTGATAAACGATTTAAACTTTATATCATATTCATTTTATATATTCATGTAAAGTTCTCAGTACTTAAAGACCGAATAATATTTTATGATATCAACTGAAGGTGCTTGATGAAATTTCAATTTTAAATTTGAATTGTTACAACGTTGTACGATTCCACATGTATTGTCACTAACGACCCGGGTTTCGCCTTTCGGCATCTTCAGACATTCAATGTTATTAATTACAGTAAAACACTTACGCTAAGGCAAACAGTAAATTGCAGCAAAAACAAATTTAATAATATTAATCTAATCTATGGATGCTAACTGTTTATTTTAGGTTAGTTCTGTTGCATCCGTGTGATGGATTGCCTGAAGATGCCGAAAGACAAAACCCGGGTCGTTAGTGACAAAACATGTGGAATCGTACAAATATGTAAAAATTCAAAGATAATAAAATTCCATTAAGCACCTTCAATCGACATCATAAATTACTAAAAAATGTGTGTTTTTATTATTTAAATATCATGCCTTTCCATCAAGAAGTGACAGTTAGCACCTTAAAAGTTACCTTCAAATAGCCAACTAATAGAATCTTATAGTATTAAAATATTCGAAATTTATAATGCACGACTATTATTATTTAAGTCATTTGCTCGTTTATATTTTGGCGATATGTGTAATATTAATTGTAAATGTGTAAAAGTTTCTATTACTGACAACTTGCGTGAACAATATTGTGTTTAGGTTAACATAAAAATCCTGTGTCATTCAATGATTTTTTTTAACCAAGTTTGAAAAAAGATAAACTTTTTTTTTTTGATTTTAAATACACAAATATTTGAATATCGAAGAGAATCCGAGCACACTGAAATGAAAACATAGATTTGAATCCTTTCTCCAAATGAAAATGTTGCTTAGCTACACTGCAGTGTAAAAGTAAATTAATTTATTTAATTAAAATGAAATCACATATGTAATACAAAGATTTTCTTTTAGTAAATAGTATATTCGATATTTCGCACATAACATTATCGACTTATTATCATCTAATTTATGATATCGACTGAAGGTGTTTGAAGGAATTTCAATATCAAATTTGAATTGTTTCACTAACGACCCGGGTTTGGCCTTTCGACATCTTCAGGCATTCTATCACATGGATGCAACAGAACTGACCTTTCTGAACGTCCGTGTGATGCCCGATGATGCCAAAGGCAAAATCCGGTTCGTTAGTGGCAAAAAATTTGGAATCGTACAAAGTTGTAATAATTCAAATTTAACAACTTATTCATGCTGTATAGAACTGTGATGTGGAAAGATGTCGCTCATATTTTAGTATATAGTGTTCTTGAGTGACCACTGTACTAGCATATAAATATTATATTTAAATCTGTTCAATATTATTTAATTAAAAATTAAAAGATTGTTTTTCCATTCTATTGGGTCGACTATTACACCCACTAAAACAATCTCATTTGAGTTTCATATTCCTGTTTTTTCAACAACGAACGTTGTCTCATCAAATTCTATGTATTAAATAAAATTATTTTATGTTTAGGGAATGTAAAAAGCTTTGAAGATATGTCTTTTCTATATATAGTTATTATTTAAGATACATTTTATGATATACTTGTGTAAAGTTTTTCATTTCATGCATTTCTTATTGCCGATAATAATTGTTATAAATACATGAACTTCAATGCATTATTCATAAAATCGTCTGTTTTGTCTAGACTCACTGAGTTATCGGAGGATATAATTTCATGAACGTCGCGACAGCTCCGTAGAACAGTGGTAAAAGACACACAAATTCTCACTTGGTTGATTTGCATCTTATCCAAAAGCAATATCTTCTTGAGTCACAGACAAACGAAAGCTGCCACCCCCTGCCAAAAAACACCCTTTGCCTGGGTGTGAAAAAACTCAGCAAAATATTTTCTCCCATGTCAAAGTCATATTTTTTATGATACGAAGAGATTGCAAGTATACATGACGTGAAATATTGTGCATAATTTTTAAAAATACATTTTTTGGCTTATCTTTTAGATGAGTAAGTCTTTTCAAATATTAGGAATACATCGATTTGCTAAGTAAATATATGACTGTTAAATAAACTTATGTTTCATAAATCACTTACAAACTTTTAGCGGTCATTTTATGGTGGAAAGTCATTATATTTAAAGAACAAAAACCTTGTGTTAAGAAGCACTATTTCTATAATTTTATACATCAGTAAAACCAATCTTGATGTGGTACTATTTATTGTGTTTCTATTACTTAAAAAAAAAATTTATTAAATGATAACAAAACTATGTTTTGCTAAAATCGTTTAATCTGTCTAAGTAAGTGACCAGTTATTAATATGTCTATATATGTATTATAAAATAAAGCTGACTGTAATTAAGGTATTAGATCATTGTCGGAACTGTCAGAGGTAATAATTAAGAACTGACGAATAACATATTTAATAATTTGTGTGGAAACTTTATTTATTATATTAAAATGAAATTACAATGAATGTAAATTTAAGCAATGAATAAAACATGTGGAACTAGTTGGATACATAATGATATGCAAAATATTGATTTGCATTTTTTGTTCGATTTAACAAAAACACAATATAAAGTGTGGTACAATATTCCATCGTCCGGTCAACACATGAAAAAATATTTTCTTCTCCTAAGGCAGTATTTTCACGAGTTTTTCTTTCATTTTTTCTGAGAAAATCGGTCTACTATCTTCGAATCGCGTCAAACCAATATAGCAAAAGGCAAAAGCCACCGTTCCATAAATCTCCTTAACGTCGTCTGCAATTTTTGTTAACACAATATGTCCCTTTTATTGATTTTTTTATATTTCTACCTCTTTTATTCAAACTAAGCCGTACTTTTAACGTAGTACAGGTAGTCCTCGACTTACGACGGTTCGACTTACGATCATTCGCATTTACGACAAAAAAAATAGCATTTTATAATAGCTTAATTTTTTTTTGAAAACCTTAAATTAAATGAGTGAATCTACTTGTAATCGAAATATTTGACATATTGATTAGGAAAGAAGAATACGTCAAGGAAGAAATTTTTAATGTTGACGAAACCGTGCCTTATTGGAAAAAAATGCCTAAGCGTACCTATATTAATAAGGAAGAAAAAAGTATGCTAAGCTTCAAGGCATTAAAGGATCTTTTTACACTTTTATTGGGTGGCAATATTGCTGGATATAAATTGAAACTATTAACGATTTATCACTCTAAAAAGCCGAGAGCCCTCAAAGGAATCAATACTGATATGTTACCACTATATTACCGCTCAAACAAAAAAGGGTGGACGACACAATTTATTTTTGAAGACTGGTTTTTGAATTCATTTATTCCAGAAGAAAAACAATATTGTAATCAGAAAGGAATTCCATTTAATATACTTTTGATACTAGGACATCTACTACATATCGGAAATTCACATCCTTACGTTAAAATCGTGTATTTTCCCTTATACTACTAGTATTTCGCAGCCCATGGACCAGAGAGCTATTGCCACATTTAAAGTCTATTATTTACAATCTACATTCGCCCGTGCAATATTAGCGCTTGACGAGAGAAAAAAGTTTAAAGAGTTTTGGAAGTTGGAGTTTTAATATTCATCAAGCATTTATGATATCGACTGAAGGTGCTTGATGGAACTTCAGTCGTCAAATCGTCAGTTCTGTTGCATCCGTGCGATGGAATACCTGAAGATGCCGAAGGGCGAAATCCGGGTCGTTTGTGACAAGACATATGGAATCGTACAAAGTTGCAACAATTCAAATTCATCAAGCAATTAAAAATATTGGAAAGAGATGGCAAGAGGTCACATCATCATGCATGTATGGAATATGTAAAAAGCTTACTAAACGTTTTGAAAACACAACTCAGTTGCAATTTGAAAAAGAAAATGAATTTGAACACAATACAATTCTCGTCGTAGAAGAGCTTTGCGAGATACTTGATATCAATATTGACGTTGAGGACATAGACAAAGATTTAGAAAATGATTTGGAAGATCTTAGAAATAAAAAAATATTATGCATCGAAAATCAAAGGGTTGAAGAAGAGACTAAAAAAAAGAAATGTTCTTGAAATCTCCAAAAAATTGTATTGAAAGAAATGGAAGCAGCGTTATTTCAAATTGACCAAGAAATGCAAAAAAAATCCAAAATGGATTCGGATAACGAAAGATTTTTGAGTATAAACCACCGTATTCAGGAAGATCTTGCTTGCTTCAAAGAAATATACAGGGAAAAAAACCAACAAACAAATCTACTAAAATTGGATATGTTTTTAAAAGACTACTACTGCTTCTTCTTCCAATACTGGTGATGAGCCTATGGATTGTACTTACATAAGTATAGATGACGAAAGATTTTAAATATTAATGAAGTAAACATTATATTAGTAAATGAGTATAAATTTAACAATAAAACAATATAAATAAATACACGTGTTTTATTTTAATATGTAAAATTTCAACATACGACCAATCCGGATTACGACTAAAGTCCAGGAACGTATCTGGGTCGTAAGTCGAGGATAACCTATATTATATAATATATTTAAGTGATGCTGCACAGGCTAAATGTGTTAAAAAATTGAATAGGCAAAAGGTGTTTTTCTTTTAATTTTACTGTGCAGAAGTCATAATAATTTTTTATTCAAATGCACACTAACTGTTGCAAGCATTTCGACAATGAATAAAAATATTTTTTATTTTGTGTTGTGCCGAATAGACTTTGGTTGTAATAGTTTGTAAATAGTATACTATATAAATAGTATATATATAACAATATAAAATGCAGAAACTATAAAAAGCAGTGACATATGAAATATTCTACGAAAATTCAGAAAAAAAATGTTTTATTTTATATGACCTGAAGTCATTTTAGTGAAAACAAAGAAATCTCTAAGAGTGATCAAAATTTTATATACTTAAAATATGCTTAATGAGCTCAAAAATGAGATGAAAATCAAAAATCATGAGTCTATACCAGTGTTTCTCACATGAAATTTCACTGTGGCCGCATTATAAACTTCAGCGGTCCTGTGGAAATGTCTCAAGGCCGCACCAAATGTGATAAAAATAGGTTCTATGTTTATTTTTTATATAGTGCATTACACTGAAAGATCTTTCACATTATACAGTTATAGCTAAAATCGGCAAAATTAATAAAGCAATGGTTATTAAATCTTTACATTGATTTAATTCATGGTCAACATATAACTTCGACCAAAATTTTACAGTTTTATTATTTAAACGGTCCTTTACTTAAACTCGACTAAATGCTGCATAAATCAGGTGTATTTAATCAATTTTAAAATAATAATAATTTGTCAAACATATTTCCTTAAAATATCAATATTTATTATAAAACTGTTGGTGGCCCCAGCAAAATCCTCTGGTGGCCGCACATGAGAACCACTGGTCTTTACTCATGTAAAATTGCTGATTATTAAAACTGTGTAAAAATAAAACGGTGAGATTACGTCACGAATAGTTACTCGTCAGTGAAGAGTTAAAGTTGATAGGATAAAATTAAATAAAAAATACCAACGCTATAGGAAATAAATACAATTTTCAAGTACAACTATTCTTCATATGAAATATAAAGTCTATGTGTTAATTCAATGTGTACTACGATGTAATAACATAAAATACAAAGGCTTAACAATAAGCAAAAATGTTATGTTATTTTTTTAGATGTAATATGTGATGTAACGTGATAATTTTATTTACAGTAATAACATTGTGTAATATGATCGTATTAAAATACATACGCAAAATATTCCATGTTATAAAAATTATATTTTTTCGAATCAATCGTTATTTTAGTCATGAAGAAAATTTTAATTTGGCTTAAAAAAACAGTGGATTTCGAGTAAAAAGGTTTCAAGCAGAATATTCTTCCAAATATTTACTTTTAATTTTATGAACAATACCGGAAAATAAAATCGTTTAGATTCTTAAAAAAACAAGCTGGTCGATGTTCAATAAATTTAATAATTGGTCTTAAAACAATTATTTGCTTTAAATTATATCTGCTTTTAAAACAGTAACGGCTAAAAAAATACGTGATAGAAAATATCACATATTTACTGACAAGAATTAGAATCAGTCATTGAGTTTTGGGAACAAATACAAAGCTTTTAAGTAATATATAATTAAAAATGAATAATAAACATATAGTATTTATCAACCGTTGTAACAGGATTACAACTAATGCACATTAAAGTCTCCATAAAACACATTTTAGATTTAAAAAACACATGAAATTTTGGAATACGAAGAACAGTCAAGTCACCACGTTACGTCAGTTTTGAACGATGGTTTTATATGCGGTCCCGCGCCATTCTCACATACAATTTTTAGATATTTTTAAACCAAACATTATTATATCAATAGTATGTCAACCATACTAGCTACCGCACTAATGTATCATGTCGTTATTGCTTAAAATAAAACGTCCATTCATTAAGTTCACGTTATTATGAAAGATCTGTGAATACCTTGTTCCTATTATTCCGCTATTTAACCCTCTGTCTACTAATGTCACAACTGTTAAAAGATTTTTTTTTGTATTAAAATATAGTCTTGATCTCTCCTGATAATCCCTATAAATTTCGCTTACATCAACGCTTCTGATTTTTTAAAATATTTGGAGCTTGAATAGCTTTTTTGAGGGTTAACAATAAATGAGTATAAAACTTGTTCAAAATATAATACATAACACATAATACATAAAAAATAAAATGACGGTGGTTTTGATCAAACTCAGTTATAATCAGATTTTTCATTTTGATTTTTGATGGAGCATATTAAAATCAATTTAAGAGAGAATTAGAAGTACTACATTTTTATTAATCGGAAAGATATCTAACTTTAAAGACATCCATGTCTAATGAAGCACTTATGACTGTTATGTAATGCCTGTGCAAAAAAAAAACAATTAACGACATCGTTATTTCATAAAGTATATACCCAAAAATTTCATTTGAATAAGTAATAAAATTTAAGTTTTTCATAATATTTCGAACAAATATCAATATTTTCTTTGAATATTTATACTACATACGCGAAATCATTGAGCATCGCAGATTTAATCAGAAATAAAAAAATAAAAAAGAGCAACTATTAAATAAATAAGCTTTTGATGGAAATTATATTATTATTAAAGTCTACAATAATAAGGTAAATAATATATGGAAATAACAAATTAAATTGTACAAAAAAAATATTGTTTTGTCGAAAGCTGTTTCAGCATCACGCCTCGGCTAGAATTATGGTTAAACATCATTTAGCTTAGTTGTAAATTTTGATGAGAATCATTGGTAAGCTTAAGGTTTTGGAATTCAATAAACGAAAAAAAAGCTGTATAAAATTTTCAGTATACTAGAAAGACACACGAAACTCGTGTAAAAATAAAAAAAAATGTTTTTCACTTTATTTTATTCGCTGCATTATTTTAATACAATAAATATACATATGTAAAGTAGTCATTAAATAATATTTTCTGTTATACTATTTCACAACTACGTTAACGCATTAAACAAATTTAATTTATTGGAAACAAATAATGGTGTTATTTTATTATCACGTGAATACGGCTTAATTGATATGCAGTTCACGCTAGCGATATACATCAATTCACGAGAGTAGATCTGATTCGACACTGAAATCAGAACATTAATATGGAAACGGCGACACCTTCATTAATTTTACTACAATCGTGAAATTAATGTAAGACGCATTGATTCATACTTCCAACAGAGATCGTCAAATAAATTTTAATGTTTTTTGTAATGCATATTGTTACTGCAGCTATTCTAACACGGTGAAAAAATAGCAATGTATTTTAGTTCTACAAAATTATTTTTAACAAATATAGTTGATAGCTATTTCGGCTCACGCCATCGTCAGAACTATGCTTAAACTAACATTTGCTTATTTATATATAGCTGTGCAGAAAAGGTACACAACATCTCCTCTCTCCTTTTCCAACGGCCTAGCTTGTTATTTAAACACAATGACACAAAATTTTCAAAATTCTAAACGAAACAATAGGTGTCTATGACAATAAGATTATGTGTGGGACGGAAGTGGTCCTTCAGGAAGCAAATTAGACCACCCCATTGTGCAACGGCTTGACAAGTGGCGATATTATTATGTTAGTTTGATCGTTAAGAATCCTTTGTGATAATTGGTGTCTATTGATCTCCAGCCGTTCCAAAGCCGTCATTCTTCGACCCTTACTACAAAGATGCAAACATTTAGGAGCTGAGTTTGAATTTACATTATGTGATTCATTAATAACGTGATTAGCGAATTGTGAATCTGTTTTTTTATTATTGAATGATCTTACATGTTCCTTAGCTCGAGTAGATATACTTCTACCTGTCTGTCCGATATAAACGGATAAACATGAGCCACAGGACATTTTATAAATACCGCTTCTGTCCAGTTTATTGATTTTATCTTTGCTATTTTTAAGATGTCTGCCTAAGTTATTGTTGACCTTGAAAGCTACGTTTATTGAGTTTTTAATCTCCCGATGAATTTTTTCGCTAATGCTACTTAGGTAGTTAATAGATTTATAGAAGCGGTTATCTTGTATTGGGTTCGGGTAAATGAGTTTTCTAGCTAGATTTAATTGTTTTTTATATAATAAATTATTTATCGTTGTTATCTCATAACCATTTTTACGGGCTATGCATTTAATAGTTTGCAGTTCTTTGTCGTAATCTGCCTGGCTCATAGGTACAGTTACTAGCCTATGGACCATGGAGTTATAAGCCGCAAGCTTATGATTCCATAAGTGGAGGGACTTTGCGTGAATTGTGGTATCACAAAAGGTAGGTTTTCTAAAAATTTTAAAAGTGTGTCTGTTTTTAACTCTGCTAATAGTTAAGTCCAGGAAATTGATGGAGCTGTCTACCTCTATCTCTAGTGTGAATTTAATATTACTATGTATAGAGTTAGCTTTCTGTAGAAATTTATTTAGTTGTCTATCTGTGCCTTGCCAACAAATCAAGATATCGTCTACATAGCGGTAGTAATATACTATATTATTTTTATCTAATTCAAGAAGTTTAGATTCGAAGTTGTCCATAAAAATTTCTGCAAGTAATGGGCTTAGAGGGCTACCCATTGGCAACCCGTCATTTTGTTGGTAAAATGTTCCGTTAAATTCGTTTCAATACACACTTGAATTAAAGAGTAAATCTCTTCAGATTCAAATGGATGTACATTAGATTTTTCTAATATGTCATGTAGCGTTCCCAAGCATTCCTTAACAGGAATGTTAGTGAATAAATTAGTGACATCTAATGATATGAGTTTACTATTCGGGGGCAATTGTCTATTTTTGATTTTGTCTATTAAATCTATTGAGTTTTCTAGTTTAACAGATTCGCACTCCGTGTGAAACGTATGGCTACCACGAAGCAAATCCGTGACTATCTGCAACCCGCCAAATTGTTTTTTTTCTCCCGTGATATGCGATTATCATTCAACTTCGTCGAATACTTTCTGTCGATAATACCTGAAAGTCATCCAGATCATTAAAAAATAATGGTCGTCATTGCATCATTGATTGTACTAAATAATTAAGCTTTTTCGATATATTGATTAAAATTAATTGGCATTCATTGGTAAAACTCCATTATAACACGATGAAAAATAGTAATGTATTTTAGTTCTACATGTTTTTATATGATATAGTTGATAGCTATTTCGGCTCACACTATCGTCGGAACAATGTTTAAACCTACATTTGCTTATCTATATTTAGCGGTGTAGAAAAGGTACACAATACATCTTCTCTTCTGTTTACTGTAACAGTATAGCTAATAATAATATCGTGCTAGCAAAAAAAACTTAAATTTAAATTAAAATAAAGTATACAGGCGGCAGTTTACAAAATCTTGATTATTAAAACTGCTCTGTCTCTTTTTCGATATCTTCATTTATTCATATCATGAAAATTAAAAGAAAAACAAATGAATGAAGTATTATGTCAAAAATATAATGAAACCATACTACATGACGAGAAAAACGGTTTAATTATATTGAACTATTCCAAGATAAAGCAATGACTTTATGGTATATTGCAAAAAAACGGCAGTAAAACGTGAATTTACGGAATGCTATAATGCCAATCAGAGTTCTTAAAAGTTTATTTATTGTCGTTATAATTCTCCCTAATGTGAGACATAATAACGTATACATTTTTGTAAATTATAAGCAAATTATTTTTTATATATAATTTGGTCAGTATTGCCGTACTAGCATTATTGATGTTATTTATAATATCGACTGAAGGTGCTTCAGTTTTATTGCATCCGTGTGATAGAATGCCTGAAGATGCTGAAAGGTGAAACCCGGGTCATTAGTGACAAAACATGTGGAATCGTACAAAGTTGTAACAATTCAAAAAAAATCGAAATTTCATCAAGCACCTTCAGTTGATATCATAAAATATTATTCGGTCTTTAAGTATTAAGAACTTTACATGAACAGATAAAATGAATATGAAATAAAGTTTAAATCGTTTATAAAAGTCAAATAATAAAAATTTCTACATTTTTTGCATTGTAAAGTTGAAATAATTAATGTAGAAGAATAATTGTTTTTAATGATATTATATGATATTGAACTTTCTTGGGATATTAGAATAAATAATTAGTTGAAACATATGAAATATTTAGTATTTTCTGGTCCGAATTTTAGTTTTCTCTATATGAAAAACCGCAATCACAATATTGTAATTAAATGAGCTTTTGGTAAAACCCACTTCACTGGAAAACTTTTTTATTTTATGTATTTGAGCTTTTAAGAAATAAAAATATGTAATTTAAAATATAAAACTTTTTTACCTAGTAAATTAACTCATCTTTTGCGGTTTGAGTAATATACAAACAAATGGAGACATATTCTCTTTAATAAAGTTTCAGTGCATGGTGGAAATATGCATACTGAAAATTATCTTTGGCCGTAAAACTATAGCCAACATTGAAGATAAAGTTTTATCATCCAATTTATGATTAAAATAAAAGTTTAATTGGGCTTGTTCTATTTTCAAATAATTCACAACTAAGTATTTTGAATGGTTCAAATTAAGAACACTCCTATAAGTATTTTCCCTTTTTTAAATCATATAACTGACAACGATATCTTCACAAACCGAAATGTTAAGTATTTAAATACAAAAGATTTCGTCATAATTCAGGATGAACTCACACACTGCCATTTGTCAGTGCATCATCTGACTGACTTTCTTTTAGGAATGTTCGCTTTTAATAGTTTGAAAATTTGAAGAGGAACGTATCATATTTTTTAAGACTTATACGAGGCCAAACTGAGTATTCTAAAATGAGTATCCATCCTTGATAATGTCAATTTGTATGTTGCGGATAATTTTTTGAGAAGTCGTGGATATGAATTGTTTTTTCTTCCAAAGTGTGGAACCAGTCTGACAATGGGGATGCTAATGGTAAAAGCATTAAAAATATTCAACATATTCCATGTGGGCGAGATTGATTTCAAAGGAATACTATTGTTTAATGTACTAAAGTTGACATTACATAAGACCTGCTTTATTCCATGAATTTTAAAATTACAAATATGTTTGGCGTTTCAAAAGCAATAAACGTATAATTTGTACGTATAATATATTTTTTTGTAGCGAGTATGTACAAAATAAAATAAAATAAAAATCCATATTATCGTATCAAATAAATGCTTACACACGATTGTTTCAATTTGCTTATAATTTTAAGAGTGTATATATTTTTTTTCTAACAAATTACAAAACAATACAAAAATACATATTATTTTATTACATTTATTAATAAAATAAGATTTATTAGTCTTTACTACCATCTGTAAACAGTGCTTATTTATCTTTGGTATACTTTTGAAAACCATGGAATTAATTTGAAAACGTCCAATTAATAATAAACTTCATACAAAATAATCTTTGAGCTTAAAATATGAATACATATTAAATAAATCACTGAATACTAACAAGTGTAACATGTCAAAATAAATTCCCAGCGAAAAATGGTTTAAATTTAATCATCTACCCAACATGAAATAGTGAGAAACTCGATAGTAAACAAGAAAATAAACAGAGCAAGCATATAGGATTAGTAAACGAATCTCTTTGGATTGGTTGTATTGTGCGGTATCGGGTTATCAACACAACCACTGTATCTTTATCCCATTGTCTTCCATATTAGTTCCCTAATCCCGACGTTTCCAATGCTATTATCGTGCTCACTCATTTGTTTCTTTGGATAGTGTATAGCATTTGTATGGGGTATTGTCTCATATCCAAGATATTTACGGGAATCCCCAGTACATGCGGAATTTGATTATTAAGCCTGTACAAAGATTTTACATTGAGTAGTTATAATCGTTAATAATCTCGCATTCGTAAATTAATCTCTTTATATAAATTTTATAATAAAGTATTTAATTACAAAAACGGAGTAAATGTGATTCAAAATATTCTCATATTGTATTATTTGTAAAGAAGTGATGAAAGACCTCTGATCTTCTCCTTGGGAATTTCACTGCTATTTTTAAATCGATTGTGTTGGTGATGTTGGTGCTAATCGTGATGAAGGGGTTTAATCTACCTGTTCTTTTGATTTCCTTACGTTAATATCTTCTTTGGTCGGAGGTTTAAGGTCGTACAATAACTTCCCTATTTTAGACTTATCGCATGAGAATCAAATCGTCAACATCTTTAGAATTGAAACACTCTCGAAAAACATACTTTACATGGAATTCTCTGAAATTGGAATTAAATACATTATACATAAAAGGAAATTCAACCTAATTATTTGGCGTCGTGCTGTTTATTGTTACTTTAAGTAAAGTTTGACAGAAATTTTAACTAAAAGTTGCTAGATTATACGTTTAATAATCGTTCATAGCTATATAATCAAAGAATGGAACCAGATTAGCGAATTCTTGTGTTTGATCGAAGATAAAAATTTTGTGGCACATAAGCTTTCATGAAGTGTTCGTCTTTCTTAAAGTTAAAAACTCTTTTTTTTGCCATTCACATTGTCTTAATGTATGTTGTATCAATTGATAATACTTGCAATGAACGAAAATAGCCTTTATTTTAACGTTATATATTTTTTGAAATACTGCTTAAAATGGCGTTATATTCATTTGAATATAACCTCCCAACAAGAAGATCAGTCACATTTGAAATTAAATCCTTGTTCCTTGTTTGAATCCAAATTTTTTAATGTATTGTTTAATCAATTTGAAATTTGTTAACATATTATAATGTATTCCTTAATTAATACTTAATATAAAATAATAACCTGGTGGGGTTAAAGATAAAATAATACCCTCCCTCGAAACAAAAAAGTTGACCATTCCTTGTGAAATATTTTATTAATGATAAAAATAATTGCAATGGAAAAAATTTTGTCGATACTTACGTTAAAGTACAAGATATACAATTCATGTCATTGATTTTACAATATCATGAAAAACTAATCATTTATTATAGATCCAATACTATTGTTAACAGAGGAAACCCGGAAGGAAGATGTAACTGCTGGCAGACGTTTTATTTGATTGTGATACTTTTTTGAATTAGAAAACTTTTTATATTACGAGCCCTTAATTTAAAAGATGTAGTTGAAATTAGTTTATTGATTACTGAATTTCAGTGAAAACGCTACCCTATGTTCGAACCAATCACGATTCATATTGCATTAAGTTTATTTTAGAGGTCCAAATGGAAAGTTTAACTAACCAGAGCGCTTCTATATGTTGGTATGCATGATTAAACCAAACATTCACAAATGAAATCATTGATCACAACGGCCTTATTTGTGTATAAATCAAAATTATATGTGTTGTTTTTTTTTACGTTGGAAGATTTTTCAAATATATCCTAATAATTAATGATATTGATAAGCGTGCTTGATGTAATTTCAATATCAAATTTGAAAAGTTGAAACTTTGTACATTTCCAAATGTTGTGCCACTCACGACTTAGGTTTTACCTTTTGGCAGCTTATAGTCAGCTCTATTGCATCAGTTGTATAAAATAAATATATATGTCGGAAGGCAAAACCTGAATTAGAGTCAATTCAAATGTGACCATTATTTTTCTTGATTAGGTTTGTTATGATTTTGAACTATTTCATTTGACACGTTTTATGTATTGTTAAAAAAGTTTACTGGATATTAATTGTAAAATTGATATTATAAATAAGTATTATAGATGGTAATATAGAAATAATATAAACTTATAATATTAATTGAATAAGAATTTACTTGGTAGAACTCCATTATGACACGGTGAAAACATAGCATTTCGTAGTACTAATGAGGGTGTAAGCCGAATATAGTAGTAATATATATATATATTTATGTATAATAACTATCAATTATATACCTTAAAATTTTTGTAGAACTTAAATACATCGCTATTTTTTCATCATGATACTGTATACATTGAAATACTAAGTTTAATTTTTTGTTGCATTTTTCTACAATTATCTTTTTTCGCATCTGATTTTGGTTTCTAGATTGATTCTTCGACTTAAGTAATTTAAAAATGAAAATGCTCATTTATTTTACCAAAGAAACTTTTTGAAAGCGTTTTTTTGTTTTTATTTACAATTGAAATAGCAAAATACTATGATATATGTTTTGATCAATACCGATTTCACTCATCAGCTGATAACCGCTCCCGATGATTGAATCCGGACCTGAACATAAAATATATTGTTAAAATGATTACTAAAAATGTGTTTTTATTACTCAAAATATCATGCTTTTCAATCAAGAAGTGACAATCAATATATTAAAAGTAAAAAAAATATGATAAACTTTTTATCAAAAACTGAATAACAAACTAAATTGTGGTTAAGCGTTCAGCAAACAAAAGGCAATACCGTTATCGCTGCTGTGACCGGAAGGAAACTGAAGTGACACGACTGGTATGGAATAGAGTAGTCGTCAATGACCCCTTAAAATTTTACATCAATCTAATCAATTCAATCACTCAATTGCTTCACTCAAACGAATCTCCATCCCATTTAGAATGCTCGTGAATGTCCAGCTTTTGTCTTGCATCAGCGGCTGTTAAAAACATATGGGACATACGTTAATCATTCATTGAATTCAAAAAATGATAGGTCATGTGTTATTTAATTCCACCATAACATAGCCATTTAAAAATAGTAGGTATCTTTAAGTATTAAGTTTCAAAATCGCATTTTAATTGATCTTGATTATTGTATAAAACCTTTCTTTAAAAATTTATGAGGATATCTTTTCAAAAGATGATTATAGTTAAAATCATTATACTGGAACTAGTAATGAAATAACTTAAAGTAATATGTTTAGCCCCCGGTTTTTGGATCTATATTTTTTGTAATTCCTCTAGTATATAAGCGACGTATACTTTTTACCGATTGTCAGATCTATTGCATCCTTGTGATAGAATGCCAAAACGCGAAAATCCCGCCGTTAGTGACAAAATTTGAGAAATTGTACATACCTTCAATGATTCTTTGATATTGAAATTTCATCATGTAGCTTTCATCATCACCTTTAGTCGATGTTGTAAATTGTAAATGTTTATTCCGGTGACGGAAATGGTAAATTTCACGGATCAAATTGCAGCACATTTTCGTTATCAAATATGTGCAAAGCCGTAGTAGAGCTACATGATTTAAACATGTTTAAATAGTTGAAATGGATTTGGTCACCAACAAGGAAGAGTAACGTACATTTGTTAAATGCTACATTTGTGTTCTCAAGTCATATGGATCACGTAATATAAAATATCTGCGCGTGCTGCCGTTCGCTGCTTTATTATGTATATTTTGAAGACTTAAAAATGTTTAAAATTCAAAAAGAGACTTATTTATAGCTGATTTATTTATACTCATTTCATAAATGAATTTTTCAATCGCTCTTTTAAATTCATCACAATATATGCAAACTGTTTCCCAACTATTACAAAACGGTGTTGATTGAAAAACTTACCGTTTACATTTTAAATTGAATACTTAATTAATTTTGAAATACAATACATATATAAAATTATTAATAAGCGAAGTTAAGCAATTATATCGAAAAGCATAGAAAGTAGGTAAATTACAAGACTTTTTCTGTAGTTTTACCATTGGAGTCTTAAGCTTCCTAAAATTCAACCTACAGGTTTAATGTATTTTTTAAGGTGTATTTAAACTAGAAACAGCTTTTAACAAAAGCAGATATTTTCCCGTTTGTCGATTGGGAATGTTTTAAACTTTTATTTGACTATAAATTTGAATTAATTATACAAAACATTGTAAGTTTTAGAAATTAACTTTCAATATAAATATGTATTGAATTAAATTTGAAACAAAGTTTACAGTAATATTTGAGCTATTGAAGTGAATGAATCTTAGAGATTTTTATTGAGAATTACCCAAAATATTATTATAAGAAGTAGGTTTAGCTACTGAATATTGATTTATATGAGGAATAAAAAAAAAAATTTATTTTGATAAAACTAAATGTTAAATCATACGATGACGGAGCCGAATTCCAAATGAAACTGATCATAGAAAATAATATCAAAATATTTATTCTTCAGATCAGAAATAATTTGGCAATGTTTTGTTGTTATTAGTTAGCAAGTTTTTATTGCGTGCAATAAATAAAATCTTCCATTTATTCAAGATCCTTTATTTTAATTGTAAATTTTATTTGTATATTTGAATATTATGGAGTTGAATCAAATACTGTCATGCGTAAATATTCATTCGTCGAGATGGTTGTGGTTTATGGTACTGGTCTATCCGGGTGTCAAAATAATAAAACGAAATTGAAATGGTTGCGAAATCAATTATTTTAATTAAGCGCCGTGGTAATTGGTAGGATATGTTTATTTGCAACCCCATATTATTCGGTGTCTGTATTGAAAAACAGACGCATTCACTCACTGTACATTACAGGCCTTGATTTATCCACAACCTTTGAATTCATGCCTCATTGCAGATAATTAAAGGTCCCAAAAGTCCTCAGCGATCATCGTTCGTAATACGATCATGGTTCGCCAACTTTCCATTAAAATATATCAATAGCTTCGTACTTGTATGTGTAATAAGTATGTTCTACCACAATTCCAACCTGTCGTCGAGCTTAAAGCTTTAATACGTAAAGTGACCTTTCCTTTATGACATTTCATGTGATACGTGATAATCTACGCTCTGTTGCTCACATAACAGATTTTAGATTGTTTAATTCAATTGAATCCGAAAATTAGTGATGTCATGTATTTTGACATCATAATACTTGTGAATTTGCTCAAAAAAAAAAAACAGTATAGATGACATAAAATTCAAATAGCTTCCAAATATTGCAAAAATAATTCATATTGTTAGAGGTTCCTCCCGCACCTCCAGAAATACCTTCCCGGGTGACGGTGCGGGTTTCCCCCGGTTAAAAACCACTGTTTTATATGATCCACTTCCGGACATCATTTTGAATGAAAAATAAGATGGAATATTGATTGTAATTGTAAGCTCAAGCTTGGAAAAGTTTATTTAGTATGTAATAAAATTTGCAACAAAAAATACTACTTTTTTATTGTAATTTTAATTTTCATGAAAAACAAGTAGATTTCAAAATAAATGAATTATAACGATTTATTTCACTGATTCTAATCATTGTTATTTGCATAAATTGCAAATTATGAATAATTTTTTTTGAGCGTTATATCATCACATTGTCAATGAATGCTTGTTTATTAATATGTGAAATAAATTCAATGCAAAAAATTCACTTCACAGAAAAATATTTACTGTTATTTTTCTAATTAAATTTCAATCTTACTACGAGATTTTAATACCGACTGAATATATTAATCGTGCTTTAGCACTAAACCAGTAAAAAAATAAATTCTATGCAAAATAATGCTAGCATTAATAAAGTTGAGAGTTTTAACCCAATTTTGCTTAAATCTTACTGTTAAGACAACCAATGTTTAATAAAAGCCTTGCAAACACAATACAAGGGATATAAACTAGGTACATTATAAAAATATGAACATTCAATATAAGAGTCTAAAATTTATTTAGATTTAGTGTAAGTTTTATTCTCAACTATTTATTGTAAAATATATTGCTTTGTGCTACCAATAGCATTAGTGATGTAGTGTTACTTGAACAAATATTCTACTGCTGTCTCCGATAGTAGAGTATTATTTTTCTTCGAAACAATTAACATCCATTGAATATTTATTAATTGATTTATCAAAAATAAGATATTTTTTATTTTTTTTAAACTGTAAGACGTCAAAGACTATAAAAATGCACTTAGGATTCAGACTCCCAAATAAAACTAAAAATATGTTTATAATATTCGAGAATATACAGTAATAACCTCATACCGTTGCTAAAATTATGATATACCTCCCATTTTCAGGTTTTATTGAAACTAGTTGAGAAATGCAGATACATATTATAAAAGCAAACAATATTGAAGTTATAACAATGAATAATATGAAAAAGATAATTTGTCAGAAACTACGTGATAAAGTTTTCCTTGTCAAATTAGATCGAATTACTATACGTGGCGTCTTAAAAGACGGTGACGTTGATTTTATAGAATCGAAGTTTTAATAATGTAAAACGAGCGTTATCACACTGAAAAAAAGAAACGTGACAATCAAGATACCGTACGTGTTAAAATACGACTTAAGATAATCATTATAAGACGGTGAAAAAATAGCAATGTATTTTAGTTCAACCTTTTTTTAAAAAGATATAATTGATAGCTCTTTCGGCTTAATCCTACGTTAGAACTATCTTTAAACGTAATTTTTTTTATCTATTTATAGTTGTGTAGAAAAGGTACACAATACACCTTCTCTTCTGTTTTGACGACCTAGCTTATTTCCTGCTAGCAATAAAACTAAAAAATTTAAAAAATGTCAATTTAACTATACAGGTGGCAATTTCAATAAGCTTAAGTATTGGACGGATATGGCTTTTAACGGGAAGGCAATAGCCCATCGCAATGGTCTGAGGAGCGGCGACGGAACTATGTTTGTTTGTTCATTTAAAATTTCATCTGTCAATTGATACCTATTGATTTCCAGCTGTACCAAAGCCGCTATCTCGCGACGTTTATTACAGATATGTAAACACGTAGGCGCTTTAAATTTACATTATGCGATTACTTTATAAAATGATTTGCAAATTGTGAATCTGTTTTTTTATTATTGATTGATCTTACTTGTCCCTTAGCTCGAGTGGGTCATATCCACTGTTCTACCAAGTGAATGCCAATTCAATCAATGATCTTATATTTAATATTTTTAAAAGTGAAATTCTTATATTCTTTATTAAAGACGGAGCTTGAAAAGTTAAGTTAAATTGAAGTGTCTTGAAAAGAAGCTGAAATAATCAAAATTTATTTTTAAATTGGAAACCTTATTTGCCGCATGACTACGATGTTTTACCCCAAAAACCGAAAACAGAAAAAAACGCATGATGGCTAAATAAAACCACGTTAGGTTATAAAAACCACTGATTCCGGAAATCTTGGCCAAGATTGTCCCTCCTATTTTATAAAGAGGTTTCTTTCGAAGCATATGCGAGATAGGAATTTTTCTTATAGCATAATGGGACGTGGGTAGACCAGGCAATTACATTGAATATTATTGCCTGCATAACTGCCTGTGCCTTTTTACGTTTTCTGGCAACACTCGAAAAATTATATAATTGCATTCATAAATTCACGTAACGGTATGGTATATCCTTTGCCGATTGCGGAAGACTCCTTGGGCTAAATATTAACGTCCCCTTTGAATGCGCTCTTTTCCTATTATTTGCAAGTACCTTTTTCGATTAATAACAAAAAATATTATTATACTTAATGCAGTTGTCTTTTTTTTCATGGAAATTCGTTATTTAAATGAATTCAAATTAATTCATTTGCAATTTGAGTTTTCAAAGCCAAGAAAAGTTTTAAAATTAGTATAAATCCAAATGTAACAAAACCGATTTTTTACGTCTGAATTCCCGTTGGTAAATTCATTCCGGCAAAAATTTTCATCAGTAGCTAAAGCTATAATTAATAAATATTCATTTTTTTCTGCAAAATAATCTAATTCATAATTTCAAATAAATGAAATAGAAAATACTCAATGATTATGATATATTTAAATAGGTAAAAAACGTTTTACAATTAACTATTTTTTTCATAATATACACTCTTCAAAACATGTGATTGAAATGCGCAATTTTCCCCATGGTTAATTGAAATAATATTCTGGACAAAGAAACTTTTAAATAAATAACTGAGATAATATAGTTCCGTTTCAAAACTAGCATGCCCAGTGTATCTGTATTTTTAAAATGTATTATCTCTCAATTTTAGCTGATGAGAGTGCTACTTTAAACTATCATGTCCGACAGTTTTTGTTTGTCTAGTTTACGGTCTTCGACAGTTTTTTCGAGTTTCAATTAGTAAAATTGAATTCTTCTAAGCTAAGGTACGATAAAGTTATTTGCTAGCACGATGTGACTCTCCGAAATACGAAAAAATCCCAAATAAAAATCTCACGAATTCACGGCAAATTAAAAATATCTTCATTTAAATTGAAGATATTTTCATGTATAATAATTTAACGGACTACTTTGGTAATGGTAATTTCTTGGTAATGCAAGCAACTCAAAATAAATAATATTGTATTAATTATTTCGAATTGAATTTATAAAACGGTTATCTTTAATTTACCAAAAAACAGATTTTGGAAGATTGCGGGTTATGAAACCAAAGCCATAAAATATTAATAAATTTTTAGGTTTAATAACGTTAATTAGTTTTTAATTTAAATTTCATAAGGAATATGATATAAATTGATATTTCAAATTGTACATATTGCAGCCTTTTTATTCATTATATGAAATTAGTCTATTTTAGTGTATTTCATTATAAACATTTTGCGAACAAAGCTTAGGTTGAAAAATCTGCTCGAGCAAAGCTGTGTATTATAGGAATGAAGAATTTAAGTAACATTTTTATAGATTGTGATATATTTCTATAGGAAAATATATTTAATATTTTTGTTCCTATTATTATCTGTAAAGGTAACAACTTTTTTATTTAACATTTTTTTCATATTTCAACATGACTCTGTATTGATAACATGTTTTACGAAGAAAAGTTTTGTAATTAAACATATTTTTTGAAAAAGAATTTAAGTTCAGGTTCCGTGTAAATTAACCGGAAGTATGGGTTCCAATCGAATATTCAATATTGAAATAAATGTATTCGTCAATTTTTTGAAAACAATATTAGCTACTTATATTATTATTGATGATATCAGCCGCAAAAATGGTATAAAAATCAAGCTGTATCGCATTGTCTTGATTTAATCTATGTTATCCTATAATATTGCTCAAGACACGAGTTAGTAAAATATATGCACTCAGGACAATCATTATCAAACGCAAGAATACACGTATTATAAAAAATCGTAAATTTTGTTATTTAAATAAAATAAGGTTTCAATATTCAATATTCACTTTTTTTGTTAAACCTCTACACACCCAAAAGTTTTGTTACTCATGAGACAGATAGAAAAATACAATATTCTTTTTTCAGTGAACAAATGCATCTAAAGTGACACTAATCTAAATTTATCAAGGATGTTTTATGAAGTACTGGTTAAATTAAACTAATTGATTATTTAATTAAATAAATGATATTTTTTGTAAGAGTAACATTCTTTCTTATTGTAGAAAAGTAATCTTACAAATAATTGTAAGTTACAAAACTCATGGAAATAAGCAATTCAAATTCCATCAACCACCCTTAGTCGATATCCAAAATTATTTAAAAATAAGATATAAAAAAAGTTTTGAAATAAAAAAATACCTAAAAAGCGTAGTGATGCTCTAGTTATAAGTTATGTGGTAAATTTCTTGTTCTCGTTTCGGAGGTTTTCCTGTTTATGCCTTCGAGCGCTTTTGTTGAATTTATTTTATGGTATGTATATCCACAAAGCTTATTTTATTGGCTGAAATTAACCTTATGCAAAAGGTTGAGTGTATTCTCGGTTTTATCTTGTGGTCTTGTTATTTACAGGTATTTACGTGCTTAAAATTAACTTTAATTATTTGAAAATATATTGTTTTTACATTCAGGAAACATTTTGTATATAAACTTATTGAATATTGAATTGAAGGGCAGATCAATAAAATTTCGTTCATATTTTCAGAATTAATGTAAGAAGATAAATCATCTAACATATCACAAGTGTATAACTGTTGAAATTTATTAATTTTTTACGATATTTTAAATGAAAGACATAATTCTTGATTTTTTTTTACCAATTTTCTTTGTCTGTGTAGTGATTGGATTTCAACATTCATTTTAACATCATTTATTTAAAAAGATGAGAAATCTTATTTTTTTTAAGAATTAATTAATTTTTTACTCACTAATATTTACTATTTTAAGAGGCGACACAAAATAGTCAAAATGTCAATGTTGATGAAAAAGATCCGAATAAATTCATTAACATTAACAATTATATTTTAAGTGGAAAAAAAATTCTGAGCTATAAAAAAGATGATTGTGTTGAGCAAAATCGGTTAGAGTATTTACTTTTGCAATTTTAGTGTGGTCTTTAAATGTAGTAATTGAATCACGAAAACGAACATTTCCACTGATTAATTGTATAAAAGCAGCTAATTTATATGATTTATTGGCAAACAGAAAATGTTCTGAAAAAGTTTTTCGGAGAGATAAGTAACTCATTAGCATTAATTATTCGATATTGATTTATGGATTGTTAGAAAAACCAAGAGACATTACAATACAAAGGAAACTTAGCAGCTGTATTTTTAACGATCATTTTTTATGTGTTATTGATTTAACTGACTATGAAATAGTCGTAAATAATATCGGAATAATGTTACCAATACACTGACTAACGGTTTTTGATTGGATTAAACGCCACTTTACTATCCATTAATATTATAGAAATTAATTTATACCACTAGTGAAATATAGTCAGTAATATAAGCAATATTAAAAAAACTGTGATACTGAGTAATGCTATACATAATTTATTATTATAATGTTGATTTTGAAAATGAAATAAAAAATGTACCAGCATGAATGAATTCCTCCTCTATACGCAGTATGTGACTACTTATAAATATTTTAATATTTTGAACGATTTTTAAGTACATCATAAGACCATTTTATTGCGTGTGAAACAATTAAGTTGATGTATATTTTATTTAAAAAAAAGCGACAAATTAATAACTAACATAACAAGATAAATGTTTTAAATTATTAAAACATGATGGAAAAAAAATGTACAAATAAAGTGTTTGTTTTTTTGAATCCGTATTTTATTAAGAAATTTAAACTAGTTTTTCTCACGGCTCGCACATTCATCTGATAAAGTAAGTCAATCTATATATATTTGATAAGTTGAAAAAAAATCATCATGCTCAAGAAAGTCTTGAATAAATGATGACCCGTCGATATTATTTAATAAAAAAAGTAAAACAACACAATTATTGAATTTTGAATATGTAAAAATAAAATAAAACACTGTTTTAAGTAGCGAATACAGAATAAAAAATTTTCAAATCAGTCAATGGCCTCGTTTTAAATAATGTTTAATAAATCATAAAGCAATTTCTGTAACGTTATTTTGGTGATTAGTAAGTCAAATTAAATTGTGTCCCATGATAACATGAAGTATAAAAATCAAGTGATCAACTTAAAAGAGTTTTCCAATTATGCATTGTATTTTTTCATTAACGTTACTTAACACGGAAGGAGAAATAGCGTAGTAAAATAATTAAGTACATTTATGTTTGCAAAGATTATCCTACATTCGAGGAGATGCGCTCAATGATTTTTATTTTCTTTTCGAAACGCAAGGTGGAGTATAAATAAATGGGAATATTAAAATGCAAGTGCACGAATTGTTTCCAGCTAAAGCCACCCGACGATGAACCTTAATAAGAGCTTTCTATTGGTTTCACAGAGCTTTCTAAAGGTTCCTAAATATGTTTTCATATATGTATATAATTTTGTAGTTAGACGTTGACAAAATTTTTTCCAGATAATCAACTTCGCACATAAACGTCATAAATCATTTTTCGAAATCTGGGATTTTATGTATTTGGAATATAAAATGCTACTTTTCATATTTTTCATTTTTTATTCATATGCGTTGAATTGCTCCTTACTTAAAGAAGGTTATACGGTACCCGAGCAGGCCAAAAAAAAAAAGCTATCCATGTGAGGAGCATATCCACTTAGTCCAGTATATCAGTCGGTGCTTGCGATGAGCGAAACCGGTCCTGAATTAGTGGCTCTTATTAATTCAGATGACGTCGCTAGCATGTGGAAAACAGGCTATTTTTTTATCGTAATCATATTAAACAGATAATGCAAGCGATAGGTCAAACCGGTGCAGGTCTAATGATTTTACTATAATAATTCGACACTTTGCGGTCGAGTGCACAACAACTCACCGATGTTTCACCGCAATCGAATGAATGTTGTATATCACAACAACGTTTGACGGAAAAAACATTCATTTTTACATTTATGTAGATTATCTTTTGACTTTGAAAATATGTATCTCTAAATATATTAACCAATTACTATGATGTTATTTAAAATCGAGCCTCACTATCTGAACAGAACTTTATTTATAATTCGTAGCTTTAAATAGATAGTTTATACAACAAAATAATATTAGGAACTAGATTAAGTGATACATCATATTATTATTCTGCTTAAAACTTTGGAAACAATTGTCTAACAAGACGACACTGTTTCCACCACCTTTATTTGCTTAAACTAAATCTCTTGAATTCTCTTGTCTAGAGGAGGTGAAACGAGATGGTTTTCTTTTGCCAGGTAAGAGATTTTAGCGTGTTTTGTTCTATTTTGGTGACTTCAAAAGACTTCAGAAGAGAGAGATGCTATTTGCATATTACTAACAAAATATGATATTGTATAGCGAAAAAGTTATACCGCAGAATGATTCAAAATATTTTTGTAATTGAAGATGTGTTTATAGATACGAAAAAGATAATAATATAATTTGGAAATTATGAAAAAAATTGAATTATTACAACTTTGTACGATTCCACGTGATTTTTTAATAACGGTCCGGGTTTCGCCTTTCGCCATCTTCAGCCATTCTGTCACTTGAATGCAACAGAATTGACAGCTTTTAGTGAAAAAACATGTGGAATTGTACAAAGATGTAAAAATTCAAATTTGTTATTGAAATTCCATCAAGCGCCTTCAGTCGATATCATAAATTATGAAAATAATGAAATTACTAGAAACAAATTAACGGTTTAAAAAAATATCAGAATTTAACCTCAGAATACGAGTAAATTTTATTTTAATATGACATCAGAATATGTCGAATATTTTTTTTTCATTCTTACAAAATGTTTTATTCTTATTATGTAATGTTGCCAAAACTACGTCGTCATGTAACGAAACAGGAAAAAAAACTTCCCATGAAATACCAGATGGCGACAAGTATTTTTCGCAAATAATTTCCACAACATGTATTTATAAAAAAGTTAGTCGTGCATGTTATCTCGATGCTGTGTAAAAAACTCTCACGTACAATATTAAGTTGCTGATAATATAAATTTTTCATACGTGGGTAAAAACATAAGTATTATATAATAACTGGTTTATCACGAAGCAAAATATTTTTCTACGGATTTTAAACCTCCAACATTGGCAGTGTCTTAACGCCGTAAAAATAGTTAAGCGTCTTTGAAAACCTTTCAGTATTAAAAATGGCGAAGTAGTAATGGAGTATTTATGTATTTCAGAAGCAGATATTCAAACAAGTAATGATTGTAAGTCGGTGGTCACTATTTTGAATATTTTTTTTACTATTGATTAAATTGACATTTACTTGGTAAAACTTCATTATAACACGGTGAAAAAATAGCAATGTATTGTAGTTCTACAATTTTTTTATAAGATATAGTTGATAGTTATTTCGGCTCACGCCATCGTCAGAACAATGCTTAAACGAACATTTGCTTATCTATCTATATTTGGATAATTAGAGTTGAGATATATAACATGATAATGAACCAAAATAAATATCAAAGATAAGTCAGATTGATAACAAAAGTCGCTACAAGTTATTTTTATTCAAATTATCGAAATTGAAATAATTCTATGAAAATATAAGTTATTTGTTAAAATAGAAATAAAACAAAATAATTTATTATATTTAGAAAAGTCGTAACATTCACGTACCGCTTGTGGATGAGCAATTTATTGGTGGTCGTAAACCAACGATCAGCGGATTGTATATTTGACATGCCAGGTATTTTGATTTCTAAGCTTTTCTACAGTAGATAAAATTAAAATATCAACAAATCTAATGCGGTGAAAAAATAGCAATGTATTTTAGTTCAACATTTTTTTATAAGATATAGTTGATAGCTATTTCGGTTGACATCATCGTTAGAACTATGTTTAAACGAACATTTACTTATCAATATATTAATGTGTAGAAAAGGTTCACAATACATCTTCTCTCCTGTTTTAACGACCTAGCTTATTTCCTGCTAGCAATAAAACTAACAATTTTTAAAATTGTAAATGAAACTAAAAAGGCGGCTATATCAATGAACTTACTTAATTGCTCGGAAATGGTTTATTGGATGGGGATGGTTTATCACGGAAACATTTAGTCACTCGCAGTGGTCTGAGGAGCGGCGACAGACATATGCTTGTTTGCTCGTTAAGAATTTTGTATGATTTATTGATTGAATTGGCATTTACTTGGTAGACCTCCATTATAACACGGTGAAAAATAGAAACGTCTTTTTTTTAAGGTGTTAACTGTCACTTCTTGATGGAAAGGCATGATAATTTAAATAATAAAAACACATTTTTTAGTACTTATTTCCACAACATATTTTTTGATTAGGACCGGTTTCGCTCATCGCGAGCGAGCATTATCAACTGAAATATCAGTTGATAATGCTCGCGATGAGCGAAACCGGTCCTGATCAAAAAATATGTTGTGGAAATAAGTACTAAAAAATGTGTTTTTATTATTAAAAAAATAGAAATGTATTTAAGTTATACAATTTTTTTTATAAGATATAGTTGATAGCTATTTCGGATCACGCCATCGTTAGAACTATGTTTAAACGAACATTTGCTTATCTATATATAGCTGTGTAGAAAAGGTACGCATAAAATCTTCTCGATCAATCAACAAATCTCCCTAATTAAAAATCAGAACACGATTGTATTCTTGTTCGAATAGATCTATTTTTGAATACAAATAAATCCACAGAAAAAAAGATTGAAAAATCACTTCAACTAAAAAAGAATTGCTGTGTAAAATTCAAACACGATTTAAGTTATTGCGCACACTTTACTTGAACGACAGAACCCCCAACCTTCAATTAGTCACTGTCCTCCAGTAGTGGTGTCACTGCGTTAGGTTAAAATTTATTGGGCACTTAAGGTAATAATTAATGTGTATGTGTGTCCCATAATATCTAGATGCGTGGACACAATATTTCAACCCATATGACCTCAGTTCCCAACCCCTCATGTCTGTTATAACCACGGTTCAACAAATGGTGAGGTAGGTAATGAAAAAAGGTCAAGTATGTCAGCTAGTTTCAAAACTAGCCAGCTATTATTAAAACTAAAATTTATATTACACACTAAAAGGCGGCTATTTTACCTGTCAGCATTAAAAACGCTGTTCAACAAGCTTGATGCGAATAATATGTACACACAAAAACTCACACATCCCGAGACATAGAGGAGAATTTGTTAGTAATATTCCTCAAAAATACATTAATATAAAATTTTATTAACTATATTCTTATCGGTGTTCACACATACACACTTTCTCTCTATCTCCGTAAATGCATTGACGGAGAGATGGAAAAAAACTGTGCGTCGCGTATCGTAAAAAATAAATAAATCTATCAAGACGATTCGATATTAAAAAAAAAAATAAAAAAGAAATTCTTGAGTAATTATTTCACATTTATTGTAATCGTGACCGGTTTATCTGATGACATTAATTATTCTCACTTGATAATATTCAAGATAATCGAAACTTTCTTTAAATATTCTTTGGAAGTATGCTGTGTTTTATTTATTGATTTATTAAAAGTAACAAACGAATATGATAGTTGGCGTAACGTAACGTAAGTAAAAAAGTAACAAATGTATATGATTTTTAAATATGAATTAAAACGGATTTTTCGCATAAGATTTTCCCGAAATCGGACTCGTTCAACTTTACGAATGGGCACTAAAAAACTTCCGAAGATATGTTACATTATTCTGGTGAAATATATTTTCTAATATTATCCTATTCTCCGTTGAAACAAATATATAAATAATTTTTCAATACCAAACACGTAAAAACTCATTCAGTTGTGTGGGCGTTAACCAAAACTGTCAATAGCAAATAACAAAAAATCACTATGAATCAGATTTTATAATATTTCAATTTAAAAAAATGCTTTTATACACTAGTTTTGACGTTTTTACAAGCCTTATTTTGTCAATTATCAACCTACTGCTATTAGTAATCTCAACGGTTAAGACTTTAGCAATCACACTGCTTATTTTATTATTTTATTTTTCTCAAAGATTAGTGAATACTAATAATTTTTGTGTTTCCACCATTTAAGATATTTTAAAATATTGTATTGATTTTTTGAATTCACTGTGTGCTTGTTTAATTTTTATGTTTAAGTTTGTTATAAGAAGTGAAAACAGTGGTCAAACAAGTTTTCGTTTCTGAGTTCGCGATTCAAGTGTACGCGTACCAAACCATACTTACTCGCCAATTAGGTATGTTAACTTTCACGAAAAAATTCGCCAAAAGGCAATTGTTGGAAATTTTTCAACATAATGCTTTTCTTTTGCCAATTTTATATGCCGAAAAAAGTTGTATGTGAATACGTTTGAATAATATTGACGTACCTTTATGGCTTGTAAAACGGAATATAAAATAACAATTCAAGTTAAAAACATAGATTATTAAGATTTTTAGAACATCTATGAGTATTTGTCATACTATATTGGCACTCTGAATGGATAAATTTTTAGTAAAGTATTTTTAGTAATTTACATTAGTGGTTTATTTGTGCGAATACAGTAAAACATACGAATAGATGCTAAAATGAGATTTATTTAAAAGTGATAAATAAAAAATATAAGCAAACAACAGATCAAAGCACACCTAAGAAATGTAAATCACGATATATTTGAATAACAATAAGCATCAAAATTAATCTGAGGCAGGATTGAAATTTAAATTGGCGAAATTAGTTACTATATGTAAATACTTTTTTTAATTCGCTCTTTTCTCGAAGAATTTGCCGACTCATACTGCTATCAAGATGCTATGAACCATATTGTCTTTTTGCATGCTTCCAGATCATCTCAGTATCTCGTAGTTTTGTCGAATTTACCTCCAATGTTTACACGCAGCTTTCTAAGGCGATGGAATCTACCTGGTTGTTAAAAGAAATAGACAGTGTTCAAGCTTTCACGAGAAATTCATAACATGTTTCCATGTCAGTTACAGTGGCTCTTTTATTTTGGACGTAGTTAAATTCAGATAACTTCTATATTTTATCTGAATGTTATGCATACGTAGGCTGGAATGCCTGATGACACCAAAATGTGAATCGCGATTAATGAGTTACATAATATTTCAAAGTAACTTTGAACGGTATATTTTTTTATTGTTATTCCATTCGTCGACATCATATTTTTTATAATAAACGCATCACGTGGAAATGGGATATGAAAAATAAGAATTAATTTCAATTGAAAATGAAATATATTGAATCGTAAAAATTATTATGATTTTTTCATCTGCATGCATTTGAAAGTTTTAAAAACTGTTTTTTTCAGAGAATATAAATCCTACTTATGACTAATAAAAATCCGCAATTATCGATTTTTTTATTTGAAAGTGTAAGCCTTGGTATAGCTTAAGAATATTTGGTCTAAGATAGGTATGTTTTAAAGTAATATTTCGATGAAACTTCACACAGCTAGATTTTGACGTCACATTTTGCTGTCAGAATAAAAACAGATTTTCAGTAGAGTTAAAACTAAGCAAAAATATATTATAAACTAACATGCTTAAACATGGGAATTTAATTATAATGCAAACAGCAGATTTTTTATGTTGTATTTGTGGTGGCGAGAAAGCAGTCGGAAATATTATACATGAAATATCAAACGCCAATGAAAAAGTTATTGACAATTAATTATTTGTTCTGAAACGTAATGCAAAAACAGTCTATTTAAAATTTTTAATCATTTTCAATACAAGTTGAATATTTTAATAACGAAAACTTACTGACCAAAGAAATCATATTAAAAAAACTTTACGTAATTAACCAATGTTCTTATAGTGTCTTGAAGCGCGATGTCTCAAAGAATTTTACAATTCCAAGGACTGGTGTTGTTGGAGAATTCTTTGTATTTAGTTGAAGCGATGCGCTCAAATACCTACATACATAGCTATCGTTTTTGTCAAGATGAAAAAGCGTGTGGCACAATGCATAACTTTAAAAAAAATTGGATTCAAAAATTATTTCAAATATTTATTAATTGAATTGGCATTCACTTGGTAGAACTCCATTATAAAACTGTGAAAAAAATAGCAATGTATTTTAGTTCTAAAAAATTATTTTTAAGGAGAGAAGATGTATTGTGTACCTTTTCTACACAGCTATGTATAGATAAGCAAACGTTAGTTTAAGCATAGTTCTGACGATGGCGTGAGTCGAGATAGCTATCCGCTATATTTTTTAAAAATAATTTTTTGAACTAAAATACATTTCTATTTTTTTCACCGTGTTAATTTAAAATATATAAGATTGCAAATTGATTTGTATCATGTTCTCTCGAATATGTTTATTATTATTATGTGCTAGTTATGTGGAATTATTTTATGAAATGTCTTTAGTTAACTTTATTAGATTCGATATATATCCAAAGTATCGCCAAATATGTATATAGCCAAAGTATCCTTTCAAGTTTCTTGTTATTCAATTTTGTCAATTAAAGAGCTTCGAATTAATAATGTTTTTAATTCTTCAGTTGAATAGTAAGAATTTTTTATAAGGTATGTATGGTCAAAATCGATGTTACCAAGAGTTGTATACACACGTTGTATATATGTGATGTCTTAATGAATTTTCAATTATTCTATTCCGATCATAAATATAGGGGAATATAGAGTGGAATTCTAGCTGTTTTTCCAGTTTCGTTCATTGGCCAACTGGTAAATAATCAGAATTTATTAAGGAAATTTTTAATTATTGCAATTCAAAAAAATACTTGAGGGAAAAAAACGTCACAAATGTACTTATGAAATAACTTAAGAATTATATTGATATTGATCATACTACGACCTAGAATTTCATCTGATTGTTATAGTAGACTAGAATAAATGGATTAAAGTGAAACATTGGAGATATATATCATTTACACTGAGAACGTACGTGGTTTGAAAAAATATCATTAAAAAAAACTACGAGTGGTTATATGTCCATTCATATGATAGACATCCATTCATATGATAATTTTTGTTGAAAGTGTAGTGCGACCATGATTTATTTGACGATGCACCAAATTTTAATAGTATTACATGGAGGTATCTCTACTTTAAACGTATATCGTAAACCTTAACGTGTGGACATAATCCTTCACGCCCGACCCTTGTCGTTGTCTATAGCGTAGACTGATTTGAGATAGATGAACAATGGACGGTAAAAAGCGAAATAAATGTTATAGATGGAATCAAAGGCAAGAGAAAAAATACATCTCAATAATTCTTATGTGATAAAGATGTCAAGCGATTACTAGAATGATTGCGACATCGGTTTAGTCTTTTACTCTTTTTGACCTCTATATCGTCTTAATATAAATGTATCATGATTTCTGATATTCTTTTATAGTAAATACTAAATTGAAAGTATACCACCTTTAATTATTAGAAACAGAAATATTGTTTGAATTTTATCTGATATGATTCAGATATTAAATCAATGCGAGGCTTTTCTTTTAAAATTCATTAAAAAAAATAGCTAAACTATTTTATTTTTTGTTGCAGATACTTGAGTACCTGTTTGTTTTTTCCAATAGCCAAAAGATAAAACTCTTTGTAATTTTATATTCAAAAACTTTTTAATAATTAAATTTTAAAATAAACCTTAAATTTTTATTAATAATTAGTATTTAATCATCTTGCTGTTTATCTGGAAAAGCTGTTTATATTGAGTTAATAACATTTCACACTATTTATAAACTTTCTGATAGACTATCAATAATTGGGTCTCTTGATATAAACCGAAAATAACATGTTAATATAAACACTATAAACGTAACGAGATTTACAAGACAATTCAAAAATTAGGTTGACAGCAGTTAGCCAATTATCGTAGTTGACTTTTAGTCGATTTGTGATTAAAATTCGAAAACATAATTTCTCATAACGATATTGATGTATTATATACTTGAAATCTTATTGTAAAAAAAAAACATTTAAATCAATTGATCAGCTTAAAAAAACTGCCGATAGCAAATATATTCCTGCCTCATTGTATTTCAAGAAAAACTTTGTATACAAAATTCTAAGTAAATCATATTTTGTTCATAAAGATAGACAAAGTTTATGCATCAATGTTAATCTTCTACTTACACCAAGGTTTTGAAATATTTCTCATGTCAAATAAAAGATCAGATTTGCGAATGTATTTACTGTGAGAGTGAAAACATGTTTGCAAAATCAGTCATACAGCAAAAACAAAGTGTTAAATATAGAAATAATAATCGCTACATTTTCGTGAGGTGTAATATAATTTTCCAACAAGTATAAGCATGGTTGAACAAATGACAGTCATTAACCTGTAATGAAGAAGTCCCACGCGACTACTTACACAATATTATCTGAAACGTGTGGCGTAGGGCATGCGAGAAATTATCGCACCAGAGATGTATAGTACGCAATATAGAATAACTACACAAAATGCCCTAGATTTAGGTTAATTGGTCGAAGATTTCATGGCTTTAGTGAAATTCGTGACAAAATTTTGGCCATAGTGCCCGATAAAAGTTTTTGGCTTTTTGTATCTCCTAGTTAAGTTTTACGACATTTAATAACGTCAACGAAAACTTTTATTATAATGCATTTCGTAATTTATTTTACGAGCTATGGTTCCACTTTTGTAGGTTAATGTCGAGCCAATGGTGATTGCGAGAAATCTATTGAATTTTAGAGTAAAAATATTTTTCCATCACGACTTTACCATAAATTTTGCTGAAGTAGTAAGAGTATATTAGTAGGTAGATAAACTTCTAATAAACACTGAGATACTTCCATTGATTTAAGACAACGCTAAAAAACCTGTAAAATTGAATAAAGCTATTTTTGAGAATCGTTGAAAATAACTTTGGTTTACTGATCAATGCTCGTGTGGAATGACTTAGAAAAATACTGAAATTACTAATTGATTTCGATGCAGCAGTAATTCGAATACTTAGTGCTATTACTTGTTTGGTATATAGCTTGACTTAAGTGTTGTTGATGATTAAGTGACAAAACTGTATGTTTTTCTATCGTTCAAATTCCAAGTATTGGACATAGTCGTTTGTGTTATGAAAGTGATTGATTTTTTCAAATGAATAGCACCTTGACGAATTTTATCTTGAATGTTAATAAAATATTCCAAGCTTATAGTTTTCGCGATTTAACAACCAATATAAAATTGATAAAATACATATCCAATAAATTGTTGTAGGTAAGTAAGTGGTTATTTGAGTCGAAATGATCCAAACGTCAAACTAAATCATGTTTGAGCATTTGTATTGTTCAAGTGACGAAAAAAATGTGCAGAAAATATTAAAACAACGAAAAGAAATAAGAAACAACGATATGGTAATGAATAAGTACGGTGATAGAATGAGTAGTAGACAAGGAAAATAACCTTATTTAAATACGACATAATTACTTCAAGTTTCCCAATGCGACGCGGTCTCTTTCTGAACTTACAGGTAACAGTGAAATTGGAAACATATTCCTTTGAGAAGTTATCGTTTGAAACAGGTAAAGAAATTTTTAGCGAATACAGAAACTCAGATACAACTAGTCAAGTAATGATTTCGAAGAAGGTAAACACGCAATGGATTCGTTTGATAACATATTTCGGTATTTAATAAGTTTTCAACCCGTTATAATTTAGTTACACATGCATATTTCTCATAACCAGCGTTCAGTAAACAGGCAACTTTTAATGTGAATTTCAAATTATAAGTTCATAAATCAAATTGATTATTCCAATATTTGCTTTGAAATTTTACGTTGTATTTGGATTTTTTCGCGTAGATTTATCATAAATAAATTCTATTTGATTTTGACGAAATTGATTTCCACGTCACACAATCTAAAGAATATATTAGATGAAAACTGCAGGTTGAAAATAAAAAAAGAGCAAAAATATTAATATTCATTTTATTTTCAAATAATGTTAGTATTAAACCATTATACAAACACAATGTTTAGTACTATTTTCATAGTCTTATAATATTAATATCAAGACCCGTTTCACTTACCGTGGGCTTAATCAATTGATATATAAATTATAAAGTTGTAAAATTAGTGCTGACGCTATATTTTATTATTTTAAAATATGACTTTCCACCAAGAAATGATAGGTGGCACCTGAAAAATTAAACTATATTTTATTGTTTATTTAAAAAAAGCTTAGATTTCTTCAATAATGGAAAGTACATCAGTTTTTTTTGACGTGACAACGTCTTATAAATCGATGAACGCCCGCTGCACGCACGAAAAAACATGACTCATTGTCCCGTTACGCCGAAGGCAAGCGTGCGAGCGAGAGCGCGGATAAGCGATAGAGAGGCACGATCGGCCTACTGTTCGGATTGTGCCGCATCTATCTCTCTTCCACTCGATTGGTCGATGCGTCTGAGTAGAAAAGAGACAGCGGCAGCACACAACTTATACACCTACAGTACCTACACGTGATCTGTTTACAACTGTTTATAAAGTGAAGTGAAATGTTAATGTGGTTTTCATTGTTTATATTACAACAACAATTGCGGCAATAAAGGTAATTAATTCTTGCATGTTAAAAATCTGATTAACGTATAACAAATATACTTTAAACAATAAATTATCAACGATTTCTTTCAGAAAAAAAATTGTAGATTTCATTTCAGCCCTTCTTCGTATCCATACAAAATAATGATAATTCAATAAAAATGATTCCATTTTATTCAAAAAAGTATGCAATCATTTCATCAATGTTTTCTTATGACGTTATCACGTTAAACTATCGTCCGTAAACCGACTTTACAGACAACCATTTTTTTTTATTTTGAAGTTAGTCGCCCTTTAGTTTTACTGGATCTTTGTACGACCTTTATAAAATAGTTGTTAATTAAACTCAAAATAATAAAATGATTGTTTTTATATACAACGTTATGACAGTCCTGGCTCGCTAAACCATCTATGTTTCTTTTTGATGAAATCTACAACTTTTATCGGAAGCTACCAAAATAATTAACATCGGAAGCTACTAAAAAATATCAAATTATGTAAAATTAAATTAAAAAACTATTTTTGTTTCAAATCATCAAAAGTAACCATATAATTGATATGTTTTTTGTGAAATTGAAATATTTTGTTTCTATGAAGAAAACACTACAAAAGAAAAATAGTTCTCTTTTCTACAAAATTATGGTTAAAATGAATAAAAATAATTTATAATTCTAAGTGGATTCTCTAAGACGAAATCAAATGAATGTTTAATCGTGGAATTGGTCGAGTTGAAGTCAGGAAAATAAGAATTATTTGAATAGTGTAATATTATCTAAATATGTATATATATAAAAAAATGAAGCATTATAACACGGATTAATCAAATAAATTTAGCACTGTTATGAGGATGTTCACACGGTATTTTTATTTTGCTCGATATATATAAATAAATTAGAGAATATTTCGTCACGATTGATGCCATTAAGTGTTTCAATCCGACATAAAAAAATATTAACTTGTTATTCATTCAATAATTCTAACAGCTATAAAATATCAATCTATTATGAGTGATAGTAATTTAAGCTACATAGATATAATTTAATGTCTTCTTGAAATTCCATTTAAGATGCAAACATATTTATCTGATGAATAAAATTAAAAAAAAATATGAATTATAATGAATTCTTCTAGTAAGCTTAATTTTTGTTTTCTGAACTATGTTTCTCAGTGTATGTCTTGTGCATATCTGTAATGTATGTAAGTGTGTACAATACAGTTTAAATGTTATTCAAGTATAAGTGACGGTTTTCAATCTTAAGTTTAAATGTTTTAATATGGCTTTGGAGGACTCCATGCAATTTTCACTAAATAGGATTTAGCTAATTTTAATTTGGTTTAGTTTTCCGGGATAGTATGTATCCCGTAAGACTAAACTTACACTATTAAAATAATTTGTGTAGTAGAGGGAGAGTGAGTAAAAGTTTTTTATGATGCTTTTGTTTGCTTTGCTTTCTATGTTTGTGATTAAGACACCGAGAAGATAAGGTATATTTATTTTTTTGAAGGCACAGCCAAAGGATTATACTCTTGTCTATTTTCATATAAAAATTGAAGATTTGAGTAATTCCAACTAGTTGATGACTAGTTTTGTACATGTATATAATACAGAAATATTTATTCAAAAAAAACTAAGTGAAGAAATAAAGAAAAACGTAGATTTCTTTAAATTTCAAGTGTTGAATCTTTATACGATTCCACATGCTTTATCTCTAAGGATTCAAGTTTCATATTTTGGAATATAATTCGATATTAAAATTCTATCAAGCATCTTCAGTTGATGTTGTAAATTACAGATTTATATAACTTTTTTTTATATTCCAATATTATTTTCCTCATAAAACATATTTATGAATACATATCAAAACCACTTTTTGATTCGTTAAAACATAATATTATACAAAATACTTTTTTTAGTAAATTCAATAGAGCACTTAAAATATTACCAGCAACATAAGTGCTCAGTGAATAAGCTAGTAAAACAATTAAATGAATTCACTCATTAAAAAATGCACATTCGTTGACACCAACTAGCCCTATCATAATAAAGATCTTGTTTAAGAACAGTTTTTTCTGCTGACAATCTTGTATGTAAAATCTCTCTTAACCGGTTAACTGCCGGCAGGTACATGTATGGCGGTACCCAGCACGCCGCGAATTTTACGACAAAAATAAATCCTTCTAAACATATCGTTATTGAAAGTGTAATAAAGTTTATTTATAAAACTTATCAAACAAATAAAGAGCGCGCCAGTCGTGCAGTCATTTATCCATAATCCTAAAATTGATTGTTCACGGTGCAGGGTTGTCAAAAAAACAAGGTCAAGGTTGCTAAAACGGCGCGTCTTAAAACGTAATTTTTGTATGAGCGGCGCTCCGTTCACAGAAAATTATGCGTCTTAAGACGCTTTTGGCAGTTAACCGGTTAAACAGTGAGGAGTGTAAAAATTAATGTTTTATTGTTGACGCAAAGTAAAAACAAACTTCTTTAAAATGTCTCACTACAGCTGTAAGACGAAGAAATCCTTAGTGATAAATTAAATTTCATACATCGCTTGAAATTCAAAGTTCAACAAAGTATTTTACTTGGGTACTTTAACACCCTAATAATCCTTAGAAAACTTCTTCTAAGATGTTTCATGTCATTGAAAATTTTCCTCAATATGCAAATATACAATTGCATAATTATTGCGGGGTCTTATTATGACAGATATGTGGGAGTTTTAGTATACTACCCAGGTATTCCGTCTCAAGTTTGTTCACTGTAACTATTTAAGATGCAAAATATAACAATGGGATGATGTATGAAGTTAGATGAAGAAGATTCGTCGGGATTGTTAAAGAGGTTTGCTAATGTTTAAATAATTAATTTACAAGTTACAGGAAATTAAGTTATTGTATTATTTATTTATTTATTTAGGTCTGCAAAAAAAAACAGCATAGTTATTTGTTTAATCGATTTCTGTTCGAAGGTAAGGATGTTTGTAATGTCTGAAATGTCCAATCCTGTCCTAACTGCACACAGCTTATTCTGCTAACAGTTTTTTCCTACTCACCTTAAAGTATTAGTAGAAACTTTTTTGAATTATTACAACTTTGTACGATTTCACATGTTTTGTCAGTAACTTTCCTGTAATTATTGCCTTTGGTAAATAGACTATGCTAACTGTTTATTGTACGTCAGTTCTGTTGCATCCGTGTGATAGAATGCCTGAAGATGCCGAAAGGCGAAACTCGGGTCGTTAGTGACAAAACATGTGGAATCGTACAAAGTTGTAACAATTAAATTTGATATTGAAATTCCACCAATCACCTTCAGTCGATATCATAAATTATAAAAATTCTTTTGTTGACGATATACGGTCCATATCTGGATGGAACGTGGTGGACAATATTTTTTCTGCTGAAATTAAAGATTAAACTAAGTTTGAAGGATTGTTAAAGAAATCTGTTGTCTTATGTAATATGCGTTTTAGGATTTTTTTATTGTTCTTACGGTATTCATAGCTTGTATAATTAGACATTTATTCTTTTCATCAGTGTCCACTCGAACCACAATCTTTACATTTTCCATGGCGTAGTGATAATTAAACTCATCAACACTACACAATACGTTAACCTAATCTGTGACTATATTGTAATTCAGAGCTATTTTTATTATTTTACATTGTGATCGGTCAAAATTGATAAAGCAGTATTTATTTCATTACAATCAACGATTTAATTAAATGTGTATATATGTTGAATACTCAGGCTTTGTAAAGTTACAGATTGATATTCTAATGTTAGAAATCAATTGCGCATCAAGTTTGCTGTGTTGTATTTTGAAATTCAAGCAATGCTACCATAGTCTTCCAGTTAAAGATAATGAAACCGAAATTAAAGAAATTCGTAATCACGCTTATATGTCACGGCTTACTTTGCTTGCAGAATCCTTTTATACTAATAAAAGCTTTTCCGCGAATCATATTAAGTATGATTATATTAATTGGTAGCGCTAACGAGCTTTAAGTGCTGCAACAAAGCGAGCTTTTGCGTCAACCGGAGAATAGTTTCTCTTCTTATCAGCTTAACTGCACTACTCTATGGTAATAAATGCGGCAGTTCTACGAACTACAACAGCACTTGAAGAAGAGTTTCGGAAAATCTATTATAATATTCTATAGGCTTTGAAGGAAAAGATTCTACCATATTCTAGACGAAGAATGAAATATCAATGATCAGATACAATAATAATTTTTTTTTAATTTAAATATTTCCGAACCAAGATTTAAACCAGTATACAGTACATCTGAACCAAGGAAACATTCATACCAATTAACTACAAAATCCTGCATTTCAATAACAAATCACTGAAATTAGATAAACAAGAAATCCTTGAAATTAATCGATATAAATTTTTGCCTAATTCTAACCTTATAAATGAACAAACTACTTTTGCGTCGTCACCATTGTTATACTCATTAAATTAGATTAATAAATATATATTTCAAATAAATATATTTTTTTTTTTTTTTTGAAAAATGATATTGCCTCCTTTTACTTAATTGTTTTACAGAAAATATTGGAACGCCCCTGACTGACCATATCTTCCCATCTCATCGATTCATCTATAAGCGACTTCTCATGTATTAATTTATTTTGTTCCATTAAGTAGTGATTGTGGGTTATTTTCGTCATTAAAAATTTCCCACTCCTTACTTCCTTATTGATTGTTTACGGCTCCTAATGGATTATTTATTTACCTTAATTGTTATTGTAATTCTTAATAAGTGATTGTGAACATTTAATTTTTATACTAATTTACTTTATTTGTATCAATATTGTATGATTTTATGTAAATTGTTTCCTAGTTCTTGTACCCATGGTTTTGTACACCTGCTAGCATTAACTCAAATTAATTTTTTGTTTTGTATAAATAGACTTGTTTGTATTGTATTCTATCAGTTAATAATGCTCGCGATGAGCGAAACCGGTCCTGATCAAAAAATATATTGTGGAAATAAGTACTAAAAAAATGTGTTTTTATTATTTAAAATATAATGCCTTTCCATTAAGAAGAGACAGTTAACACCTTAAAAGAATATGTAGTTGTTGAATTGACATATAAATTTTTTATTACAGCTATCAAGTTTTTGGTACGCCGCCACTGAATGAATGTTTTTGTGTTATTCAATCTCTATCGTACTAAGACAGTTGAAAGTGTACCCGCTAATACCTGATTGGGAATCGCAACTTTCAAATGATTTATTTCGCAACCATGCAGAGCTTTAACACATTAAAGGATTGCCAGAGCATCTTTTTAGCAATAATATAAGACTTAGTTTCTGTAAAATGTTGTGAAATTTTTATAAGGTGAAATTACTCTCTGAATTAATCAAGAGACACCGTTGTTGTGACAATTGTCCAACCGTCTATAAGATCAACTGGTTCATTTTCCATTTCATGGATTATGTCTGAGATTGGATTTGTATTCATGTTAGAGGCAAAAAGAAACTAAACGAGTATTTTTATTTACTTGTTAATCACTTTTTAACCACCTTTGTTACTAACATTAATTTACTAAATAATAAAAATTTGAATCACTTTAACACTATTGAGAATAAAGCCTTCAATGAAATTGGAACTTGAAGGGATTAATGTAAATCATATCGCGATAGCTTTGTATAACATAAATGACTATATATATCTTGATTTTTCAGTTTGTTTTCCAGGAAAAAAAACACACTGCCTATTTTTGTGTTTCGAATGTATTGATAGTTAGTATAGAAATCAGGCTTAGATAATTTAAAAATCGTTTATTTTTACAAATGTATAAATAACACAACTGGTTTTTGATTTAATCCGGAAATAAATGCTTAAAGTTATCTGTTAAAAATAAATCCTCATTTGAGCCAATACAAACAGATCAAGAGCTTTGGCTGAAAGTTAATAAATAGAACTAAACTTTGAATCGAAATAGACAATTATAGAGAAGGTTCTCGTATTAAATTATGAGACGCAAAGGACCGAGAAAGCTTTGATGTCCCAACGAATAAGATAAAGTAAGATAAGTCCGTCCCAAATGAGGATGAATTATTCAAAAGAACATTACGAAATATCTCAATCATTACTCTTTGTATTGAAGCCGGAGTGGGAAAATTGTCAAACAAAATAATATAAGGCAGCTACAGAGAGGAAAGTGGATTATGTACGATTGAAGAGTTGGATTTATAGATTGATAAACTTATCTGGGAATTGATTATACGAAAGAGTTGGAGCATTCAGTTTTTGTATTTCTTTTATTTTTAAAATTGATAATCAATAATACTGCTAGGATTTCAATGATGATAAAAAATGGAGATCAACTTTAATAATAGAATATGTAAAATCATAGTGTGAAAAAATCCAGGGATTGGCCCTGGATTTGGAAAAAATTCAGGGCCAATGTTTGAAAAAAAACGATTATTGAAAATCTCTTTCACTTTAATGATTAAAATGATTTTTTTAATATTATATAAGAGAATTTTGAATTGTTACAACTTTTTAAGATTTCACATGTTATATCAGTAACGACCTGAGTTTCGCCTTTCGGCATCTTTAGGCATTCTATCACACGGATGCAACAGAACTGAGAGTCAGTTCTGTTGCATCTGTGGTCGTTAGTGACAAAACATGTGGAGTCGTAAAAAGTTGTAACGATTCAAATTTGATATTGAAATTCCATCAAGCACCTTCAGTCGATATCATAAATCATATAAAAGAATATGATTTTTGACATCAATGACTAAAACCAATATTTAGAAAAAACGATGTTTTTAAGTTTGAGCGGTTGACTTTTCCTCGGTGGAATATTTTCTGTTCATTAATTGCTCAATGTCCATTTTTCGTCACGTTTTGTAGTATCCACTACTTGACTTTTAAAAATCAGCATAATACAATATAATTTTTTTAATGTTGTCGATGTTTTACGAGTGTTTTGTGGGACGATGAGTCCTTATTATACCAGAATTTACTTAGCGAAACCATGCAGTGGTAGATGCTTAAAAACTTGGCTTTATTAAAACCTTAGTTTAATAATGTATATATTTAATAAAATCTTCTCATAAAATAATATGCAGGCGAAAACGGAAGAATTTAAAATAAAGGCTGTGTAAAGCTAAGTGTTTTGGCCTGTTAAATTTGATATACGTATTTTAGCAGGCCCGGCTTCATGCGGCTCTCGTGTAATTCGGTGGGCCCAAACCTCAGTAGGGCGGCGCGATATGAAATTCGCCATCCCGTAGATATAATATATGCGGGGGTTCCATTAATTCATAATTACGTCGAAAAGTTGTGAATTTTGTAAATTAATTTAATTGCTTGGGTGATAAATTTTTTAAAATAGCCGCCAAAAGCACCGATGGCAACCTTTATTAGGCGTTCTGAAATGTATTATAATTAATTTATACATACTAACTTTAAATGCTTTCACACTTAAGGTTGGATGTCATTGAAGGTTTTATCAAATTTATTTGATGTATGTGGAAGTATTCCAGCTTTAACACGGAATTTCAATTCAAATCAACAAAATTATAACGTGTTATTGCTTATTTTTAAACGTTCGTAGTCAAGCTGTCATTATTTTTTAAAAAATCCATGGCAGTATATTTACAATTTAATATTGTATTTAGTAGCTTATAAGAATAAATAATTTTTTTACGATCATATCGTATACGTTTGTGCTGAAAATACCTCCGTAATAAAAAGAGAAAATAAAAAAAATGTATCTGAATAGTAACCGTTTTTGGGCTTCACTGTCGTTTGAACTCTAGTGAAAAAAAATATGGAATTGCATGCAAACGTTATGAATGATTAAACTATTTTTTATTGCTTTACGTATAGTTCAATCCGAGTTTAAAAGAAGGCTGTATAAAGGGTGATAGGCTATCGACATGTTCTTTCGTTCCCATTCTCGAATAGGGATAATAAATGAAAGTTTAATTTGAATTTAGTGCGACGTTTTTTCAAGAGATGCATCTTTATTTAAACATCATTTAGAACAGTAAGTTTGGATAGCAATAATAGCTTTTAAAACACACAAAAAGAATTTACGAACTTTCACTCCCTTTTAGTAACAAAAAAATAAAATAAAATTGAAGCACTGTCGTTAATTATACTTCTTTAAATTTAATGATTACCTAGCTATCGTGAGCTCTTCGTATTTATAAACATCTGATTTCTCAACACATTGTATTTATTCCTATATTTGATTTCATTCTGCAAATATTGTTGCACGTCAAAGAATGATAGCTTCTATAATTCAAGCAGATATATTATATTTTAATCTGACGACTTTTATTTCATACTGGAATAATTTTAACTGCTCAATTTGTATATGTACAACTCTTTCCTGCACATTATTACAATAACGCTTTTCATCAAAACAATAACGAATACGTATTTTTGATTGAATCGTTTAATATCACCATATTCTAAGAAACCATTTTTTTTAAATTTCGCTCATTATTGAGTCTTGGTACATCTAAGAAGCATCGAATTGTGAATACATTTATAAAAAAAAATTCACATATAATTCAATAAGAAGCTCAAAAACAGTTTCAAAAATTATTTTTCGGCTGTAATATAATTTTACATACACATATTTTTTTAAGTCGATTCAAAACTGTTTAGTGCTTGGTGCAATAAACTCTCCTTTTTAATATTATATAAATATACATTGTGGGTAAAACATGTACAGGAATGAAAGAATAAGAAGAAAGTGAATCTTTGGAGAGAGATTGCTCACTTTTAATTACTGGTTCAACTGTCATAAAGATTTCGTAAATTTTCTCCGCAAACATTATTTACAGGCTTTCAATTTAAATATAACATATTTACCAGCGTTATGTCATCTTATATATGAAATTATTAACCGGTTGACCGTGGACCTCCGAAAAATGATTTACCTCTTATGAAATGTACTTTACGTACATATAAAAAAAATACTACACGTTTTTATTACCGCAAAACTTATCATAGGCGGCCTGGGAATTCACATAAATAAATTTTGATGAGACATTTCATGCAATTCAGTCAAAAACCTTTTAATATAATGAGGCCATACGTTTTAATAAAAAGGCTTTCTAATTAGTTTATACGCGCGCTATACGCACGTTATAGTTTAATGCCCTTTAATGTTTATTAAGATGTGTTCATTTGTGAATGTGGATATGAATGAATTTGTAATTTTCTGTTCAGTCATTATTTTAAACGAACACAATATTATCATTATAAATAAACTAAAATTTTACTGTCATCAGTGTATTTCATACAAAAAATGTGTGACAATTTTTTATAATCGAATTAATGAATGGAAATGTTTATGAAAATCTGGTACTTGATTAAAAACTCAAATAATATGTCAAGTACATATGAGAAAAATCAAAGAGACGGCGTTTTACAAACTGCATATAATTAACTTAAATGATTTTTTGTTCTGTTCCCGATTTCGACCAATTAAAAATCCAGTCAACATGTCATCCATGTTTGAAAAAACCAATTTCATACATCGATTATAAAACAAAAGAATGTGGACCGAAAGCATGACAACGTCAATCACGAATGCTTTTAGAATTTTTTATGCATTCAAATGAACTTTGTTCTTTCTCTATAGCCAAATAAAGTATAATATGAAGAGATTGATACAATAGTTAATAGTCGATTTGTTATACGTGCTTTCAGTTTGACGCTTTCGTCACTGTAAGCTTTTTCAGAATGATAATATTTATGAGAGTATCATATAGAATTGTTGAAACGGATAATAATTGAATTGAATAACTTGAATTATTTCGACAACTTCGAAATATTGCATTTTATTACAATACGAAGGTATTTTTTGACAATATTTATAGCTTTTTTAGCAACCACATGATCTGATGTAATATTGTGTATGCAAGCTGGCACAATAAACTTGAATATGTAATGTTAAATAAAAAAGTATTTGTTTTTAAGGAATTAAATATTGAAGATTTATTTTACACACTAAGCGAGAAGTATGTATGATTCTAAAACAAACCTTCTTTTTATGAACGAAATTTTAAATTAAATCGATCAATCCTTGTAAACAAGAAATTAAATCTTTGTGATAAATATCAATAACTGAAAATTAAATCTTTAATAGCTTTAATAGTTTTATAAACTACTATCAATAAAATATAATTGCATTCCTAAAATAATATACTGATAAACCCACGAGCACCACAAATATGAATTTTCGCACAATACATTTTTATAATTTTTTTGAAATTTCGATCGTTAAATTTTACATTTATGATGTACATTTGAAAATATCTTGTAGGTGTTGTAAGCGTCTGAGATAAGCCAGGCTCATGAAAATGATATTAGTAGAGGAAGTGTTAATGATGTTGGAAAGCTTCTATAAAGTTTTGGATTCGAGTCAGTAAATTGAAACCTCTTGCACGAGAAGCGCCACACATTGAAGTTTGGGGTTGTGCTTCGATACAGAATTCAAGATAAAATTGCATCAGTTCTGGAGATTATTGATTATATGTGAAGTTCACTTATCTTTATAAAATTTTGCATATTCATAAGTCAGGCAATTTATATTCCAATATGCAGTATTAAGAAATCAAATGAAATTTATTGGCATGAATTATTTTATTTATTTATTTATTACAACTATACGGTACAAAACTTACAAATTATCAATTCAATGCTTTTGCACCGTAACATATAAATATAAGAATATAAAAATTCAACAAATACACTATAAAACAATCAATAAGGATTGCAAAAAAAGAAAGTCAACCAAGTAAGCTCATGAAATGTCTACTTTAACTGAAAAAATAGCATTCGTCTGAGCTCACTTTCGTCCACATGAAATATGTCAAAATCCGAAGCAATACTGTTGAACATTGTTAATGCTCTTACCATTGGCATCCCCACTGGCAGACTGGTTCTACACTTTGGAAGAACAAACATATTAGTACACGATTTCTTAAAAAACTATCCGGAACATACAAATTGACATTATTAAGGATGGCAGAATTCTCATTTTGGCCTCGAATAAGTCGAAAGAAATATGTGGCTAGATATATTTCTCTTCGATTTTTCAAACTATTAAAAGTGAGCATACCTTAAAGAAAGTCAGTTGGATAAAGCCACGGATAGTTTCCGTATGCCTTCAAAAGAAGTAAAGAAGTCTCAAAAATTTCTTCTGAACCTTTTCCACCATAAGGGCATATTTCAAATCTCCTGGGGCCCAAACAATAGACCAATTCTCAAGCCTACTTCGCACTAAGGTATTGTACAATAATATTAAAATTTTAACACCTGAAAAGGCTCTCGTAGTACGTAGGATAAAGCCCAACATTTGCAATGCATTGTTGCAGGTGGTCCTAATGTGACTATTGAAGGTTAGTTTACTTTCGAATTGTACTCCAAGATCCTTTACTGATGAAATTCGCGAGAGAGTTCGGCCACTCATTTAATAGTGGAAAAAAAACACTTGCGACCGTCTAGTAAACGATAAAAGATTGCATTTGTCTATATTAAAATCGAGCTTATTACTCCTTCCCCATTCTACTATATTGACTATATCAGACTGGAGACGGAGACAATCATCAATTGCGGCAATTTGCAAAAACAGTTTCAAATCATCAGCAAATAACAAGAATTTAGCATTTTTTATGAAGTTTACTATGTCATTTACAAATACACCCAGTCCTCTTTTTACGCGATTTTTTTACGCGAATTCGATTATACGCGATTATTTGGACGGCACCGTTACATTTTTTTACGCGCTTCACTCGTTTTCACGCGATTTTTTCCCCAAATTTGTTTTACAGAAGAAATTTATATATGATGCTAGGCATGTGCATTTCATTATTTTTTTAAATAAAAAAAAAATATATGTATTTTACAACTTAATTTTGTAAAGTATTCCATTTTTTAAATACACATACAATTGCCAAATGTTGACAAGTGTATCGGATATTATGCGAATTTTTGTTTTAGGGTGTGTAAAGAAATATAATGGAATTGCGTAAAATCATGGGATGTATGTAAACTTGTTTAAACACAATTCATTTATTAAATTCGTTGAATAGCACCTTTCTCGGCCTCTAATAATTCATATAAGTTTATATAAGATCATAAAACATATAATTTTTTTTTGCATGAATTTCAAAGAGCAAATTTTGGTTTTTCATACGTTTCTGGTACTTTTTTACGCGATACTTTAATTTTTGGAACCAATTTATCAAATTATATGAAAGTTATGATTTTTTTACGCGATTTTTTTTACGCGCCTTTTTCTGGAACCAATGTATCGCGTAAAAAAAGGACTGGGTGTATAGTAAACAGCAATGGCCCCAAGTTCGAACTTTGTGGAACACCAGAATACGTGCAGAACGGTTTGGATTCAAAGAGCCCATACGATAGGTATTGTTTTCGGTTCCCAAAATAACTTCCAAACAATCTAACAAAGCTATCTGACAAACCTATAATTTGGAGATTTTCCAAAAGTATGTCATGATTGACTCTGTCAAATGCCTTCGAAAAATCATTGTAGGAACAGACAACTTGCAGGCCTATGTCCAATGCCGTCGACACGTAACTCGTGACCACCATCAAGTTTGTATCGGTCGATCTTCCGGTTCTAAATCCATGCTGTTCATTTATTATAAATGGCTCAAATTTTCTTAAAATCATTCCATGCATAATCATCTCGAGAACTTTAACTGGCGCTGAGAGAACAGCTACTGGTCTATAATTTTCCACTGATGATTCTGCACCACATTTTAAAATTGGAGTTAACTTTGATATTTTCCATATATCCGGAAAAATTTCTGTTTTCATTGTCAGATTAAATATGTAACATTAAGGACCCTTAATTAAATTAATATATCCCTTCAAAAAAGATGTTAGTACCCTGTCGGGTCCAAGCTAGCGGGAATTCTTTAGTTTTTTTAATAAAAAATGCCACATCTCCTTCAGAGATTTGCATTGCGTCAATGAATTGGGCACCTTTTGTTTGATTTTTTAAAACAGAATTTGTGTCAAGGTGTGGTTTGTGATTTGAGTACACGGATCTGAAATGACCAGCAAACGCATCTGCCACTCCAAGACCAGTGACTGCATGACCCTTCCAATTCATTGACTCAGCAAACCCACCATCCTTTCTCACAGAACGTATATAATTCCAAAAAACTTTAGGACTATCGAGTATAAAATCTTCCATCGTACCCAAATATGTTCGGTAGGCTAATCGAACATTTTGTCTCAGCTTCGTTCAAAGTTTACTAAAAATTTCATAGTCTCGAGAACTTTTTGAAGTTTTCCAGGATCTATGATATATATGTTTTCTTTGCATGTCCCTGACAATTTCTCCAGAAAACCACCTCGGATATCGCCTTCCATCACGACATGGTATCATTCTTGCAAAACGTACATCAAGAATATTATGAATTATGGCATAAAATTGAGTAACCGCCTCATTCACATCACAATGCTCGTAAACTTCACTCCAGTCAACTTCACTCAATAACGAATGAATTTTTCCAAAGTCTCCGCTTTTAAAACTACATCCCCTCCATAAATTAGTATTATGGGGTGGAAGCCTAGATTTGGATTCTCGAGAGCCACGAACATTGTATAGAAAAACTAAAGAAGGGTGATATATATCCTCACGCACTAGCGGGGACATACACCGTGTAACTAATAATTTACTGTTACTAAAAACCTTGTCAAGTAATCTATTTCTCGTGTTCAAAACATCATTGTACTGAAAAAATTCGAAAACTGAACACAGGAATTCCAAGTCACTCCTGACACTGTTATTGCTGCGAGCAGAGTCCAAATTAAAATCAACCATAACAATGATCTTCCGACCACTAAGCAAAAGCTAAAGCTAGACAGTAAGCTATCTAAAATTAATTTATATATCTCCAGTGTACTTGCTGGAGGAAAATATAAGACACAAATATAGGTAGTCTCTCCAGCACAGGTTAGTTTGACCCAAAGATCTTCGTTAGACGTCTCTAAAGCATGGAAACGTTCAGCCTGCAACCCTTCCATACTTCTAACGCCCAACAAACAACCTCCACCCTACCTGTGGCCTGCGCCGGAGTCTCGATCCCTTCTAAATACAGTATAATCACCACCAAAATATTCATGACTGAAAACACTGCTATTTAGCCATGTTTCCGTTAATGCTATGACGTCATAGTCATCAACGAAAACATTAGCAAAAAAATCATCACATTTTGTCTTCAAGCCACGAACATTCTGGTAGTAAAAAGATAATGTTGATCGCGATATATGTCAACTTAAATTTAGTCGAGGTGTTTCCATTTTTGTCACCCATTCCTTGATAAATGAGTGACGTGGCCAATTGTCTGCCTTCAAAACAAGTTTCGATATTTTTTAGGGAATCCCTACCTTGAAAGATGCGTAGTCACCCTTTGATTTTAGTTTCACTACAGTGAATTTAGCGGGCTCAATCTTATTCAAATACAGAGTCATTTTTTCGATCGTGGTTTCCGGGTAAAAAGGATAAAAATGATAATATTTCACTTCGTTAGTATCATCCCTTCGTTCACCCATACTTCCACGAACAGCAACACGGCGTTTTTTCACAACCGTTGACCACCCATCCACCGTCCGGGGAGTATAATCTACATCAGGTGTATGCGGAATCGCATCTTGACACTTCCCCACGCTGGACATTTTCAGAGGCTCCTTAGTTGCTTGTGTCTTCGGGTTGTCCTGTTTTTTCACCTGTGATCTGTGATGTGAGTCTGAACTCTTGTAGTAACGTTTACTACATCGGTCGGTAGTGATTTGTTTATTGTTGCGGCATCGGTCGCAACGGTTTCATTAGTCTTAATGACATTTTGATTAGCGAGAACTGTCAGGTTTCCCATTTTGCAATTTTTCATTTTTAATTCTATCGTTTCCACTTTCAAAAGCAAAGCCTCCATGACCTTAGTCTGCTGATGCACTAAGTCCACGAGTTCTCTAATACACGACATATTCTATATAATAGCAGTGAAACACACGTATCACTAAATAACAAAAAAGGGTAAAGACAGCTTATGCACGTCTAAGCGATACGGCGGTTAATTGATTACTTTTGGCAGTTGTATGGGTAATTGATAAATATTTATCAAATGATTACAAATATAATACATATTTGTATACTATGCGCAAATACAAAAATTATCTCATATAGTAAATCATATTTTTAGTAATACAGTGAAAAAATAGCAATGAATTTTAGTTCTAAAAAAAATATAAGGTACATAGTTGATAGTTATTCCGGTTTATCCCTTAATAAAACTGCTGTTCTACTCAGAGTGTTTAACGTAAAAACTATAGTTCTGATGAATGTCGAAATAGCTATCAAATGTATGCTTTATAAGTATTATAAAAATAATAAACATTGCTGTTTTTCCACTGTGTAAAAATGGAATTCTTCCAAGTAGATTCCAATTCAACTAATATATTTTAAGTACTACTTCAAAATATATTTTATGATTAAGACCGGTATCACTTATCGGGATATCGATTATCAACTGATAAGATTTTTTTGTATAATTTATGATATCGACTGAAGATGCTTGATGGAATTTCAAAATCAAATTTGAATTGTTACAACTTTGTACGATTCCACATGTTTTGTCACTAATGACCCGGGTTTCGTCTTTCGTCATCTTCAGGCATTCTATCACACGGATGAAACAGAACGGCAGCGGCAACGTCAGCGGCAAAACCCGGGTCGTTTGTGACAAAACATGTGGAGTCGTACAAAGTTGTAACAATTCAAATTTAAAAAAAAAAATTTAATTGTTGTGCCCAATATTCTTGTGACAGTTAAAAGTGACGGTTTACTCTTTAAAAGTGACCATAATATAATGTTGGAAAATAATCAGTTGTAGGTTATGGAGAGCAAATATACTTGCGAAAATAAAAAATTTCACTAAAAATACTATTTTTCCAATCAAAACTATAATTAACAAAAATATATTAAATATATTTTGAAAAGTTTAATAGTAAAATCAAATTATTAACTATAATTATTAGGAACAGTTAGTTATTGACTGTAATGTTTGTTTCATAATGCACCTATTAAAGTCGTTATTAAAAAAAATCTATTTCTATTACGGAAAAGGAAGTTGATTTCCATGTGACTTTCTTTCGACTTGGTTTTATGTTATGAAAATTCCTCTCACAAAACTAATATCCTGTTTTACAGCAATTAGTAAGTTGTCGTTTTTTAAATTGTCAAATCAAACAAACGAACGCCAGTCAAATGAATGTTTAAGAATGCTTAGAATGCCATTAACCTAAATTAGTTTAGTCAATTATGAGGGTAAATAAAATATCATATTTCATATAAAGCTTTTTGATGCGACAAACAATATATCTGCTCTCTGACTCAGTCGTATTGTACCGTATTTTATGATATAAGAAAGATTTTATCTTATAATAGGAATATCAAGACAAAATATTTTTTTAAACAATTATTTGATCAAATTTCAGTAGCAATATTTGATTTTACGTTCAATACATTTAGTTTATCTATTGTTTCAAAAGTTTTGACAAAAAATGAATTAAAACGTATGTTTTTCTGTTAAAATGAGACACAATCGAAAAAAAAATTTTTCGTATCCACATATATTATGATTTTAAAGATTTTAGCGAAATAAAATTGATATTTTCTATTATTCTTTGGATACCAATATGTTCTGTGAAAATTATAAAGAACTTTAAAGTGTCTTACATGTTAATAAATATTGGTATAAAATAAGTTTTTTGTGAACGGATGGATAGAGCGTGTATTTAATACAAAACGAAAAATATAACTAAATAACGAGTAAAGAAAATTTTCCTTTTATTCAAAATGATACTTCATTACAATCGGCCGAGAGGTATAAAGTAACTTTGTGACATTTATGAACGAACGTCAAGCGTTTAAAATTTTCCTTAATCAGTTAATGCAAAATTTTCCTATTGCAAAAATAATTTTATTTCATACCCTTATAATTTATAAGGGCAAAGTTTAAGCCATTTTGATGTTACTCAGCTTAACTTTTCAATGAGATTACCTTTGCTGAAAAGTATTTGATTAATAGTGAAGTGAAAAAGAAAGATTTTTTTTGAAAATATTAATGCCGGCATAACCGCTGAGTTATAGCAAAATTGTTTTTTTAAGGTGCAGAACTACCCGACAAAATAAACCTTCCCTTTTGTTTCTGTAAATTAATGGTTGAAAACGTATAGGCGGTAATTTTAAATTTTAAATAGCCTTATTGTTCTTAATGTAAATAAGATGGAAAGCAAATGTCCTTTGATAATAAAATAATGAACAAAGTGACGTCACCGCTATATTGTGAAAAGAATAAATGACCTTTTCTAACATTTATAACATTTTGACGTCCACTAAAAAGGAAAGAAAGCCGTATAATTTTTTTAATTACCGTCTTCTTCGCTAAATGAACTGAATATTTAATTTGGGTCGCGCCATACAGTTTGATGAGTGGTTTATAAAATAAATGATCAGAAACAAATAAAATCTTTTTAGTTACGATACGTAAAAATTATTCAGAAATATTGAAAAAATAAAATTAGACATCACCAAATTTGGACCCAAAGTCTCATATTAAGTGAAGATCAACTGCCTAAAAAGAAAATATTTTGTATTTAACGTAAGCCAGTCACTATTATTAGATACGGTTCGACAGAAGTCATGAAGAGCCAGTAGTCACTATTTTGGTTTAACTTACGATTAGAGATCTGAATAGATTATATTATAGATATAATTAATGTCTTACACCAAAACTATGACTTGTTACATATAAGGATACTTATGAAATAAATAAAATATATATTAGTTTACACTGTTTTGGGACGGTTAAAAAACGAATGATTTTTGTCATCCGGTCAGTATGTTTGTGGTGAATCAATGTAATTAAGATGGCAGAAACACAAAAATGATCAGTTTCCTTTTATAATCTATTTTAAATAATAAAAACACATTTTTAAGTACTTATTTCCACAATATATTTTTTTGATCAGGACCGGTTTCGCTCATCGCGAGCATTATCAACTGATAGATTACAATTTACAAGCAAGTCTATTTATACAAAACAAGAAATTAATTTGAGTTAAAGGTAGTAGGTGTTCGAAACCATGGGTTCAAGAACTAGGAAACAATTTACATAAAATCATACAATATTGATACAAATAAAGTAAATTAGTATAAAAATTAAATGTTCACAATCACTTATTAAGAATAACAATTACAATTATGGTAAATCAATAATCCATTAGGAGCTCTAAACAATCAATAAGGAAGTAAGGAGTGGGAAATTTTAATGACGAAAATAACCCACGCTTACTACTTAATGGAACAAAATACATTAATACATAAGAATTTTAATGAAAGTCAATTAAAGATGAATCGATGAGATGGGAAGATATTTTAAATAAAATGCATATTTTGTGATCAAGATCATCATCACTTGATAATATTTGCTATGAGCAAAACCGGTCTTGACCAAAAAGCATGTTGTGGAAATAAGTAGTAAAAAATATGTTATTACATTAATTATTATGCCTTTTCATCAAAAAGTGACAGATAATACTTCAAAAGTAATTTCCTTCTCATTCATGAAAAAATATCACAAATTCTCAAGTACAAGAATTCAAATAATCAGTTCGTTAGTCATGAAATAAATATTGACCTCGTTAGAAATTGAATTGGCAACATTTGGTAACTTAACGGTGCTTTTACCAAAAGGGTACAGCGCGTGTCTACATAAGTTAGAAACTACAAAGTTTGTTCTCTGGATCCGTGGTGGAGTGTTCAACGTCACTAGCTGACGCATGCAGTTCCAGAATGGAGGATTTCTTTTAATAGTGTTACGAATGTAAGTGATATTCAAAAATTTATATTGTGTAACAAGAGTAATTAATTTGTTACTAGTCATGCCTTCATCCTATTTTGCAAATCGTACTCTTTTCAAAAAATGAAACTAAACAACTAAGTAACGAGCAGTTTTCATGTAAAAAGTCGTTTGAGATTAATTCCGTAAGAAATGGTAATTAAAATAGTACAAAAGATAATTTTATTGTTAATTATGTACGAAGTAACCAACTGTATATGTACGAGTTAAGCTCTGCAAACATTGTCTATGGTGCAGAAATCAAGTATTTTAAATAATACACAACATTTTCAATTGAATCGCTGACTTTTTTGATTAAGTGGACTTAGCCACCGTATTCAAACGGTTGATTTGCGGGTGTAACGAAACCGTTAACGTTTCGACAATAACGGTTTGGCGTTGCAATCGCGTTGGCCGTTGTAACGAATTCACAAAGGCCCGCAGCGGGAGATGGGGTAATAAATACCGTTTATTGCATATATGGTTCGAAAAGAAGGGATACGCTGTAAAGGGTCATATTAGATATATTGTGTCGATTTCCTTAAGACCTTGTAGGGTTATACCAATAATTTCCGTACGCGATAATAGTCGGTCTACAATTTAAGAGAACACAAGACTTATTGGTAATCCCAAGTTACCTTTTCAATATAACAACTGCTATGATTAATTTAATAGCACCAACAAATGTTGAATAACTGCAGTCTGGATAGATTGAAGATTTTAAATGTCCAATTTTGGATCAAATATAGTCGTTCAGGCCACCGCTTAAAGAAACTTAAATGAGATAATTATACTAGACAAAAGCTATTGAAATATTATATTATATATTTGGTTGTTAAATTTCGCCAATACCCATTTTGCAGTTACATTTAACTGGAAATGTGTATTACGTGGTGTCACAACGTTATTCGTATTCCAAAGCTTTGTCTGAAATTTTCCAGGAAAAACATCAAATCAAAATTTAGTGGCAAGTATTGTAAAGGACGGAAAGCTATATTTTGTATAGAAGAAGCTTTGTGAAAGAAAGTTTTTCATGAGTGGTAATTTCATCTCGATGGAGAAAAGCTGGGAAGACTGATGGATCTGACATATTTTTCAAAAAACATAGAGCATTCCTAAAAGATCTTGAATCATATCGTTAGATCAAAATTCGGGAATTATTTTAGAAATAATATAACATGCATTTTTGTGTCCTATCCTATGCACATTAACCAGAGTGTAGTTATTACTATCGGCTAGATACTTTCTCTTCACCAAACTATCTGCGGGAAATAGGTATTCAGTTCAGTTAGGTATTAACAGTATTTTTTAAAATGAACGTAACAAAATGTCATTAGGGATGAAAGTTTGTAGAACGTATATATTTTCATATTTAAACAGTCTTCCTCGAAAGATTTACATCACAAACATGAAGTTAAAAATGTCCGCGATCTAATTGGTTGCTTTGATAATATATAGATAAAAATCAGGTCTTATTATCATGGTAATAATTTTCACTGATGAAAATATTTCTAAACATTAAAAGTAAAGTGTTATTTGGAGGTAGCTGCCAGTTTTAAGATATTGTTAACTGCTTTACACTATGGACTCATTAGAGTTTATTGTAAGAAGTGGAGACAGACGATGTAATTAGATAGATTATTTGTCTCCATACTACACTAATTGGTTTTTTAAATTAATTTAAATAGTGCCAGGTGCAATTTTAATAAGTGGGTAAATCAATTAAATATAAATTTTGGTTTACATATTTTAGTTCAAATCAGAAGTAGCCAAAGAGAGTAAAACATTAAAAGAAAATTAGGTTCGATGAATATACGAGTTTAAAAAATATTTTATGCATATTATTTTATTTAATTATTTGAATCATATTAAATTTACTACAATTGTCGTTGGTAGTTTGTGGCATATATAATGCTATGAATGTTATTATAATATTTTTTCTATTAGGCTTTGATTGTTGTCTATTTTCGATTGTATCTTTTAAGTTGTAGAAAATATAAATACGATTAATAAACTAGAACGAAATTCAACATCTTAATGTTGTTTGTGATATTGATGTTATAACGATGATACTTTTGTTTTAATTTCATGAATATTTAGCTTCACGGAATGTGCAATAGATAGCTTCTGGTCAAATAAATAATGTTTCTGGTGGTTCCATTTATATAAACCAGTCTCCAGTTATTCGAAAGTGATCTCCAAGTATTTTATCAATGGTGAAGGTATACATTTTTTTGTAGCTGGTAAATGTTTGAAAAACCGTGTGTTTTATTATTAAAAAATCATCAATGAAATATTTGATCAAGACACCGTTATTTTTTAAAATACGTTTAACATAGACATTTTTAAAAAATATACAGCAAAAATGTAAAAAATTGTTTTGATTTCTTACTGATTTAGAAATATTTATATTATTAAACGATGAAATACCAAACAATGTCAGATGATCGATGAAATGAACGTTTTTACATCATTAATATCAAACAACTCATTACAAAAATGATTTCATAAAAAATACCATTTACAACAAAGAAAGAACACTTTGAAAGACTTCGAATTTTTATTACGTTATTGGAAATCTTCTTACACTAGATTTGTCGATATAATTATGTAGCAAGTGTTCTTTTTATTTTTTGAATAATAATTAATATTAATATGAATTAATTTATGGTATGGCTTGCATTATTTTACGCATGAATTATTTTTTTACAAATATATGAGACAGTGTTGACATGTTATTTTATGAGAGAAAGACGAAGATGCACACATTTATACTAATTATTAGTAATGAAAATAATAGCATCAAAATCTTCACAAAAATCTGGAAATAGATTTTATTTAAAAATATTTCTCAAGAGACGAAGCAAGTGCTATAATTAATGTCGCAACCAGTGGAATAAAGAAGTAATTGATTTAACTTGATAATTGAAAATTTTACATAAAACATTGGTTACCACATGGCTACGACCAAATGTATAGAAAATAATTTTTCTTATCACTGACTTCTATGAAAACCAAAAATAAAAGTATATTTGATTTTTCGTTCATCCTCAGTGATGCTGATATTTTTTCAATTAAAGCCTCATACAAACACATAAATTTGACGGCTTATCCCTTGAACGGTATAGCTTCATTTATAAAGGCCTTTTTTCATTTTTTTACCTAAATCTCAGTCCTTTGTTTTTTTATAAAGTGTTTGTGATACCTGTGAAATTTATTTGGTAATAAAACTCGTTTAACTGTACATAATAAGGCCCGACCATAAACTAAATGCACGTTTACCTTTCCGCTAACCAACTCTAACGGGGGTTTATAGGTATTTTTTTAAATCATTATTTTAATGACTATTTTTAAAAAAATTTAATGTTCCGGTTGAACAAATGCGAAATTCTCAAACCCTCTGAATTAAAAACTATCTTTTATTTCGTTATTTGGAGTATTTTAGCAGACAGCTTAACTGTTTTTAGTTCATTGATTTGTTTCTAGAAATAATTTGCATTAAGAAATAAATTGCTGGAAGAATATTCTATCAATGCCAGGCTTCTTAAATTTTAAATTGTGACTAGTATAATATCTTTATTCTTAACTGGTATATTCAACACATACACGTTAGTCATAAGATCGCAAGCATAAAAGTGTGATTTTTATAAAAAGTATATATTGTTTAGTTTATAAATGCTTATATCTGTCAATATTAATCAAATAAGCCTGGCTACGGAGGAAGCTCGTTCAGACTCAACACCTATTGAACAGTCTGGAAAATGTAGAACTAATTGAAAATAGAGCATGAATATTTATGTTGAAAACTTTATGAATCATAAGTGAATATTTTAAAGATGTTAAAAAAATAAGAAACGTTCAATGGTCTTCCTCATTAATTTATTGGTAAAAGATTAGTGGAAACTAAGAATGCATATTTAGCAAACTTTAACAAGTCAATTATTTAATTGACTGATAATATGATTTGTACACCAATCGATGGTCCTTAAATAATTAATTAACATATATATTTAATAACTGACCACATATTAAACGTGCTGGAACAATGAATACTGACTGGGATGAACATACCGTTAGCCATTTATTTAACTGTTTTGAAGGTGTTATATATAAGTATATATTTGCACATATTTTTTTGTACTCCGCTTTAGTTTTCCGCAATACATTTTATGATCATGACCGGTTTCGTTCATCGCGAGTATAATCAACTGAAATATTTAACGTACAGTATGAAATTTTAATAACACACTGAATCATTAAATACAAGCAATCAACACATTTGAAAAATAAATATTACGTCGCACATTTGAGCACTAATTATTTTTATTAGTCGAAGTAATTTTCATTTTGATAATAAAAAACCTAGAACCATCTGCTACTCAGCCTAGCGCAATATTTATTAATTATTTATTTATCGTTATGTGTTATATTAAGTACAAATATAAAGACTCTCTTCATGAAAGAGAAAAAGCTTTCATATTAAGAAAAAAAACAGAAGGTCTGAATAAGGAATTTATTTATTGGAAATTATAGTATCAAATTACATTTCAGTATTATGATGAAAATACATTGTTTTTTCATATTGCTGGCAAAGTGTATTAATTGAAAGTACACGATAGTTTCTGGTGAATATATAAAAAAAATATAGAATGTGCCAAAACACTTTTTCAAACTAGTGAAATATAAATACTTAAACGCTTTCGACAGAACGTGAGACAATTGAAAAAATATAAAAAGTGTAGTATTTATTAATGTGTAAGATTACAAGAAGTCGATAACTGTTAATTCATAACAAAATATTAAAATCTCTTAAAGTATATTGGTGATGATAGTATAATACAATGAGAACAATCTAAAACTGAAATGTGGTTTTGTAGGAAATAAATTGTCCACTGTTAAATAAAGAGGAGATGCAGTTATCTTGCATGGAGAAGTGAGCCCTCAGAAAGAAAAAACAAATAATAAAGATCCTAAATAGTGTCAAAAGTCGAAAAATCGAAAAGTATTAAAAGAGCGCATGCGTGACTTAGTGGAACGCTGTGATAAATGTTTGTTTTACTTGCGTCATTCCTTAGCACTGTCAATATAAAAAAGGGCTTTCATCTCCGATAGGGTCCTGTTTAAAATAGCCTCACAAAACTTGATATATTTCAGCCACGAACGATTCGAATTTAAAAACTTTTTAACGATATTCAAAGAAAAAAATGACCAAGATTGTTGACCATTGCGACATATGCAGATATATGAAAACCTGGACACTGGGCTTGCCAATTTATAACCGGCCATGCCAAGTTCAACGGCAAACTATTTGGGCTGGGCAAGTTGGTTGAAAGGCCGGATTGCACTTGTGGACACAACCGCCAGGACGCTAATCACGTACTGTGGGACTGCCCCGAGATGAATGCCGAACAAACAGAGCTGTTTGCTGTGGTCCGTCCTCATACGGGCCCAATAGGCCACGCTGACTTAGTATCAACCGAGGCCGACTTTGAGGCATTCGATAAATTTGCAAGATCATACGGGGAACGAGACATTCTCGATTCGTCTTTAGATTCAACGCGTAGCACATTAAACTCTTCCGCCACAGCGGATTTTCAGTTCACAGATACCCAGGATACCTAATATCACGTAGATTAAGTGGCTGAGCTAGTCACATTATCTTTTTCTTTCTTTTTTTTCTCTTCTTTTAAGCACAATAGTGCATGGTTTAACGATCGGTTCGTGCAGCTCTGTATCGGGCAAAGAATATGAGGTGTAAAATCGATTCTTTTTATTAGTATTGCGTTATGGAAGGCGGCCGTGTAACAACAGCTGCATACAAATAACGGGTGGAGGTGGGACAACCAACTTGTGTATCATGAAAGCTTTCGTGTTATTCAAATGAGTACAACGCACTCAATGTTTTCACACGGGCGGGCACATCACTTACAGCGGCCCTGTTGGCGATATTATTTTTCACGTTGTTTTAAAAGCTCTTTTAATTCAATAAAGATACACACTTTGACCAGTTTCACTCTCATTCCAATGATATGAAAACGACATTATACCCAAAGGATAGAATTTTTCCTACTAGAAAAAAAGAGCAAACTACTACTCCTTTGTCTGGGTACTATGGCTTTGGAAGTCTACCGAAAATGTCAATTCAAACAATAAATTTTTGTTGAGATACTACACGAAGAGTCCGTGTTCTTCATATCGGGGAAGATATGTCGGGAAAAAAATATGTGGTTTATTTTAATACTCAGTATATAAATAGCATATAGATTGTCGGTTAGGCTCAACTGTATTACCTTATATTACTTTAATTGTGTTAGAAAATACAGGCAAACGAAATAAGTGTGAAGTTTTACGTCCTTCGAGTTAATCTCGATAAGAGTTTTTGAGTCACTCATTATATACTATATATTATAGAAGAAATGACATCGCTGATGCAATTGTTTTCAAAATAAATTTGAAAATATTTTGTTGTATAATTGATGTTTAATCGCTAAAGCAAAGCTCCTATTACTAGATCGCAGTGGACGACAATGAAGTTCTATTAACTTACTGACAGTTCTATTAAAAAGTTCTAAATTGTTTGATATATATGGCTTGGCTAATTCGTTTGAATCATGATTGTATCAAATTCACAAACGCTGTAGTTCATCTGTCGTGAATCCAACGAAATAATAGTTCGTTTTCGCCTTGTTCATTTATCAGTGTTTGTATTGTGATTTGGAGGCTAGAAAGAAAGAGCAGAAGGGAGGAAGGTTTAGGCTAAAAAAGCAATTTCAACCGATTTACCGAGCGATAAAAAACAATGATCTTCGTTTTAGAAGTGATTGAAAAGTATATATTAGGCTGAAAGGTCTACGCAGAAATTTACATATTGTGCAAAAAATCTCAGTTAAGCTTTATAATATATTTTACTCCTCTCATTGTCCATATATTCTTATCATAGCCTGCTCGTTTAAATTAGTATGAATAGCTTGTGCAATGCAAGGGGAATGGAAGCTCTTGCACTGTGTATATATAATATAATGGTACTTTTAGAATACAACAACAAAAAACTGATGCACTTAAAATTTCTCTGCTTACAACTATAATTATTAACGAAATAAACTGAAAAACATTTATGTTTGGATATTAAATTCAATTGTTTAACCACTATTAGGATTGTGAATCATTATTATATAATATATGAAAAAAAATCGTAATTGAATGCCTTTCTTCAAGTAACTTGTTTATTGTAAGTGAATATTCTGTAAATAAAAATAGTAAGAGAAAAATATGAGTATATTCCTGTATACATAGAAAAATATATTCTATAAAGCTTGTGAAGATTGTTGTTTGGTGATGAAGTTTAATATGATAAAATAAACGGTGGTAAAAAAAAACAAAATATATATTATATTATAAACAAGACATTGTATCTATTTTATGAATAAAATATAAAACAGATGTTTCAAAAAATATTGATTTAAATATTGTACATACACAGTTGTGATTAGCGAAGGTAAATAATCTTTGTAATTAAAATATTTTCGTATGTCACGCTCTTTAACACTATCAGTCCCGGCCAAAATTTTGCAAACTGGCCCATTTTTGTACAAATGGTGTTTTTGAGCGTTTACTAAAAGCGTTATAACTATGACAATATTGGATAAAATTAAATGATACTTTCTGAGATGGTTAACAGTATTATTAAAATTAGCCAAAAAGTGATAAAATTGTCCCCACGTAAAGAGCCACATGACAATGTTTACACATGTACCGAGTTTCACTTATTTTTTTGGTTTGCACACAATTTGCAAGCCCTATAGGTGTATTTTTTTCTCTTGCCGGTAAAGGGATTAAAATCTGTTATTCTTTATACCCCTAAACAATATTTTTTATTAATCTTGCAAAAGTTTTGCTCGGAGTGGATTCGATGCCACTTTTATACCGTCTTCAGGAAGGAGAATGTTGATGTCGTGTATAGCACGCGAAACGATCGTGTTTTAGATTGTGTAAACCAATACTTTCATAGGCGATAAGACTAATTGGCTGACTGTTATGAAATGATTTAAGTCTTGAAAATAAGAAAACATTAAAAATCTCCGTCAAATACATCGTTTGATGCCTCAAATTTGTCTTTTTTCGTAAGGCCGGTCTATCACGTCAAAACGTTTGATCTTGTATCACGTTAAAACACGGTTCCAGGATTCGATGTGTTAATATCAAGCTGTAGATATTATTTGAAATGGATGAGAATATCTCATAGATGTTTTTTGCGTTAGTATGTTCGCATCTGATATTTAATGACTTTGAGCTATTGAGTGATGTGACATCATCAGTAGTGAATAATGTTACAATTTTTTTGCTTGAAATTTTTCATATGTTTTCTTTTTTAGTCACTAACAAATATGCTGTACACATCTGTTGACTTTCTAAATATGGTCTAGCATCAGAATTAATATTCAGAAATAAATGCGTGTAACACGTAAAAGAGAAAAAAATTCACGTTGGCTTGATTAACGTATTTGAAAATAGAATCTAAATCCATTTATTAATTCCCAGCTTAAAAAATTAAGAACTTGGCCGCGAAATCACGTGTGACAATGCCAAGCGAATGATCGATATAGTTTATTTTATCACCAAATTGAACATAGACATCATTGTTCCTTACAAATTAAAAAAAAACCGATTGAACATAATTTTACGACTTTTCACGTTCAAGGAGTATCAAAATGACTAGACAGAGTTGATGAACTTACCTTTGTTGTTGCTGAACTACAAATTCATCACCGCGCTCTGAGTAGTTATAATTTTTTTACAACCACAAGTTTTCAATTTTTTAAGAATGTTTCTAAACAACGTTTTTTTTCTTCGAAAAATTTACTATATTGTACAATAAGGTAACGTAGTTTTTAATGGGAGCTCTAACCGAGTGCTTGACTTCTTAAATTTTGAATCTCAAAAGACAAAGTTATATGAATTGATATTGTCAATAGAATTGAAAATTTTGTATTTAGTATGGATGTTTATAATGTTTAAAATTTTCCTTAATAATAACCCTTGAATATGGACAACGCCGGAGCGATTGCTGTAACACTTATGCTGCACAAAATATATTCTAACTCTCTTTCAAAAAAGATAGATCGAGGAACTGTTGATAGATAAGCAGATTAAGTTATGAAAATGTAAAATAGTTCCATTGAGATTGCATTTATCGTGTATTCATCGGGAGCGGGCATGACGAAAAATATAACATTGTGTATAGTAATGAACATAAAACCATTTAATTTGACTAATCCAAGCAAAATAGTATGATTATAATGAAAATTTTCTAGGAGAAATAACTAGTCTGGTTGAGAAATTTAATGGGAATGTTCAATGTTTTAGTTTATTATTGATGTTTATGTTAGCTAATGTTTATTTTATATAACATCCCTTCGGAGTTTCATAAGAAGAGCAGTTGTAAACTCTAGTGCCTAACTTTAATGTTACTAAGTAAGCATAATTATTAAATATTTACTGAATTTACTCCAATATGAAGCTTTTTAATTAAATATTTTGAGCATGAAATGTGAACGAATTTCTCGTTTGTCAAATATGTAGAGATAAAGAACTTTTGATTTATTGTTTTCGTAATAATTAAATATTCAAGAAAAGTATGTGTTTACATTCATCAATCACAATACTTGTTCATAACTCTAAAGCATTAAAGCACATAATCTAAATAACGAAACTCAAACACAAGTCCCGCTCCACCCGAGCACTCTTGATTCGATCCTCAGTATTTCCGGGCGTCTAAATCCGAAGCCGACGTCACTATGACGTGTTTTGACGTCTCGTTTGACGAAAGCTTCGACGTTTCACCAAAGTCATTCTGGCTTTTTACATCTTAACTCTAGAGGGAAGATTGATTATACCGGGAAGAGTGTGAGTGGAATACAAGGCCGGAGTTGTTTCATCCCCTTGATGTCTTAATTTGATGACAGTTGTCGGTGCTTTAAGCCTGTATATCTCGACTTGAAAGGTTCCCATGTGATTGATTTTGTAAGCTCTCGCCGCGTCCTTTTATTTTAGAGTGGCATGTTAACAGTCAGTGGATTATGTGGCAAACATTGATTTATTTAATGCAATAAAGTGATTTAATAAGATATTCCTTTTGAGGTATTTAAAAATAACAGGATTTTCTTCTTTGCGTAAAGTGCTGTATTACTGCAACAGAATACATTAATTATCCAAAGCTACGCTATTTTATAACATCAGAATACCGATCTAATTTATGATTGAACAATATATAATATTTTTTGTGTCTACATCATTACACTAATAACGAGTTTATTTATTTATTTATAATTATACGTTACAAAATTTACAAATTATAAATTCATTGCTTTTACAACGATAAAATACTTGAGTATATAGTGTTGGAAACTTAAAAAATAGCAACACTATCTACAAGGATTGCAAGAAAGTCATGTAAGCTCATGAAACATCTACTTTAACTGAAAAATAGTATTCGCCTGAACTCATTTTCGTCCACATGGAATATGTAAACATCCGAAGCAATACTGTTAAATATTGTTACTGTCTTACCATTGTCATACCCATTGGCAGACTGGTTCTACACTTTGGAAGAACAAACATATTTTGTCCATGATTTCTTAAAAAAATATTCGAAACGTACAAATTGATATTATTAAGGATGGCAGAATTCTCATTTTGGCCTCGAATCAGTCGAAAGAAATATGTGGCTAGATACATTTCTCTTCGATTTTGTTGTCACTTTTATGAAACAAAAGCCAACTTTGAAAAACCGATGAAGATATGTATTTTTATAAACATATTACCAACCAGTCTACAAATGTTAGACTGATTGGAAAACAGTATAATAATAGCAAAATTGATTTGGCAGTATGAATATGTGATTAAAAAGTAGTCTTGAGCCGAAAAATCCGGTGACCGTAAAGGCCAAATGACATCACATTTCATCAAATGTTTTTTCTAGAAAAAAATCTTTCAGTACCTCCATTACAACATTATCTGTATGTGAAATTGTACTGTGTTGTTGATACCAAATATAAATAAATCTCAAAGTATGGAATTCTGGTGTCGAAAAGCTATCAATTGTGCTATGATATCGTCCAGTATTAAAATTTATCGTAACCAACGTTAAGGTGTTAACTGTCACTTCTTGATGGAAACGCATGATATTTTAAATAATAAAAACACATTTTTTAGTACTTATTTCCTCAATATATTTTTTGATCAGAACCGGTTTCGCTCATCGCGAGCATTATCAACTGATGGGTCATCATCATTATCATCAGTTGATAATGCTCGCGATGAGCGAAACCGGTCCTGATCAAAAAATATATTGAGGAAATAAGTACTAAAAAATGTGTTTTTATTATTTGAAATTTATCGTAACATCAAGTCAGTTAATAAAAATAGTATATGTACACTCTTCAAAATTCTCTCTGTTTCTAATTTAAAATATATTATATTAAAATTGAGAAATGGACGTATAACTAAGTAATCCAGCATTTTACAGACAATACCAATAAGAAAGTATCACAGAACATTAAATATATTTAAGTAAGCAGAATAATGAGGTTCAATTTGTATTAAATAAAGTGATGATTGGAAATACCAACATTCCTTGATAAAAATTTATACATATAAAAATAGTGTACAAAGTATACATGATAGTGGTATTATCGAGTGGGGAAAGAAAACTTTTATTAAAAGAGCTTTTAGGGTAGAAATAAAAATTCTTAGTCTTGCGTTAAAGGAGTTTTATGGGTAGTTACGTCGAAACATTAAGATATTTGTCCAAGATAAGCATGAAATTCATTGACACCTATCCGATTAGACTTGTGCTCGAATAAAAGCGATTTTTATGTGCTAAAGAAGTGATTTTAAGTAGCATCTGTCTTTAGTTTTATAGTATGTGAAATAACTTCTTTTGAAGTAACTCTTATCACGCTTTGTGGCATGTTTACTTAAGAAAGCTTACAAAAATAATGTTTTAGGGTATGATTATACGCATATGTTTTCTCTTAAAATATCATAACATGCAACAAATAATTTTGTATGCAATAATAATATAAAAAAAAATAGTTGAATACTAAGTTTTTTTCCATTTCTTTTCAAGGTTTTGAAGTGAAAAGTGTTTCCGTTGAAATAATGTTTTGTAATTATCAGCTTAAACTTGTGTGCCGATATTCCAGTTTTTTCAATACTGCTAGAATTATTTACTTAAAAATCTTGCTAAAATGTTAAAAGGAACATGATTTTTTTTCTGAAATCGACTTTTTATGGGTTTGCTAAAAAAGTTATAATACAAGTATTTCATATATGTAAACGAATTCGTCCAAAATTAAATTTATTATTATTATATTATATTTAGTTACATTCCAATAATTATTGATAAAAAAATCGTTATAAATGAAAAATAAATTAAATCTTAATAAACAAATCCATAAAGTTATTATTTGCGTAAATATGTCAAGCAAACCAATAAGAGAGTTAATAAAAATCGATTATATTTTACTTCTCTCTGAAAACATCTTCAACGATAAAAGCGCTGTACACCATTAAATTTAAATAAAAATTCAAAAGGATCTATCTCTTAAAACATAGCTTGTTAATTTTGTTGGATTTTGTAATACTTTTTAATGCATTTGGTGCCCTCCCGTTACCCTAAAGAATGAAATAATTCGAGCCATTATTTTTTTTACGTGTTGAGAAAATTTCATTAATCAATGTTTTAAGCTGAAAATAAAAATCCATTAAAGATCTTCATAAAGTTAATTTAATAATATTTAGAAAATGCCCAAGTCGATACGGCACTACTTGTAAATAAAATCACTGCACAACTATTTGTAACAAAATGTAAATTTTAAAAAAGCGGTTCAAAGTTTAAGAAAAATTGAATTTTCAATAATGTATAAAAGTTGTCAGTAATGAAGCATTTTTGTCATAAAAGTCCGCGTCATGAAACTTCGTTGAATGTTTGCTGCTGCAGGCGAAGTTTTTATAAAAATATGAAAATAAAATAATGCATCTTACATTTCGTGCATTCCGTTACAAGAGAAGCTTTGTTACAATTTGAATCCTTAGTGCAATTTAAAGTTTTAAAATCGTGAGCCTTAAGATAAAAGCTTTCCTCTTTCATTATTCAAATACTTTAATACGATTCAGGCGAATGATCATAAATTCTTTAGTAAAGTGCCTAAGTAGGGTGGTATTAATTAAATATTGTTGATTCTTAATACTTGCAGAGCCATTCAACTTCTTATTATGAAGGTATTCGTTCCCGGTTTGGGAATTGTAGAACTTTACATTATAAGTTTTTTAATGAAAACGCATTTTCTCTTTAAGCAGGTCGCTATCGTTTTGTCCTGGCTTAAAAAGTCGGATGATTGTAAGAAAATCTATACGTCACGTACACCTTTTCTTGATCATATTTGCTTTATGTGTCATGCACACGACCTCCACGCGACGCCTCCTTCAAGAAACGTAAGAATCCTTCAGCTCCTGCATAAAGTACCAGACGATCGTATAGAACATCGTAATCTTACCGATCAGAAACAGGGTTGAGGCTCTACAGAGGTAATAAAATCACATTGAGAATCAAAATCATCTTATACTTCAATAACCAACGTCAGCACTATTAAGGTGTTATCTGTCACTTCTTGATGGAAAAGCATGATATTTTAAACAATAAAAATACATTTTTTAGTACTTATTTCCACAATATATTTTTTGACCAGGACCGGTTTCGCTCATTGCGAGCATTATCAACCGGTATACAGATTTCCTGTAAATTTATATTACTTAGTTCTTGAATCCATGGTTTTGTGTACCTGCTACCTTTAACTCAAATATTTTTGATTGTAAATTATATTCTATCAGTTGATAATGCTCGCGATGAGTGAAACCAGTGCTGATCAAAAAATATGCTGTGGAATAAAAAATGTGTTTATATTAATGTTAAAGAAAAACCAATGTAAGCACTCATTTTAAATATTAAAAACACATTTTTTAATACATATTTCCACAACATATTTTTTGATCAGGACCGGTATCGCTCGCGATGAGCTAAACCAGTCCTGATCAAAAAATAAATGGTGGAAATATGTACTAAAAAATGTGTTTTTATTATTTAAAATATCATGCCTTTCCATCAAGAAGTGACAGTTAACACAAAAGTAAGCACTTATTGTCAAAGCTCAATTTACAGCGTATATGAGTATTTCGTGTTATTTTCGTGATTCACTACCGTAAAGAAGCACTGATCAAATAGAAACATTTGTTCATCTCTTAAACATTTTGGGTTGAGATAAACGTGCCTATAGGTATTTCTCAGTGAAATTTAAGCTCATTTTTGTACCACATAACCGTTTTGTGAAATATAATATATATACTGAGTTTTAACTATTCAAATTTACAGCATTGAAGTTGATAAGGTAAGCCAAATCTGAGCCCACATAATTTGGTCTAAATCGTTTACTACACAATTAATCTTTACTAATGCAGTATTAGAGTAAAAGGAAAAACTTGAATCATTAATATTTCTCTAGCACTTGTAAAAACAGGAGAAAATTAGAAGGAAAACTTGATAGAGGGCGTAGGAAGCTAGAGAGGCACTTATTTGCTTTGTTTTCCCGATTTTGTCGTCGAGATCTACTTTTTGTAGGGACACTGTTGACAGTTTGATAAATTCGTTCGCGAAAAAGCGATTTGATGCGGAAAAACGGGAATCAAGTGACAGCTCTACTCGTGAATAAATAAGAAAACTTTTTGCCACCCTGCTAACATGTAGCTAACATGTACAAAAGTAGTGCGATCTGCATGATAAGAACTATTATTACAGTTTTATACGTTTACACATTCACTAAATAGAGCCCTAAAAAGTAAACAACTTGGATTCAAGAATCAACACGTCTATTGATATGACACGATGAAAAATAATCATGAACGTAAAATTTACTAGATGAAACTGTATACATGTGTGATGTGTAGTAGAACTGGTTTGTATCGCTTATATACCAGAGAAATTACGAAACATATAGGTTAGGAGGTAAAAACATTTTCGTGTCTGTTAAATTTATTGCAATTATGTGATATAACGCCCGAAGATGCCAAAAGACAAAATCCGAGGTGTGAGTACACAAAAGTTGCACAATTTCAGCATTCAGCTTTTTTTTTTTTACATTTCATTAAGTAACGTCAGTCGACATTTTGAGATGGTTGATTGTAATTTTTTTATTACTTGTTTCTATTTAGTCTATCTGATAATCTAAAAAATAGGGTTCACCAAAAGAGATTAGTTTACTACTAACCATTAAAAAAATTCATTTTTAATACGGTGAAAAAAATATCGATGTATTTTAGTTCTAAAAAATTCTTTTTTTAAATATAGTTGATAGCTATTTCGGCTCACGCCATTGTCAGAACTACATTCATACAACGTAAGTTCATTTTCATTTTAAAGTCCGCTCAGCGCTTGAATTTGAGAGAAATATCTGCATCTTTTTCTCGCTAAGGCATTATAAAATAACAAATAAACAAATCTGTATCTTTCATGAAAAATTTACGAAGAGAAAAAACCTGATTTTTTTTCGAAATTCAAATATACGTTCATCTGAATCATACAAATAAGTAATATCGTTCATCTTTTGTTTCTCGATGTAATTTCCTCACACATAATACATACAAAGATTTATAACGGCGCGAATGCTTCAATTGATTGCTCGACAACGCTGAATAGATTTTTATTTGTTTTCTTTTCGATATGTAAGGAGAACTTTCTCACAGTTATGACTCAGATTATCGAAAAAACTTTGTATAAAATAAGAATATTTATTACCAAACTTCAAACGGCTGCAAATATCTGTCAAATAATACATTTTGAACAAAAACATTTCCAGTTGTATTGATTATTTTATTTAACTGTTTGAGACAAAAAGCTTCAAAACGTTCAAATAAATGAACTGTAGAATTAAAATTGATAATAAATAATAGAAAAATGCAACAAATTGAAGATAAGTTATTGAGACGAAAAATGTCACAGTTCGTTCGATACAACAGTTTTGGATATATTTCTTGTCACTGCAATCTTATAAAATTTGAAGTCACTGTTTGTATATAAAGTTTTAATATCATCCTACTCGTAGACTGAACGTAGCATTGACGATTGCAATGTTAGGCGCAGATTCAATAACTGCACGCATCATCGCAATTCTAAACTAAAAATAAAGACAAATAATTTATTAATCATGACTCTTATAAATTTCCTAGCCGAAGTTATGATCTTCGGTAATTAAGTTGGAAGTAACGATAGCGAGAAGGACGAAACAATACAACAAAATTTAAAAGTATCAGAAGGCACATAAAAAATATATTGTCTATCCGTTCAACAGAAAAATTACACAATACTAGTTATTTTCAAAATTTATAATAATTTAAGAGAGGGCACACATGATATCCAAACGCAAGTGCACACTCAGTCACCCGCGTTAGTCCGCTATATCGAGGTTTTTCTTTATTCTTACAAATAATTAAAAAGACACACTTTAAAATTTCACCAAATATAAACAAACTCGTGAATATAGAAATTATAAAACCCACACTGCCGACTATTGTTAATAATTTTAATAAACAATAATTAGTAAATTTGAGTCGCATAAATTCTGCATACATCAACTTTATTTGTCAATCACTATACATGTTTCAGTTATCGACATATTCAAGCGTTCTTGTACATGCAAGAATTCAAACTTACATGACAAAAATAATTAAAAATAATGGTATCTTCGTAAACTTTAGTAAAAACTTTTCTTGAATCCAAAACTTGAATGAATGTATATGCAATTAAAGGTGTTGGTAGGAATTAAAGACCATATAAATAAATATTTTAAAATAATATTTTTTTCCAATAAGTAGTATCCAAAAATATTTACGTTACTTATTTTCATATTTAATTTTTTTATTTCATATCGAATTGATGGAGCGTTAAGATCTATCATATGATGCAATATATCTGAAATTATAAAATCTTCTTCATAATGAAATTCCAAGTATATCATTCCGATGTTTCACTTGACAACAAAAAAAGGAATTCAGGATATTGGTTTTTACAAACAAGGTTGTGGAAAGTTTATTAAATTAACTTAGGCTTATTACCGTAGGTAACAAACTCGATTTGACAATAGTTCATATCATATTTCATAAAAAAATATTCAATAATTACAGCAGTAAAAACAATTCTTTTCTTGTACGGATTTTCAGCAGCGGAAAGAATATAATGATGATGTTTTGTGATAAAGTTCTAATTAAATGATGACAAATAAATCTAGACAAATTGTAGCCCAAGTTTTTTCAAGATTAGAAACAATGTGGCAAAATTCATTACGGTAAAATACTGAACAACAAGTAATTTTCCGCTATTATCAGCTGATGATAAATTGCCGTTCTTAGGACGAAACACATTTTTGCAACAAAAAAGAATGATGAATAGAGTAAATCGCGGTGAAAGGCTTAAACCAGGAATAGAAAATCACTGTACAACGAGCTGGTAGCTAAGAATTTTTATTTATTGTGTTCGTCGTCGTTAAATTATCATTTAAATATGAAAACAGTTTTGCTAAGAGTATTTTTTTTAATCATAAGCACAATAAATTTTCGTATATCGCTTAGATTATATATGAGAATTAAAGCTGGTCTACTTAGAAGAAACCATTGTTATAAGGGAAAAATAAAAATGTATTTAGTTATTTTTTCTATGAGCTATTTCAGCTTATTCGCATAACGTTGAGAGGGGCATATTTTTAATATTTATTCATATACAAATCGACAATTCACCTGTGATTCTCATGTAAACTATCGAAGATTTTTTTTATCGGTATTGAGATCATGTGTGTAATTTGTTTCCCATTTTAATATATTAAGTCTGTCAGATTGGAGACAAAGGCAATTATCCAAAGAGACATCATCAATGGATAACAAGAATCTATGTTATCTTTTTTATATATTAAAGATTTGAATTATTAAAACATTTAACCTACATTTCCACATGTTTTGTCACTAACGACCCGGGTTTCACCTTTCGGCATCTTCAGGCATTTTATCACACGGATGCAGCATAACTGACGAGCTTTTCGTTTCGTTAGTGACAAAACATGTGGAATCCATACAAAGTTGTAACAATTCAAATTTGATATTGAAATTCCATCGAACGCCTTCAGTCGATATCATAAATTATAGATAGTTTCTAACAATACTTAAAAAAACTTATATGAAAAACATATTTATATGTATTTGGATCCTAGCCTATGGATATCCCGTGTAGTTTCTGTTGTATGTAATCGTTGCAGATTATTTTTTGTTTGCTAGTTGTATTGAATTCGTGGAATGGAATTGCTGTGGATAACAAAACATGCGGAATTTTTCAAAGTTTCAACAATCAAAATTTGATATTGAAAATTCATCAAGCACCGTTAGTCAAAATTTAAAGTTTACTATGTTGCTTAAAAATACAGTGAACGTCAGTAATGTATTCGTATGTCAATAAACTCAAATTAATTTATCAATGAATGGATATGAAAAAACAATAAAAAAATCAATACTACGATACTGATAAAGCATTATTACTTAGCCACAAAGTTTAGAGGTGAATTTTTGTACATAACAGTGCTTTAGATAAAATGAACAAAAAAAAAGATTCACGTTTATATTCAGCAAAATACGTTACTTAAAACAAAAGTCAATTAAAAAAGGTTGACAGGTGCTGGCTTAAAGGAACAAAATATGTCTTACTAATGGAAAGCATTAGTGAATCTAAACTTGCCAGCGATAGGGAGGCTTTAAATCTCTTAACAGAAAAGGAGATAAGTCCGGAAATTTAGTTCTTACAATAGGTTAGATACTACTTAACATGTTGAAGATAGCCTGAGTTTAAAAAAGCATATTTCCTCCTGATAGTTATAAGATTTAACTACACGATACAACGTACGGAGTTTTTTTTAAGTTTAAGGAGATTGGTTTTTTTGATATTCAGGTGAGTTGGTGTTAGACCAGCATATAGTATATATATATATATGACTTAACACATGGATTTTGTGTGAACTTTATACGTCAAACTTTCTTTCAGTGAAGATAAATGATTTCCACTTATACTGTAAACAATTAAAAATATTTATATTGAAAAGAAAATTTTGTCTAAACAATGGTCGAGTAGTTGGCTTCGTTTTTCGTGTTAGATTACATTTTAAATGATAAACACAGTTTTACGTACTTATTTTCACACTATATTTTATGATCAGGGTCGGTTTCGCTCATCGCAAGCACTATCTCTCGATGTTATCAGCAAATCGCTCCTCATCATAAAATATATATTGTGGAAAAAAGTATTAAAAAATGTTGTATGTTTTTATTATTAAAAAAATCATGCCTTTCCATCAAGAAGTGACAGTGAATAGATGTCTTCAATTTATTACGATTTTTTCTACCCATGTTGCTATGATACTGAGGCGAACCGATTCTGATAAGCTAATCACTTATAAATTTCCTCTTTGACTACTCACTTGCTTGCTTGTGATCAGTTTAAGCCATCGAAGTATTGGGAGAGAGTTTTTTTGACTTATATATACACCCAGTCCTTTTTTTACGCGATACATTGGTTCAAGAAAACGGCGTGTAAAAAAATCACAACTTTCATATAATTTGACAGTTTGGTTCCAAAAATTGAAAAATCGCGTGAAAAACTCCCAGAAACGTATGAAAAACTGCCGTCCAAAAATCGCGTATAATCGAATTCGCGTAAAAAAAAAATCGCGTAAAAAAAGGGCTGGGTGTATTAAAAGATTTAACTCTGTAGTAACCACAGTACGAATAGTCATTGTATTCTGAAAAAATGATAGCTTTTAGTAGAATAGTCGTTTAAGCACAGTACGAATCAATACGTGGAAATTTTGACCATATTGTTAGTACATCACTTACGACGAATTTTTTTTAAGACACTTTATCGACGAACTCATATTTCAATCAAAAAATTGCATGAAATTATATACAACCTTATGAAACTTTATTATATTTAACTGCGTCATACATGTTTTTAATTATAAATATCAATACAGTTGCGGTAAACAAAATTTATATTTAAGATATTCAAGACTCTAACCAGATTTTTTGCCTCGTCGTTACTTGATAATGGAATTTTAATGGTTAATTATTGAGGTGGATGGCGTAGCTGAACCCAAGATACAATCCCAGTTGTTGCACCCTTTATGATGATGATCAACCCTTTTGTGCAATACGTATTTCAAATAAATAGAAAAACTAAAAGAAGTCCATTACTTTTTCTAAAAATATACTCACGGGATAGATAAAACAATGTTCGAAGCAAAAATCTTGTTCATAAAAAGAGAAAAAAAAATAACAACACCGCTCCGTCTAGATAAATAGAAAGATCATTAAGCCAAGCCAAAAAAACTAGCAATCGTGTTAGCGAAAAAAGAATCTTACAGGAACATGTGTACGTAAATGGAAAATGCTGAGAAAAACTTTGTAGGGGTCAAGAATGCTGTTAATGGGATAAGCCGAAAAAAGTGGCATGGCGGCGATCACCCCGGCGATAATATTTCGGCGGTAGTTCCTCTGATAACGGACGTCTGGCAAATTTACCACGATAGCACAAACTAATTTGATACAATTTTATAACAATGAGAAATTGTTTAAAAAACAGTGCGACTTAAATTAATTTTTATATGTATCATCAGAATCAAAGTTATTTTTGTAGAAATTAGCAGTTGTCTAGGAATTGCATTTTTAAATGTTAATACTTAGCCGTTTGAAAAGAATTGCCTGGGTAGCCATGTCGGCTACTTTCAATTTATTGATTGAATTGGCATTCACTTGGTAGAACTCCATTATAACACGGTGAAAAAATAGCAATGCATTTATTTATCAACAATATTTTTTAAAAATAGTTTTGTAGAACTAAAATACATTGCTATTTTTTTCACCGTGTTAATACTAAGCATTTTTAGAATCAAAATTGTTGTTTGAAATGTGTCTCTTTCAAAATACTTGATTCCAATACGTTTTTTAGGCATGCTCAATAATAATGTGTAATATATTGACTTTGATTGTCTCCCAATCTCTCTATTAATTCCTTAGATGCTAAAAGAACAATTAAAAAAGATTTATTATTGGATCATTTTCAGAGTAGAATAGATAGGAAGAAAGTAAAGCATCGCAAAAATAAATGACTGAATAGAAAATACATAAATTGATTGAATAATCTATTCATTTCAGTGTCTGTTCGGCGATTTAAACTGATAAATTTGAACAGATTTGAACAAGTCACAGCATTAAAAAAATGCTAAAAAGCATTGTAAGCTCGGTTTTGGATCCGTATATAAAAACTACTATTTTTTTACGAATAGATTGAATTTCTAATCCATATTCACACGCTTATATTTCACAAAGGTTGACCAAAACATTACGAGTAAATTTATTATTATTGTTTTGTAATGCAAATGTTGAAATGTGTGTTTTATTGCTGAAATAAAAAAAGCACTATAATTCTTTTTCAGTGTGATATATGCAATTAAAATGCACTTTTCAGAATAAAAATTTGAAGAATATAAAATAATTGGTTCAACAAGTGTATAGTAAAGGATATGGGTTGCAAAAAAATGGCGCCAAAATGCGGAAATCAACTATTTCCTCGGATATCTGTCCAACTTCCGTTCCAAGCATCGCATAAGACGACAGCTTTGTTGAATGTGAACTATGCAAAAGATTTATATATATTTTTCTGATATTGATAAAGATTTGTGATGACAAATATTCTTTTTCAATTGTGTATTTAAAATTGTTATATTGATGCAGTCAACTAGTGAAGCATTTTTTTTCTTTCATCATTAATTGAAAAATTTTCATTGTTTTAATTTTTATGTAGTGTAATAACTTAATTACTATCGCCACCCTTTTTGAACTAATTGGCAGAACTTTAAAAGATAAAACTATTTCACGTTTTATAAATAGATATGCATAACTTTTTGGAAGGCTCAAAACATACATAAATGCATGTGAAGTTTTGGAAGAATCTAAAAAAACTACCAAAAATACAAAAAAGTACACAGCCACACCAAAAAAACAAATACAAGCATAAATCATGACATTTCAAAGTTTTAAAACAGTAAATATTGTATATTAATTATTTCATGTACAAAATTTCCAGGAATATTATGACGCAAATTCATCAGTTAATAATTTTTGCAAAAATGATTCTCATAACATTATATATAAAAACAGGTAGAAGTGGTATTGTGAAAATATTGTATTGTACAATTACCGGTAGCAGTACAATTTTGATATTGAAAGGAAAACTTCTGAATCAATGATTAATGAGATTGCTTATTAATTTTATTTTATCTAATACGTAGATGTCAATTCCTTTTCTTTAAAATAGTAAGGAGTTGATTTTTATTATAAAAATCGAATCTCTTGCCCAATATGAAAATTGTTAAGTGTAACATTTAAAACGAAATGGACAATAGCATTTCAAAATAATCTTGCCAAAAACTTGTTTTTGAAAACTTGAGTTTTTTTATTATAGTTCTTACAGAATTTATGTGATAATCTATAATTTAAATAATCATTTTCGTAACAAATCATAAAACGAAAGTTAACGCACAGAGTAAGCAATTTTATATTTATTCAAAGCAAAAAGCATATTTCGCAGAATCCATTTCTAAATAAATATATTCCAAAATTATTTTGAATATATTCTTGAGAAGGTGAACGTATAAAAAATATATGATTGAAAACACATTGCATATATAATATTATAAAAATATTTGTCTGTCACCAGACATATTCCGATTTGGATTAAGAGTACGTAGGGGTACGACGCGAGTACATGTGAAGGGTTAATATAACGAAGATATGTAAGGATTAGGGGTTAGAAATGTTATGATTTACAGAAAAACCGACGATCTGGCCGGATATTGCGTCAGTTGAGCGGGTCCCCAGGGGTTGAGGCTTTGTAAACACCCCAGCCAAGCGGTCTTTGTCGTAAAAGGACGACTTTTGCCCATCACAAATAATAATCTTGGGAAAATATTTTCCAAAACGTTTTGTGTATTTTTTGGGAGCTCCCCAACATCTGTGATTGTCAGTTCGACTGGTTAAACGACAAAAAATCCACACTTAAAGACCATTGAAGCGGGGAAGAAATAATTAGAAACTAATACAATAAGAATAACATCTATCCATCATGGAAGTTTTTTAAGAGCAATTTAGAGATCATTCAATTTGCTTTAGAATAGAAAGCCAAAAAGTGTTGGTTTCACAGCATTAATTTTTATCGTATTCATAAAATTAAAGCTCTTTATATAAGGAAAAAAATGTTACGATTTTTTGCTAAGTTCTGTTATGGCTTAATTTATTTAAAGAAAAACATCAACATTTAAACAAGCAAAAAGTTCGCAATTGCAATTTTTTAATGCCTGCCTTGGTGGCCTCTCGATACACTGGTCACTTCGACTTTGGATGCCTTGATTTTCAATCTATTGAATTTTAACGAATATTGATTTCCTCGGCGTCTGGCAGGAAGAACAAGCACTTTTTTGTTTGTCTAGTCTAGGTAAGCTCAACACAAACAAACTCGAATTGATTGAAATATATTTGTCGCGATTGCTTGATAAATAAATAACTGTTAATGTTAACTCCGATAATAATTGAACTCAATGTTTTATATTTATAATTTATATATAAATCTGATTCACGTGGGATCTGTATTTGGCTATATCTGGGTCCAATTTTCAGCTTTTTCAAGAAAGTGAAAAGATGGCCATAAATAGATTAGGACAACAAGTTAGTTAATTGCTATGACGAAGGTCCGTTTTATCAGAATCACATTGGTGGAAGACAATTTTGTTATCATCTACAATCATTAATTTTATTGAAATAACTTTTAAATATTATCTGATTTTGATTCGAGTCCATAAACAGTACAATTTTAGTAAATGAAACAGATCATTCGAAAAAGTGAGTAGTTTTTTGCCGTGAATAAAATATCAAAATTCATACCTCCCTTAAACAGGTAAAATTAACAGGTAAAAGTTTTTTTAACCGTTTTAGTGCTAAGCAATTTTGGCAAAAATAAATGAAAATTGCTATACACATATTGATTAATTTAGAGGAAAAAATAATGGTGTCAAATAAAACACTCTAACTTAGACAAATATCAATCAATTTTATTAATTATTTTTGCATTATAAAGATAAAATGTTTATTGTTTATTAATGTTTATTAAACATAAAGTGATATCAATATTATTGTATTTTATTTCTTTTAGAAAATAAAAAATCAAAAAAAAATAGCTCAACAATTATGTTTTGCCGCACAAATAGCTACTAATAACTACTAATTGTTGGCCTTCTCGTTATTCCCATTTCGAGTATGACAGCAATAAAGGCTTTCATTTCGTATATTGTTGTCGGCGTCCACTTTTTTGCTCGAGAATTATCCGATACAGTGTGCGAGGCCAAAAACTGTGCAGCATATCGATTTGTTTCCCTTACGATGGTTTCGAGCAGTGATATTTTAAAATAATATAAAAAACGATAAAAGTTATTTTTAAATGTATAAGAATGCACTCTCATTACAAATTACGCGCGAGGTTAGCGTACGTGCACTCCCGCGGAGCACCGAAAACACACTGAAACTCGCAGCGCTTTTGCGCTGCGCCGCAATTTTCGATACAAACGATCGCAGCGCTTTTGCGCCGCGTAGCATTCTAACGGTACCGGAATAACCATGTTATGATTTTTGTTATATTTAAAAAAAAACATAAAATATGTATTCCAAAAGTTTTGATCAGCTAAAAAAATTTAAATGGGTATTTTTATACCACTTAAATCAAATATCAGAAAGATTTATGTGGAAAGGTTTTAAGTATTTCTTTAAAAAATTCAAACATAACTATATTTATATTCAGCTGTATAAATATTCTTTTCCAATATCAGCCAATACTGAAAAGTAAGGTGGTATAAAAAAGCAAATAAGAAATCGAACGCTTGGGCGCGATGTCGTTCTATTTTACTTTTTGTGTCCAAAACTCAACAACAGAATGTGGTTTTGCAATTTTCAACTGTAATGCTATACCATACTCAAGGTTTGCAATGTTAGACAAAACTGTAATATTATTTAAATATCGGTATTCTCATATTTTGTGTTAAGCACCGGGATCTCAATATTATTATATATATATGAATTAGATAATATTTAAAACATTTTCAAAGATATTCTGCTGGTAACTAGAATTAAATAGAATACAAGAGAGTGACAAAGATTTTATGAAGTCTTCAATTTTCTTTGCAAATTCGATAAGTGAAATTTTCGCTAAAAAGTAAGTGTAATTGTTTTAAAAAAATACGTTTCTACAAATTATAAGATTTAATCGTTGTGACTTAAAAATGTCGAAGTATCGGTAATTTTTACACTGAAAAAAATGAGTAAAAATACCGGAATGTCAATTTCGGTAATAGCGGTTTTGCATTCCCTAGATTTGTTATCCCCGGAAAGAGCTTCCAAAGCAATTTTGCGGGGTTCAAAGCTTAATTGGATTAAATTGAACTGAAAACAATATCCTTAGTTTTGTAAATTTAGCAAAATCAAGTGCTAAATTTTGTGTTTATTTTTGTATAATTAATGTATTCTGTATCAAATATATCATACATTTTAAAATAAAAATCTGACCAGTATCTCTCAAAGAGAGACTGTCAACTGTCAATTGAAAATTTACCTTATAAACCTGAAAAAAAAATGTGAAATAATGTTATAAATTATATAGTTAATAAAATTAATATTTTGCAGCAACAAATACCTATTAAATCTCTTTATAATCTTTTATCAAATAAACGAAATAATTCCGGTGTATTTTCTCGTAGGTAATCTCGTCTTATTATATACACGATAAAACTTGTTTATTCAGTTTGAGTGCCTCCATCTGCATTAGAATGCGCAAAGATACCGAATGGTAAAACGAATCTTTAGACTCAAAATATGTGAGAAAATACAAATTTTCGCCGATTGAAATTTGTTTCAATTGATATCATAAATTGAAAGATTTTTACATTTTCAAGAATGCTCATTATATATTTAAGGAATTAATGAATACTTTTAAAATTAAAAGTTATGGTATAGAAATAAATATATCGACAAATAAAAATACATAAAAAAAAAAACAAAAAGAAAGTCCTCGTGATGGATGAAACTATCGATGATCTGATCTATTATTAATCGAAGTACATTTTTTTTCATACAAATCGAGAATTAACAATTAGCATGAAAAAGATTATAAAAATAAACTTTGAGAAATAATGACACGACCTTGTATATTTATCACAAGATGAAAATTTGAACATTAAACATCAACATGCATTTTTCTGTGTATTATCATTTATTGGAATATGAATAGATAATAACAGAAGTGTATAACTGTAGATACTATGAAAAGTATGCAAATATAATTTCACCGAACAGAGGTCATAGTTTAACTACATACTGTGAATATAAACTAGATTTTCATGAAATAACCTTTGTTCTGACTGCTTCGTTAGTTTTTTGTATTTTTGTATTAAATTTTGTATTTTACAAATGCAAATTTAGGAATAATTTATAAGTTTAAATAGACATTTCAATCCCCAATATCTGTGTGTATATATAGTGTTTGAATATTTAAAAATTTTGTGGATATCACTTAAATGTGTTTGAACTGATGTAAGTCTGAACTTTTTGTATCGACTATTTGCTGTATAGCGAAATTAAAAAAAAAACGCAAATAATTCTTAACAATTTTAAAAAACAATATTCACAACTTATCTATTACACTATTCGTTACCATTATCAAATGATTACAATTTCGAAGAGAAAAACTAATGTATATAATAAAAAACAAAGCATGTAGCATTGGTAACCTTAAGCTTAATCACTTAAAATGTAACGCTTTCCCATCAACAATATATGGTCAAAAAATCTATATATATAATAAATAGTTGTAAAAGATAAAAGCTGAGCATGAAACAAAAAAATATATAATTATGAATTGTAATTCGATTCAAGGGTTTTTATATTTGTACCTAGGAGCATAGTTTCTTGAAAAAATCCAAAAATGTTTTACGGATCATCAACATTGGATTAAAATAATAAATATTTATATTATTGATTTTTTATTCAAAAAAATTATTTTTGCAATACTGTATGCTGATGTAATAAAATTTAAGTATATTAAGCAGACAGTAACAAAAAAATATAATTTAAAATCTATAAAGTACAACATAAAATTCGATTGTTTTGGCTCACTCAAAAATTTCCGAAGACTACAAGTGGTCCATGAACCACCGGTTGAGAAACTATGCCTTAGAGCAAAATTGAAAATAATGAAGGTGGTGATATAACAGGTATATTTTAATTATTTTAATGGTGAGGGATTGCTTAAAAAATGTAAAATCACCCTAAACATAAAGTAAAAAAAAATACGGATATATTCATATGCACTCAATGAAAAAAATATTCATTTAAATATCTGCACATTATTCACGTGTCTATTAAAAATATGTTTCTTTTTTATTTCACGTAAAAAGGTTGTATTTAAATAACTAGTATATATGTTTATCTCTCGTATTGTAAGCACCTAAAAGACTACAGAAAAATAAATAGTATTTATGGACAGCAATATCTACGCCGAATAAAAAAATCATACATTCGTAAAAATAATTTTTGAATGCTTTCACGAAAGCCCAAAAACATTTCACTAAAAGATAATGAAAGCAAAAAGTCTTGCATCATCCGTATGTTGAATTTTTAACGACGGCAATTGTGTTTGCTGGTGGAGAAGATGTATGAATATAAATCGACGAATAAAAGCCTCATTTTTCTCGTAAAAATTTAAACTGAACGCTTTTAAAAATGCAAATACAAGTTTGATGAGATAGAAAAACGTATCGATGTTTTTTTTTTTGAACATGAAATTTTTAACGTTTAGCGTCAGAGGCAACGTTGTAAAACTGATTAAATGAGATTCAAAAAATATTAAGTTATAAATATATTACCTTCTTAAAAAATGTTAAAAGTATTTTTTCAAATTTCGTTTCTAAAATAAAATCCATTTTTTATATCTCTATAATATATACTTAAAAAACTAAAAAGGGTTCGTTTTATGTGCTAATAATAATAAACATACCATGTTTTAAATATAACTTATATAATTTGGAATATTTTTTGAAACTCGAGGCATGTTTATTTTATGTATATTTATATTTGACTTCGTACTTTAAGGGCAAATACATCCAAATATGCGAGTTGTTATAATCTTTGTCTATGTTAAAAAAAATGCTAACGGCTTTGTAATTTACAGTCCGAAAACAAACACCGTAAAAACACCAATGATAGTTCATCAAGCTTGATTCAGACGTTGATTTGTTGAATTGTCACAGAAAAAAAATATACATAAAAAGTACAACATTCATTCATTTATTTTAATTGTTGGAAATATTTTGTGTTTATGTTTGACGTCTCCCATGTTTTCACATTGATTTTTTTGAGCTTAGTAACTTTACTGCAATATAGTGCAATAGTATTTACTGCAACAGGTTATATTGCTATGGCAAAATCTTTGATATCTAATGATGTAACTTAAAGACATGAGTATTGACATATATTGCTTTCGGATTTTTTTTCATATTTGTATTTGGTGATACCGTAGGGGCCAGTAGTAGGCGAAAGAAGAAATAAGGTATACGTATATTAAAAAATAAATGTTTAATCAAGGCCAAATCTTGAAATTAAAGTTTTCACGATTTAATTCAAATGCTAATTATGTTTACAGTATATTGCGTTCTGTCTAGGTATCAAATAACATATATATGGAAAAATGAAAAATTATGTTTAAAAGTTTCAATTGTTGAGAATCAAAAATATGTCCGGTTTTTATCCGGCATAAACGAACATAAATTCATCAAAACCGGTCGGGATTTATAAAATGACAATAGTGAAAAATAATTTAATGGTATTTTTGCGAGATTAGTGAACAGTTCTTAAACTCTTTCCAAAATTAAAAATATAAAAATTTAAAATTTCTCGCGCTTAACATGCAACAAAAACAAGACGAAAGTTAAAAACATCTAAATAACAAAAGGCTGTCATTAATGAGTATTGTTTGAAAAGCTGCGGGGGTAATTTGTCCGCACTGAAAGGTTACTATAAAAACTCTAACCCTTTTACCCCAACTGAAAGGATGATAAAATTTTAGCTGTCATGTTGGTTATATAGATATAAGGGTAGGCTTGTACTTCCGAAGAAAAATGATTTCGATCCTTGAATGTTGCTTTTCATGGTGTAATGTTTTTGGTGTCTTAGCTAGAAGTATTAAAGTGGAGTGTTTGAAAAATTGGTTCATCAATGCTGGTATAAACACATTCATAACGTTCTTTAGACATTATGTAAAAAAATATATTTTTTCGGCAATATCGAATCAGCGTGCATCTAATAGAGAATTTTAGATTAAGATTCAATAAATAATGTAGTAGTATGATAAAAAATGTTTTTTTTTTGTCAAATTCGATGAAATTACACTTTGAATCATACTACTTTCTTGTGCTAATCTATATAATGGAAATAAATATTGACCCTCGTAGTGCACGGAGAAATACTCCACGAGTCCTCGTTGTAAGATTATTAAAAAGCCTTTTTAATCAAAATAATAAGTTTTAAATGTCTCCTATCAAAAAAAAAAAAAACCATTGATGACATTCTTCTTTTCTTATGCCAAGATGTTAAATTGACACTATGTGGCTATCTAATGTTTTTGATTATTTAATTTATATCAGGGTGACTCTACAACCCTGATATAAATTTAAAAAAAACAAGACTTCGACTCTGAGATTGACCAACAACATAATTCCGACTAACATAAGTAATTTTTCTCCTACCTCTCCTATTCATTATGTGCATTAAATAAACTATCAATTAACCAATCCGGAAAATTTTTCATTGAAAAATTCTTCGAAATCGTCTCATCGAAAGAAAAGTCGAAGTCGCTCGTTTTTCACGATTCCGATTTCAACTCCAACTCCAACTCTATAGCCCTGATATTACATATTCTTTTAACTCGGTCGTAGGTTTTAAGTAAGTATCAAATACATACACCCAGTCCTTTTTTTACGCGAATTCGATTATACGCGATGTTTTGGATGGCACCGTTGCATTTTTTACGCCTTTCATTCGTTTTTACGCGATTTTTTCCCCAAATTCATTTTAAAGAAGAAATTTGTATATGATGCTAGGCTTGTATGTTTCGTTATTTTTTTAAATAAAACATATGAGTATTTTTAAAACTTAATTTTGTTAAGCATTTCATTTTTTTAAATATGCATACTAGTGTAGTGTAGACTAGTGTATCGGATATTATGCGAATTTATGTTTTAGGGTGTGTAAAGAAATGTAATGCAATTGCGTAAAAGCTGTGATTTTTTCACGCGATTTTTTTTACGCGCCTTTTTCTGGAACCAATGTAGGGCGTAAAAAAAGGACTGGATGTATATATATATACAGAAAAAAATCAAATAAATGTGAAATCCTTTTTATATAGAGTAAATGGAGATGATCTTCGATTAATGTTTGCCCTTTGTAAACAAGCCAGTGTTGAATAAAATAAAATAAAACCCCACGTCTGCGTGACACTTTGCTCTAACCTTTTCGACAAAAATACGTCTCCGAGTTTCAAGTTAACGATGCAATCGAACATCCTGTCAACCTGGCAGTCACTCATCGTCAAGGAAAATGACAGAGGTCTGGAAACCGCGAATATTAACAAGTTTTACACGAGTCCATTTCTTGAGATTGACCCTTTCACTGCCAAATAAAAAAATGTACAACAAACATCATTATTTAGATGTTAATTGTCACGTGTTCGAGGAAAAGCATTATATTTTAAATGATGAAGCATATTTTAGTACTATTTCCACAATACATTTAATGATCAGAACCGGCTTTTTGCTAATGTGTTATTCATGATTCTTTTCGAATGTTTATTGGATTTTTGAAATTATTACATTTTATTTTGATTGCAAAGTATCACTAAGAGTTCTTTAACATTTTATTTGTAAATAAATTTGCTTCGTTTGGACGTGTAATGTATGCATGCCTGTAAATTGTTTTCTCAACTCTTGAAATTGTGGGTATTGTATACCTGTAAATTATATTTTTTTTTGTTTTAATAGACTCAATAATATAATAGGTAATACTCGCGATGAGCGTCACTGGTCTACATCATGAAATACATGGAGTTAATAATATTGAAAATGTGCTTTTTTTAAAGTAAAAAAAAAGTACAAATATTTTTTCGTTAATTTTCTATATAAAATTTATATTTTTATAAATCCAGTGGAGAATATTTAGACTCAAACTTGATATTTGTTTTTTATCTTTTGAGGGGTGGATTAGACTCAAGTAGTTATTAAATTAATTTATCTAAGACCCCCGCCATGTCATTGACAACAATTTATTAAAAAACCTTCGAAAATATAAAAATGTTCAAAGTTTCAATATTTATAATATGTGATGAAATCCCATAGGTAACGATCAGTCATTCCGTAAATTATAAAATAATTGTCATTTAAAATTTAGAATAAGTTCGCCCTGTGGCTCATATAAATAGATGCTGCAAACAATGAATACTTTAGTGACCACGGGTTGAATCTAATGTCAAAGACTACCCGTTTTGATTTCGAACTATAATTGCTGTGTCTAGTATGCAGTGAACGTTTCGATTGTTTCACTACAACAGCGATTAGATTTAAAAAATAAGTATCTTTAAAAATTAATGGAAAAACGGCTGTGAAAAAATATTATAGATAAAAAAATGTAGAAGAGAATAATGAAAAAATTAGAAGATAGATCACTATAAAGATAATGTCAAAATATTGATTGAATTAGCATTCACTTGGTAGAACTCCATTATAACACGGTGAAAAAAAATAGTAACTATTTTTTTTAGTCCGTGTTATAATGTCAAAATGTTAAAAGATGGTGAAAGAAGAATAGGTGAACTGGATTGAAATCGATAGCCGTTATGTTTTGTTTGTTGACGTCATCGCATGTGTATTGCTTAAAACTGTATCGAGGCTTGTTTTAATGTAACTCTATCTGCTTTTATTGCATAACGATATTGACATATTAAAAATCAAAATAACATTAACTCAATCGAATGATTGCAATTATATACTGCATGTTTGTTAAGGTGATTTCATCAAATTAAAGATTAAAAAACTTGACGTATAGATTAAAAAAAACCATTTTTTTTAATGCATGCAATACTAATACGAAACACGTGTCAGTATATCTCTACTATAATCTTCTCAAATATACACGTACAGTCTATATCGCATCTTGTCGAAACGATCGTTAGTTTAATGCATAATAACCAGATATAATATTATATATTCATTAAAACAAGAATATATTTTTTGGTAAATTCAAATAGCTGATTCAATTTTTGTAACGATTTCTTAATCTATTGGCAGTCTTTCGAAGAAATCAATTATTGACAAGGCTTAAAAATATTTTTCATTTAAAATTTCATAAGATAAAAAATATGTTGAAAGATAAAATCAGTTCAGTTTAATTACCATTTATGCGGTAGGCTTACGCATATTATATTTTTCCCTGACAAAGAAATGGTTAGGGCAACTCAAGAATATGGCGACGTTCTCATGGGAACCTTCATTCTAGACTTTATGTCCGTCATTTGTTTCTCCCTCCGTCCTAACCTCACCTGCTGGAGCCTCCCAGACGATTCACTGTCAGATGCATAGCCTTGATTCAGCTGGATGAGCTAGCTTCGTGAAATTTTGATGAAAGCGTAGCGAAACAAAGATGAGTACATTTGTTATTATTATGTGTTATGAAATATGTTTGAAGAGTTCAATATGACTCACGTAATATATTTTGCTATCAAAGGTATTAATTTATTACAATAACGCATTTTCAACATTAGTCCCACGATTTTATATCGTGATGTTTTATATCGAGGACCTAACAGTACGCTCTAGTATTTACAGAATCGAATTATAGTTATAGCAAATTTATTTTCAACTAGGAGTTGATAGAATGTTTTAAGTTGTTGGTGGATATTTTAAAAATGATGTTCAAGTTTTAATAATAGATTTCATTATCTATTAAAAAATGTTTTATAACTTTTTAAAAGAAAATGCCTACACGTAATGCTAATACGCCATATATTATATTTAACAATTGAATTAAAATTACATAGTAATAGAAAAAAAACACCAGTTTTATAGATTTTCTAGAATACTTCTTACCCAGCTTGCAAACAAATGTTGTATTTGTTTTTTTGTTTGTACATTGTAAGTAACAGTTTTGTATTCTGGTCTATATTTTCATAGTGAATTTTTGTTATACAAGTATTGAATTGATTGTAGAAGTTCATCTGAGTGTAGAAGTTCGTTTTTGGAGATATTTTTTTCATTTCAAGTACTAATACAAAACAATAGCCTTATGGTATAAAAGCCGCTACACATTATTTGTTAAATTAAAATCCTTTGCTAGAATATATTTCCACTTATTGAAATATTTCATCCAGAATAGTTTGAATGTTAAAACTATTGTTTATAATAAAAAAAATCATTTTAAAATATGGGAGTATTGGCAGAAAACATATTTTTTATCCTTTCTGCCAAAACTGAAAGTAAACTGAAGCGGCTGACTTACGGCTGGTCCTCGATAAAAATATCTGTTGTTAAAATGCTCTCACGGGTACTATTAATTTATAACAGGTAACAAAACTACCGAAAAAGTTCTTTTAAAGTAAGCAGAGTGATTTTAAAAACAATGGTTATGGTTGCCGCAAAGATTTCTTTTACTCTCGTAGCAAGTGTAGAGGGTCTACGTGTCGTAGCAGATTTAAAGCAAGTGGGCGGTCGAGGCTTTACGATCTAATGAATGTTCTCTGTGATGTTGTTCTTAGTATTTCTTGAGGCTGCAACAATCTTATACTTACCTGGAATACTGAAACAAGATAGTGCGTGGGACAACCATTGAAAACACAGAAGACTTTAATGTGGTTAGATTAACAAATGGTACAAGAATATTCACATACTTATACTTTTTAAAAAATATTTTTATTTCATATAATATCTGTTTTTCTTTTCATATTTTCCAAACGTAAATATTTTATAATTTTTATTAATCAAGCCAGAATTTGTAGTCGAGAGATTATCGTTGACGAATGGTTATGTTATTTACGGACTCGAATCCGAATCGAAAGAAATAGATTTATGTAATGTTTGTTCGTTTGACTTTTAGATTTTTGTTCAAAAAATTTAATGTTTCAAAGAGCTTAAATTTTTTCTCCCTCGTGCGATCTTCAAAATTTCAAACTAACAGCTTGTTCTGTTCTAGCGATATAAAACTAGTTCTACTCTCTTCCCGAAGGTAGGTTCTGTAGGTTTCTCAGCCGAGTAACAAACAATTCTCGTAATAATACTTGCAATACCTCTTTTTTAAGGCGATATGGTGTAATATATTTATAAAATTCGGTAACATGAATTATTGAAGTAAAATAATTTGGCGTATGATCTAATGAGGCTAGACATTGTTTATAATAATTTTTCCTTGTGATATAGATCTGGTTCTTTATGACAAAAAAAACTATTTATAATCCGTAAAGAAAAACATGTGCAATAAAAATGAAAAAAAAAATGATTCTCAAACCAACCTTTAATAAGGAACTTATATTATGACATGTTAAATCGCAAATGAACTTTTCGTGCGTTTAAAGATGAAAAAAAATGGCCTCGTTGAACTTGACCTCTATATTGTCTAATTGAATGGATATGTTAAGTACACTTAGAAATTAACTAATTTTATAATTAGCGTGACTTTAATGAAATTAATGTCATAGCCAAATGATAATTTTTGCTCAACACATTTTTTTTTGTTTCAGCAAACTTTTTCACTTACACTTTTTTTTGTTACACAATGAATAAAAACTCTTTCTAGGTAAACTAATTTTCGGGATGTAGCTGTGGACTAAACATGTGTTTTTATTACTTCAAATAAAAAAAATGTTAAACTCGCCATTAAAAGTTGTGTTTGTTAATCTCCAATTGAAAAATTATGTTTTTACCGATGCAGTAAAGAATAAATATTTCTTTGTAAGCTTGTGCGTGTTGTAATTTTTACGTTTTATTTATTTAGACTTTATAACGTTTTATTTACTTATTTGACTTCGAGGGCGTCAATGGATTGCAAGTTATTTGCAAAAGATATATTTATATTTAAGACAACCTCAAAAAATAAGTTTAAAGGCATTAAATTGCATGGGCTTTGTGGAAAATTATTTACCCTCAAATTGCTCGTGCAGAATGTCCATCCAAATTTGGTAATTTGAACACTTTGTCATAACTAATTCATTGTATTCTTTTGACTTTATTAAACAGTTGATACTAAATTTGACAAATGTCAAATTAAACATACGGATGTTATAAGCCAATTACTTTCAAATTTTACTTTTGAAAAATTGTTTATTTGTGCCTGAAACACATCCAAAAATCACACATAATGTTGTAGGGTCTTGCCATTTTTCTAGTCTTCGATTAACATTTTAAATAAAATTGTATTTTTTCACCGTTCATTGATGTCACCTTCTCCATTAAGTCGTTATATTGGATGCAATTAAGTCATACAAAACCGTTATTCACAAAATTGATCTCAATACAATATTATTATATGCTCATTTGAAGGTCGTCGATAAGGGGTGTACAAAATCTTCTTAGAGAATGATGTTATTAGGTATCTATTTGATTTTCGACAAACGTACAGACCATTTACAATAAAATTGCTCTAAGCCGCTGCGTAGGGCTAATAAATTTAAATTCTTATTTGTCGTTGCTTTGAGCCATTACTTGGTAACATTCTCAAACGGTTGAGTATGGCGGCTGTTGGCAAGAAAAGGTTTTTGGAAACGCTTTATCTGCAAATCACCCCTTAAAGTTTAAGAGTATTTTCATGGGCTAATAAAATATGTTGCCAGGCAAAGGCCTATTTCATCATATTTTCAGAACGGCCTGAAATATTTCATCATATCCCCGGACGGCCTAAAATATTTTATGCGAGAAGGGGCATTATGAAAGCATTTCTGCGACACGTGTAAATTCCAATGAATACTTTTATGGTTGCAATTTTCTCGCGATTCGAATGAATACGGATATTTATTTTTTATCGCGAATTGATAGGTTCTTTGAAGCGTTTCGATTGTGGCTTATTTTACGACCGACAAAACCTTCTGTCGTTAGTACTGCGCAGTTTCACGGAATATTTAAATCCAAAATCGACCCCTAAAATTAATTGAACAAGCTATTTATTTTTACAAATAATAGTCAAGTTTTACAAATGAACCGTTAAAGGAGACTTTTTATTTCAATGGTTTCATTAAATACAATATTAAATTTGCACAGAATATTTATTATAATGAAATTTACTTTTGATAATAAAACAACATAATTCAGTACATTTCACTCAATATTTTTTATGATCAGTCGATAAAGCTCGCGATGAGCGAAACCGGTTTTGATCATAAAATCTATTGTGGAAATAGTAGCAAAAATGTGTTTTTATTATTTATAATATTCGTTTCCACCAAGAAGTGACAATTACTACCTGAAATGTCAATAAGTTATACATACAAATCTAAACACGGTGGAAAAAATAGCAATGTATTTTAGTTCTTCAAAATTATTTTTTTAGGATATAGTTGATACCTACTTCTATTCACGCCATCGCCATAGATCTGACAATGGCGTGAGCCAAAATAAATATCAACCATATCCAAAAGAAATAATTTTGTAGAACTAAAATTCATTTGCTATTTTTTTATTATTTATTGCTATTAGTTCTGAGGATGGCGTGAGCCGAAAGAGCTATCAACTATATCCTAAAAAAATAATTTTGTTAAGCTAATATACATTACTATTTTCTTCACCGTGTTATAATGGAGTTCTACCAAGTGAATGCAAACTCAGAATTTTCAGAACTAGAAAAATGTTTACGTTTATTAGTTTCAACTAAATTAAATGTAATCAAATCATATATTTGCGTACAAAAGTTGTAGTCAATAATTTTAAATAAAGACGAACATTCACTGTTTTCGTTAAATTCGTTTCTAATTCTGGTTCCGCTCTTGAGTTTTGACGGTGTAAGTGGATCGAAAGCAATTCTATATATTGTACATATGCTGCCTACAATCTTAATATCATGTTTTGCCTTTTACAATATGGTTATTCTATAAATTTTATCTTTCTTCTACTAATTAATTCATAAAGAAATGTTTAACGAAATAACAATCCAGTCCTCAGCATTGATGAGGTGTTATAGGTTGAATAAAAACTGTAGGAAGCGAGAAAAAATAGTTTATAAGCATTCAGATATATGTATCGATAAACACTATATATTGTTGGAAATATAAAATAAATTCATATAAAATTTGAATCGTTGAAACATTGTTTATTTTTACACGTTTTGTCACTCACGACCCAAGTTTTGCCTTCTGATGCCTTAACTCATTCATTCTGATGTTATAGAACTAACGTTATTCATCAAATTAGATTTTAAAAATTCGTAGAGTACCATCAGTTAACATACTAAAAAAGTAATGATTTTCATGAGAAATATAAAACGAATTAGCATTAAAGGGAGACATAATAATTTCTGTAATAATAATAAGTTTGCTTTATGTATTTATAAATTGAAAAGTTATTAAAAGTGGAAAAGAGAGCACAATATGGTTAACTATGTTCTTTTATTTATATTGTATATATATATGAAAAATAATAAATAATAGTCAAAGCGCGCCAAATCCTTAAATTTCAAATTTCTTGAGATAAATAAATCGAGAAAATTCGAGATCAACTAAACGATAAAAGACGAATGATCTTATCAATTATTAGGCTGGAAATTTTTGATTGGAATTAGATTCAATGTTGCATTTGCCAGGATAAATCCCATGGCCATATCATCACTTGAACAGCTCTTCCAATAAGACACAGAAGTTGTTGAAAACCAACTTATTAAAATTAACATCAAACGACTAAAGCTAATTTAAGGATATCCGATATACAAATGTTGTAGGTAAGTTTGATATATGATAGTAGGTCGGCTAGTTCCAGAAAAATTAAATTATTGTATTATGTTGAAAGTTGTTTCAGATTCACACTGTTTTCAAAAGTTTACGTGAGGACGAAACGGTCATCAATAAATAAAAACAAAATTGGAATCGAATATTTTACTATAACAATAATAAATGGACAAATAATATAAAGCTTGACTTAAAAATCGTGTTTGGTGTTGAAAAATGTCGAAAATACTTGTATAACACTTTTTGATCAACTTGTAAAATCATTATGCCTTTGAAATTCTCCTTGAGTTTAAATTGTTATTTAAAAATGTCTAGCGCATTAACTTTTTTAACTCATCATAAAAAAAACATATAAAGAAAACTCATCTACAGTTAACTAAAATAAAATATTTATTCTGTTTGACTCAAAATCGATTCAGTTACCTCTGTAATAAAAACAAAAGATGGATTTCTTTTTCAAAGCAAGTTCACAGGTCGAATTTTTACCTCAGACCATTTTCAGAATAATTCCTAATTCTTTACTATTTTTAGACAGAATAGAGAAAAGAAAAAAGGTGTATGTTCGCAATCAAAGCGATATTGGCTCCGCTGACAAAAAAGAAGTGACATTTTTTGTCAAACCTTAACCTTTTTTTGCGGAAAAAGCATTACCAAGCAAGTTAAAAAGGTCTTCAACAAGCGAATAAATCAAACAAAATTGAAAGTTTTTCACGATCGCGCATCGCTCTATCGATTAGGGAGGACCAAGTTTTATTCTTTTTAATTCGGGATTATCAATTTACATATGAATTTTTGACGATATTTGATTGAATATACATACATATAACGCATTTTGATCAATAAATAAAAAAAACCAATGAGCTTGTATAGTTTTACGTTGTAATTTTATTCGATGTTTGTATAAAATTTTGGGGTTAAACGTTTTGTATAAATAAAATATTAATACTTTGTTTTTATTTATAAATAAATAATCCATGTACCTCGACCATTTTTGACTGATTTAATGTCTATAACTGGCCTTGATAATGATATTTTAAAATTTTAGATATAGTTCATAATGTTTGTGATCTCTCTCTCTCTCATGGGTGGCTGTCTATGATGCTCTTGTAAATTCCAATGATTAAGACTTTGAAAAATTAAAGAATCACTCAACCATTTGTTTCTTCAATAATAAATTAGTAAGTAGTTTATGGTTTACTTAAAAGATCATGTACTAAGTTAGATATTTTCAGAAATATTTTTATTTTTACGAAGCTAATTTTAATAATAAACAATATAATATTAATACTATTGTTACATACTTTATGAAAATGATAAGATATTAAAAAAAATGAATTGAATCGTAATCTATATTGAAGTGTTTCACGGGATGCGTTTTCGCAAGTCGCAACCCTGCCATCGATTCAACACATTTCTGGTAGGACGTGGTGAAAAAGAAACATATTAAAATATGCCTTGCCAACGGATCTTTTTGCTCCGAACGGAAAATTCACCGTTTTCCCCGTTGCGATTCTTTGAGCAATTTTTTTTAAGTCGTTTTGCTAAAAAGTTTTGCTTGCGTATAAATCAAAACTCATTGGATGGAAATCCAAGGAAACTGTTTCCAATAAATGGTAAAACTTTGGCTCGGTTTTTCGAATTACTAAGTGTATGTCAGAAATACAATTATCAACTTATGGAGTGCTCGGAATTTTTCATTTTCAATATTATTCATTCCAAAAAATGTCGTAAATCGTTCACTTTGACATTGCATAAGAGCAGATGTTGAAAATGTAAATGAAATAAATTACTAATGGTGATAATAACATACAATAATAACATGTGATTTATTGTCAAAGTAATGTATTGGTTTTTTGTAAATATATTTAAAAAAACTGAAATATGAAACATATCTATTGGCATATCGTGGAATTATTGAAACATTAAAAAACATACAAGATTTATATAGAAAGGAAAATAAATTAGTTTTTAAACTCATGATAAAATACATATCAAGAATAAGTTATTTGATCAGCACTGTTTTTTAGACGTTATAGTCAATTTTGCGATAAAATAACTTATTCATGGAAAACATTTTACTACATTAAATAATGAGTGTTGAGATGACATGAGAGAAAATATTTTATAAAAAGATTTAAGAGGGTATAATGTACATTGGGAAATTATCCAAATAAAAACAGAAGGCTACTGACAGTAATATTTGTTTTGGTAAATATAATCAAAGCTTTGACTTGAGAAGATGAGCTCGTTTGAAAATACCTAAGCTTTCAAGCTATGGTTGATTTTAACGAAAAATTGATATACTAAGTCGTTATTGTGACCCAAAACAACTTATTACTTTGGTCCCATTTTACCGTAATCAGATATTTTACTTACCATAATTTTTGTTGGTTAAGACATCTTCGTAGATTTTATTATGGTGACGTTGCTTGCGATTCAAAAGAAACGGCGTAGGATGGATATAAAATTTTATCAATAAGTAAAAAAAAATAAAGTAAATCATAATACTAAGTAAAACTACTCGTTAAAAGTGTTCATGTTAAAACGATTCGATACGATAACATACAAACTATAAAAGTTATTCTTTCTTTGAGTTTTAAAGACCTTCATTGACTTTATTAGCGTACTATCTGAGCTAGGAATATATAGATTTTAATAATCCAAAAGTTACCGGTATCCACGAGATAGCAAACTTAGGAAAGTCGTAAAAGTATATCTTTGACGTGGTATACGTCCCATTTAACCTCTTTCTTATGACTGTTTGAGATGTTACGCCGATCTATAATAAGCAAGGTTCTAGTGCATATTCGAGATTACTTGTTAACTTGCAATAGTAGTTAAGCTAGTCACAAAGAAACTTTGAATAAACAAACCAGAATGTTTCAAATTACTGTTGAAAAGAAAATAAATATATAAAACATTAGCCATAAAAATCTATTCGTTGGAAAATAGAAAATCCATACTTCATCTAAAGTAGTATGCCATCTTGAAATTATTGCTAATTTTCTTTTTCGCTGATGAAAAGATTGTTTCGAGTGTAGTTGTAATTTATGATGTGTGTACATAAAATAATCAGAACTCCACCATTGTATCAAAACTTCTAGCAATGTGAGGCAAAACATAGATTTAATTTCACTTTTGAGATGTTAGCTGTCACTTCTTGGTAGGGAGGCAGTATATTAAAATAAAAATGAAACATTATGTTAAGTTATATTTCTACGTTTTTATATGAATAAGTTTTAAACTGGTTTCGCTAAAATACCAATTAATTAATATTTTTTAAAGTTTTGAGATAATAATTAAAAACGCATACGAAACCAAAAACGATGGCAATAATGTGCATGTTAATGTACAATATATATTAAAATGTCAAATTTTAATTGCTGAAATGTTGTACGGTTCCATATATTTTTTCTTTAATTATCCATGTTTCGTTTATCGGCACCTTCGAGCATTTAATGACATGTATGTAACTGAATGCCGAAATGCGAAACTCGTGTCTTTAGTGATAAAACATGTGGAATCGTATTAAGTTGCATTTATTCAAATTCGATATTGAAATTCCGCCAACACCTTCAATTGATATTTTTAATAAATTAAAATGTTTTATAAATAAAACATTAAGGTACTCTTATTGATGATTTTTTATTAATAGATAAAAACCAAATTAACAATGAAAAATAGTTTTGAATAATGAATGAGAAAATTTTACAACCAAATATATTACACAAAATATTTTTGGGAATATAATTCATTAAAAAATATCAATTAGGACTACAAAATTAAGAATTAGTGTATGTGAAACTCGATTGTTCGTGATGTTTTTCTTCTTCATTGGAGTGACATTTTCAACTCTCCTTGTTGTTTTGAAATGTGATGGTATTATGAATATCAATTGCAATGATTGTGTCCTTAATTTTTATTACATATGAAAGTGAAAAAAAATATTTGTCATTAACAAGTTTGCTAATTAATGCCTCTTTTATAGGAGTAATAATTACAAGAAACTTTAATTGATTTATCAAATGTACAAATTGCTAAGTAAAAGCAATTCGGGTACTAAATCAAAAAAGTTTCTATCAACACAGTTTGGCGAACAAAGGTTAAACCAAAATAGATTTGAAAAGAAGGTATGCAATAATGGATTGTAAATAGTATTACCTGCGGATGTGAAATTGAATTTGTAGTTAATGTAACAAAAATACGAAATACAGCGCTATTGAGGTGGAGTTCTGTTTGATTTTTTTTTTGAAATGGATAATTCGAGCAATATTATTTGATTTGCGATGTATTTTTTGGTGCGAGAATTCAAAATATTATTTGAACTATTGTAGTTTTATTGAAAAATCAACAGAATTCAAAAATTTTCAGCGAGAATAGGAAAAAGCTTTACTGGTTTGTTGAATTTATATCCAATATATTTGATTCAACATAGATTGATTGTGCTCAGTAATGACGATTTTAAAAGACAACAAATTTTGCTTAGTAAGCAATAATAAGATACTATGAACATATTATCAAGCAAGCTATATTTTACTTCCTTGCACCGTTAGTGTCTAACTAAAGATTTTTTTTTTGATTTTACGATTGTAATGTGAAAAAACTTCGAATTTAATAAATTAGTTAATATAAAAGTGCTATAACTGGAAACTCAAATTTTTTTCATAAAAATACAAATAATTTGCTTTTACAATGAAAGGATTTGCATGCGTTATTAATATAAAAATAAGAGTATCTAAACATGTTTCGGTTTTACAATGTTATGGATGAATTATATATTCATTGTGACACGAATAATAAATACCTTAAACTTACATTTCAAGAAATTCTTTTTTTCCTTAGGAAAACTTTAAGCCACAATATCTTCGAACTATGTAACATGCAGATGCGTTGGTTTTACATTCATGGTACGAAATGTATATTTGAACTTCAGTTCTATGATAGTTTATTCGTCGTAACTGACTTTCGTTACGCATTTCATAGAATCGAGTTCTAATATTTTTTTTCTACGAGATTCCTAAAAAAGTCGTGATGGAAAAATGCATCGCATCGAGATCGAAAAGTGGTAACCACTAATATTGTCTGAGTTCTATAAATTCTATCCCTTCTTTTATAGAAAAAAAGAAATAAGAACTAATTGAATAACAAGTTGTTTGTGTCAAAAGCTTCTGTTGTGATACCTCCCTTACCCGGCTATTAATTCATTGAACGAGATCAAGCAACACATTAAAGACAACGATTAAATAAAATTAGCATTTTTTCATTTCAACGGCAATATCAAATTCGAACAAAGCTTTTTACCCGTTGAACAAAAAAATGTCAAACTTTTATTTATAGTAAAAAAAATCTTTTTTTTTAATATTACCAATATTTTTAACATGTACATTCAGTGGAAATCCACATAACGATTTCATCAAAAAACTGTTTAAAATCAACACAAAACTGAAAATTGTGTTAAATTAACTAAGTATCGTTATAAATACTAAAGAATCTGAAACATGTATATCCTAAATTATCCAGTTTTCGTACGCATAGAAACCATCAATGAAATTTTCTGAAATATTTTAACGCGTCAATTCTTTTCGCCGCAAAATACTCAAAACCTTTCACACGTGCGGTGTTTTAATATAAACATTCCAATCTGAGACGGTAGTATCTCACAGGCTGTCATAGAATGCCACAGAATGCACGTGTTAAATAATTATCTCACAAAGTCAGCGTGAAACAAGCACATAGCATTTGTTGGACAGGAATGCGAGTAATGTGTAATATTTCTTGACAATTGCTCGGTGTTGATGAATTTATTTCTAATTATCATACGAGAAATCCCATTGTCGTTAAACGAATAGCCCTCGTTTACCCCTCAGAAAAATGTTAAAAATCAACTTTATAATTTGTGGGGAAAAAATAAGCAACACACGACCTTCGTAAATTAAAAGTACACTTTCAGTGACTGTAATATTTGTATGTAATATGAATGTGTATTTGAGTCTGGTATATGTTGACGTATATAGATATATGAATACATCTAGTTATCTAAGGTGGCTTAACGTTGGTTTGCTCAGCTCTGCAGCGACTATATCCAAAACATGAAAGGAACATGGCTTAAGAACTTTGACGCCAGCGTATTATGGATATTATAGCTCCATATAGTTAATATTATAAAAAAAAATACATTCGTTAAATTGTTATTTCGAAGATGCCTGACTACGTTAAAATTTATCAACAAATGTGAGTCAGCAATTTATTTAAAAGCATTTTTATTTTGCCACATTGTTACAAATATAAAATATGATACATATGATCTCATTATTAAGTTTATCTCAAGAAAAGTTGTTAGAAAAACTGTTGGTCGTTCAATAGTTCTCTCATATCACTAGCAAAATACTTTAAATAATAAAAACAAATTTTTGAGAACTTATTTCTATAATATATTTTATGATCAGGACCGTTTTCATTCATCGCAGTAATTGATAATGCTCGTGATGAGCGAAACCGTAACCGAAATTTATTATTTAAAATAATATACCTTTCCATCAAAAACTGACAGCTAACACTTTAAAAAAATATTCCCAGGAAACTACTCGCGACTCCTTTGGTGTAGTAAAATTTTTGCATTATCAAATAATGGTGTCGAAAAAAATCCATTAATCGATTGTTATATTTATGTATAAAGCCACTGAAAGGGCTCATGAGTACTTTACTAAAGCAGAATATTTTACTAGTACAAATTGCTGTTCCGATATAGGCGTAGAATAGAAAATGCAGAACAAAAGTAATTTTTAAATTTAAAAGTGTAGCAAACGAAAAGTGGTAAAAAATGGTTGAAATAGCCAATATATATCTTTCATTCAGAAAAGATAAGTATGGAAAAGTGATTTGGCAATATGGATAACTGCTCTCTTATTGTTTTTCTTGCATTATAATTACATGATAGGTTAAGTAGTATTTTTTTTCAGGGTAGAATTTTTTCTCTACAAATAATCTCTGAAAAAATATAAAATTCGAAAAAAGTTTCTTTGAAGTAATATCGAGATGTAATATTATAATTCAGAAAAATCAGGCGTTGTGAATTATTTTTATATTGATGGTTAAAATTTTCACGCTTGTATAAGCTTGTATAATAAATGAATTAAATTAACATAAAATGACTTATTCAAATGGTAATGTTTCTAATATTCATTTTTTAAAGGGTATATGTCATGAAGAATTGAAAATATGGATAAACTTTAGATGATTGAAACCCTCAAATACACAGAGACTATGAATTACTACCTGTCTTAATTATCAAGAAACCTATGTGTCAATGCGAAAGGAACAAATCGTTTTGTTTTAAATCGGTGAAGAATAACGGAGTGAAAAATATTTTTTTTTTGAGAATCTTAAAAACTCAACGTCAATTTGATGAGTAGTGCATTTCTAATTTACTTTAGGTATTTATACGAATAGTATATATAACGACATAGGCAATTGTAAGAATCAATTCAAGCTATTGTTTTATTTAAAGATATACTTATTATTAAACAGGATTATTAGAATTTTAATCGTTAAAATTCTCAATATTTCATAATGTAATCTTAATGTAAGACGTCTCTAAAACTAACTATATTTATTCGAATTGAAAATATTGTGTACACATATTATCTTTTCAAAATATTTCACACAACGTGTATAAATTTTGTGGGCGATGCTTTGTCCTTGTCTCGCTATCCACCTTTCACCCTTCATGGATTTTTTTAATCTACCCCAGTTCTGATAAATCACGAGAAGATTGATTGGCGTAACGTTGAACATCATTGATGGATTTACGATTCGGCGAAAACCTATTGACGCTCAATGATGGTGATATTATTTACCTTGTCGAATAATGATAGTATTTTGTTACCGTTTTTTAATGAGTTACTGAAATGTATATGTTTAAGCCCCGATTATATTAAAAATAATATGAAATATTCGATTTTTTTAAAGAATGAATTTGCGTGACCAATGTTGTCAACGTAATCGGCGTTACTAGTCTTGAAAGATTGATTCAGTCGGATTACCACCGATTTCAAGTGCCATTGTGAATTGAAAAACAGAAATGGAAATTACCTTCATTGGACATTGTAAAAGCCTCGCTTTTTCCGGAATCCATGAAAGGCTGAGCAGTTTAAAACTCATTTTCCCGCATTAGAGCAAATCCAATTTTATTATTAGCCTTCTTTTCAACTGACTAGATTATTGCATTATTACTACTGTACTCTGGAAAACCGCTCCCATTGTAAGTCGTTTGAATTGTTAAACATATTTATGTGCTGGCATCTCAGTTTGTAAATAACAGTCGGGTTAACCATTCGGGTTTATTATGCCCGCGATAAATGGCAACACATAAATTATTTTAATAATTAATGATAAACCAAAGGAAGCCATAAAGTCTTGAGGTACGAGAATTATAACAATATTTCGCCAGCGATAAGGCAAATCTTTCGTTAATTGCTATTTAAGATTGTGCAAACTGCTGAACAAATAAAACTATTCATGAAACGAGCAATGGGCCACCGCTAGAGCAATAATTTAGATTATTATATACGCATTTTCTATTGTCAATCTTAACATGAAGATAATAGCCAATAAACAACTATCACCAACAGTGTTTGGCGTCTGTCAGCTATAATTTAATGTTTGTTTTGTAATTTTGAAGAAACTTAGAGAAATAATAATAAATTTGTCAACCAAATAATAAAAACAAAAATACAAAAGCGATATAATTGTATGGCTCTAGTTATCGTTGTGTGAAATTATTATCTAATAATACTATGATATTTACTAAATACCAACGTAAGAAATATATAAATTGAAACGCAGAAAAGAAAGTTTGGTAAAGAGATACGTCTAAGGATTATTATACCAAAAAATTCATGTATACTAATACCGGTAAACAAATATGTCGATAAAATGAGAAAAAAAAAATCGCCGTTTGCAATTGTAACATAATACCAGACGATTAGAATTTACTCAGTAAAATGACTCCAATATCTCATATTAAAACAAAAGAAAAACTAAATCATTGGCATTTTTGAGAAATGTCTAAAATATACTATCGGCAAAAAAAGCTTATTGGTCTTTTTTAAATAAGTTCATAAGAAGAAAACTTTTTTTCTGACTCAAGGTTAGTTTGTAAGGTATTGGAATATTGTGTCGTTATATTTATTTATAGGCTGTAATGTTAGTTTTTTGCAATTTCAAAACTGGTTTTTCAGTAAAGAAAAGGCAGCCAAAATATCGCAATTACAATAAAAAATCATGACCATATTTGTTTTTATGACTTTTTCCATATATATTTCACGAATACTTTATTTTGTTTATTTTGTATATAGTATTAATGTTTGATATTTAACATTTATTAAAGAAAACATTCAAATTAGTAAAAAAATGTTGGAAATAAAAATTCGTACATGTAAATGAATTTTAAAAAATATTTAAAATTTTAGAATTGTTAATTTGGTAATGTACCAAAATGGGTTCTAATTTAACCGGATCATCCCATTTCTAAGTCGCGGACCTTTACAGGAAGAAAATAGCGCCACCTCCAGAAACAACCGGAACTTGCTACGAAAGCAAGAGGTAGGAAGCTCTCCGTATCACATGGCATGCGCCAGGAAACGTTCCGGAAGTGACGCGCCGCCGATCCACTGTGTCGTCTTTTGTAGCGGATCCGCGCGTGAAAGCCTCAAACCCCATTTGAGGTATTTCTTTATTTGACGGACGGGCTTAGAGCTTTGCAGGCACATACTCAACATTTATTAGGAAAGCCTCGACGTCTCTTGAACCGGGAATACGTGACTTGATATGGGCAATATATTATGTTATGTGATTTATTGGAGAGCTGGTAAATCTCTTCATATTAAAAATATCTACAGTAACCTAACGTGACAATTTTGCAATGATTGTATGTTTTTAAATAATTGCTTGATTATTATTTTTTTTACACCCCTATCAAGAAACTATTTCAGTTTTCATCTCATATGGGTTTATCAAAATGCATTTGGTGAAAGAAATTAGCTCTAAATTAAAGATGCATAAATCACAATATTGGATTGATTGAAGCATCATCATAATCAACTAAAATTAATATGTTTGCTCGTAAGAGATTAGAATAATAAATGTTTTTTTTTAATTTATAAGATTGAAAGAGCCATTAGGATACAAAAGCGCTAGCAACACATTTCGGCAATCGAAAACTAGCTTTATCTTTCCAATAAAGTAAACATTACACATGATTAGCAATGCTTTATGAACGTACTTTGATTGAAAAATGTTGCTTACAGAAATTAATGACGATTTGCATCTAGAATTTTTGTATTTTATTATGAAAGCCTTTAGGTAGTTCAGAATCAGAAACCTTCTGACTGTTGGCGTCTAAACTATTGAGACGGCCGATTACAGTGTGTTGACAGTTGCTTCTTTAAAATATAAGACGGTCGAACATCTTAAAACTGAAGTGTACGAGCTAACTGATATATTATGTCATCTAATTTATCCTGATAAGGTTGATTAGCAATATTACTGCAGAAATGGGTTAAACTGTGGAAATTATTTAATTGAGAACACAATACTAAAAGCTCTGTTACAGATATTTTAAACATACAAAACGATAGTAACTATTCAATGATATGATTTTTACAACATATCTTAGAGATTTTTACTAACCAGTATTTATCGGAGATATTTAAATAATATTTTAAGCGGACTATCAATATCACTAAGAAAAAATAAACGTATTATAAAACTGATAAAAAAAATAAATACTATAAAGCTGATCATATAATCTCATAGTTGTAGAATGGAAAAAAAGAAGAGTGGAATAGCATGACACAAATATATCAGTATTAGAATTGAATTCCCTGATTCAGGTAATTTGTGCAGTAGATAGTTCAGTAAAACCTTATTTGTGTGTTTCAGAAAGAGCGTAAATTTATCGCAAAGGAAAAAAAACAAAAAAGTCAACGCGCTCATCATAGGGCCCGAAAAACTTTTTTTCCACAAACAAATATAAAACTGGTTTATTTGAAAAAGTTTTTGTTGTTTCACAGGTTTCTAGCCAGTCAGAAAGTTCCTTTTTTATTGAAATGGGAAAAACGTACAGCCAGAGAAAACACAATTTTAACCGATATCGGCTGTAGGTAGTAAAAGTGAAAAGCTAGCTTTGTCGTAAATATTTAATTACTGGACAAATGGCAGGGCTTTATCTTACTTTTCGTACTTTACTTTAACTATTTTTCGGTCAAGAGCCAAAACTCTTTCATTTTTCATTTTATACATATAGTAATCTTTTTTGTAATGGATTTTTAGACGTATGGGCATGTGGTGTCTTGCGATAATAAATCTGTTTGGCGATTGATAGGTTTATATTATTTAATCTGATGTGTTTCTTTACGAAATTTCTGAGAGCGTTTAATGTAGATTTTTGAATTAATTTATACGACATGAAATATCTAATCTATCTATTGCAATGCTTTGAAAAATGACAGTTGAAAATTTTAGGATGGCTTACAAAACAATTCGATAGAACTTCTTCACTACTAATAATGATTTATTATGTGATACTTTATGCTTATTTAATGATTAGTACATATAATCGTTATAAAAATTAAAAAAAGATATTCTCTATTCACGTATTAAATACAAAAAATTTTTTTTTTTTTATACCAGAATTATATTAAAAGAAAAATTATTTTAAATTACAAATAGATACACAAATGTTGTAGAAACATAAACTCATTTACGATTTTTTGTCAAATTTATTTAATTTATATAACGCATACCTTCACACTATTATATTAATAGACAACTAGTTGCAACTTCAAAACGATTAAAAAAAAAGGATGAGAAACTTTGATTTGATTTTTATGTAAATACTGATTTCTAATGGATTCAAAAAAATACTGAAAAAAAAATATTCGGCTATCTTGCTTTTTTAGTAATCAGTATTTATTTTTTTGAATTGGTGTATCAACAATAATTTTGCCTTAAAGCTTTTATAAAGTTGTTTATATTTGTTGTTTGTATCCTGTTTGAAATATCAAAGTGAAACGCGGACGGTATATTTTAATGATTTTCTTCTTAGTGCAGCTTTCTTTTACTGCCCGAGAATCCAAGAGATGGGAGCCAAAAAGCTCCAATCACAGGAGAAGTAAAAGCTTCGACCGCAAAAATTAAATCTACCACCTGCAATAACGACATAAACTGATTTATTTGAACATTTTTCTTTCATTAAGGTTTTTGGTTATTGAAAACTTTCACTCCCGCTTTATAAAGAAATGAAAATGAGTCGTAGATAGAAAAAAGTAATGTTTAGTCTTTTCAAAAATTTATCATTCTTTAAATTTTTTTTTGTGATGCCGTGTGAATTGTTATTTGATATACGAAAACAATACTTCAGTTCATATATTATCTTTGGGTTTAGGTGATTAGTTCATCTTGAATAGCCAATATTGTAATCCGTGAGATAAAAAAATCGTATTTAAATTATCTCACCCGAAAATTAATACGATAGCTGGTTCAGTTAGAATAGATTCAGTTAGTCAAAGTCAAAAGTTAGTTTTGGAGTAAGTAAAGATTGAAAAATAATGCTAGCAAACAGTAAGTGGTAAGACAGTCGTTTTTACTACGCATTCGTAATATAATTGGGAAATAATAAAATGAATAAAAAGACCTCTATCAAACAAAAATAGATAAAATAAATAGTTATTGATGTAGTGCCGTCTCGGCTAAATACATGTAAATGAGAGAAAAGATTATTTGTTTTGAAAAGATGGGCAACAGACATAATTACAAAAAGTATACTAATAGTCATCACAACGCTTAAGACATTGTATTATCATTTATAGTTATTGAATAAAAACGAGTGTTTGACACTTTATGTGATACCTGTATTATATAAAATCTATCAAAATTTCCTTATGCCTTAAAGCATGTTTATATTTAACGATCTAATTTAGTTCAGTATGTGATAGTGGTTGAACAAACCTGCTTACTAGTGTACAAGGAAATTCGCTGAGATAGAACTCCTCACACATTTTAAAGAGAATTTTGAGTTAAAAGCACCACCCTCCTAACGATGTATGTTTGCTGGCTGGGTGTTTTTCAACGCTTGACTTTTGATGATGAGTTTATTCAAATAATAATAATATTAACAAAGATCACCAAATATGACTCTAAGCTGAGTAATTTTAAACGCATACGAATTACAGAAAAAACGTTATGTTATATTGTATTTTATTCAGTCAAAAATATTGATTACATCAAAAAAACCTTCTGCATTTCAATAATTTCCACTAAAATTATAAATTCATTGATTATTCAACATTTAATTTGTAGAACTTCATTATAACACGGTGAAAAAATGACGTTTCATTTTAGTTGTTGCTATTGATAGCTATTATATTTAGGCATACCCTTTCATCAAAACTATGCTAAAACATACATTGACCTATCTATATATATATAATTTATGATATCGACTGAAGTTGCTTGATGGAATTTCAATATCAAATTTGAATTGTTACAACTTTCACGAGCGATTCTTCAGCGATTCGAAATCTTTTGTTGTGAACTGAGAGTTCTGTTGCATCCGTGAACTGAGCTGATAGAATGCCTGAATATGCCGAAAAGCGAAACCATGGTCGTAAGTGACAAAACATGTGGAATCGTACAAAGTTGTCACAATTAAAATTATATCTATAAATATCTGTGTAGGAAAGGTATGTAATGTATCTTCTCTTCTGTTTAAACACCCTTGTTTCATATTGTGATAATAAATCTTAAAATGTGGCTCATTGATTTTATGCATTTTTGGAAGAAAGAATTAGTCTGGTATTTTTGGGGAATAAATAAAAAAACCTAGATAAACTCTCACTTCCAGAAATGCATAAAATCAATGTATCATATTTTAGAATATTCATTTTTATAATAAATAACATCAGTAAAATACTTGTTTACCGTTTACGTAATGACTTATGAAAAATCGATGTTTTTCCAAATATTTTTCATCTGATTTTACATAAACATAAAACTATAGCTTTGTTAGTTGACATTTTTACTGGTAATAATTCCACCACATGTAAAGAGTGAAAATAAAACTTTTATTTGCTGTAATATAAATTGTCAAAACATATCGAAACATACTGCTTCTAGATTATCGATAAAAGATAATCCCGAAAAATGCCAATATTTTCCATGAAACTTTATCGAGGAGTAAAAATAGTTTTGGCCTTACCACTCAGCAAAGAAACTGGATAATTCCTGTTGATAATATGATCTATGACATATTTTTTTGGTTTAGTAATCCTGGATAACACATGTTTCTGGAAAGGTCAAGCTACGTTTCGTTCAAAGTTACGAACAAATCGTATTTTCAAAGTAATCAATTTCATTTGTGTTAATATTCCCTTTTTTATGTAACAAAATCCCACCGCGTTGATTGGCTATACAAGAATAATAAACCTTGATAAGGAATAAAGCATCCCTTTGTTCGGACTGTATCGCATGTATAGATAGTAATGTGAGATCCAAAATACAGCATGTTTATATCAAAGCATGAAAACCCCTTTCAGGGGCAGATATAAACGGATACTCGGAAAACTATCTTGGGCATGGGACGTGCAACTGAATGGCTTATAGAAGGTAGATGCTACGATGGGAAAACAAAAGAATACACATTGTTTTCATAATGCTAAATCTCTAAAATATTTTAAAACAACTGAATTGTTATTTTATAAATTACATTTAACAAAGCGAGAATCTGTTAAAGATATATGAACAATGTTACATGATATGGCTAAGTTTCAATGTAAAGCATTTGAAATGTTAATCGATGATTATTTGAGCATTTATCATCTGTGATAAATTGATGATTAGCCTTTTTCTTCAGAGAAAGAAGTAATGTAATCAAAGAATAAGACTAGTGGTTGAATAATCGTTCTCTCTGTGTCCTATTAAAAAAATCAGATGTTCATAAAATTTGAAGAGAATTGATATCGCATAAGTTTTTACTATAAAAAAGCATTTTTGTTGTGGGATTAGAGACCGTAAGCACAACTCGAGCTCTCGGCCTCAAGAAATATATATAAAAAAACTTTAAATATAATTTTTGACTTACATAGTTAGAATGGCACCGTCTTACAATTGGCGTTAATTTTCACTAATATTATCAAGAATTTTAATCAAAGTTTCGTTATTATTTGATAATCGTTGTGAATAAAATCGGTAACAATTTAGAATGGACCAATGAAAACCAATTATAAATCGGGGGTCTCACAATGTACTATTTTTTTCACTATGTATTTACAGTCAATATATAAATATTTCCTGTCAAGATCCTAATTAATTTTTAACTACCTGACAATTGAGCAAAGTTAATAGAACCTAAGTTCTACAAAAAAAAGCGTATCCGTCATCTTTCCGTTATTTTTTTATTCTGTAAAGAAAGCGAAGCTTAATTTATCATTTTTTAAGAAACGTATGCCGTTTGGTGGGGTGCAATAGAAGTATCCACCAAAAATACATAATGAAAATTTCAACGAAGAAGTTAGAAAATTTAATCAAATATCGAAGGTTTAAATGAGAATTCTAGATGGCTTACATCTGACAATGTTACTTACAAAACCATCCGTGTATGTTCAAAACGTTATTTGATGTCGTATATTTTTAAATGTAACGAAAAAAATGCACATTTCTTCGATAAATTCAGCGATAAGTTTATGGAATGTCATTTTTAATTTAAATTTAAAATTGATCATTTCATCGGTTGCTTTGTGTGACACGCTTACAGACTTGCTCGATCTTAAGGTATTAATAATAATGTAGGCAGTCTCCCGTAAGATTTTTTTCATTTTCCTAACGACAATATTATTTGCTATTACGATATTTTGACATACTTATATCAGTAGCTGCTCGTTCTTTCTTGAAAAGACGCATAGAAAGACGAGTAAAGTAATGAATATTTTTTTTTATATGAGCGGGGATTTATATAAAGATATAAAAATAAAATAAATAAAAATATGACAATACCTTTTAATGAAAATATAATCGAAATATTAAGAATTTTAGGTGGATATATCAATTTGTACTTTATAAAAGTAAAATATATTGCTTTTGATTTTTTCGATGCGCTTTCTTCAAAAATACACCGTAGTAGATATCTTGTATTTTTTTAGAGCTTATTTATTACGTGAACTTTGTTTCAATGGAGTTCTTATTGAGAAATTGAATTGTTGAAACTTTGTACGTTTCCACATATGCAATTAATAACGGCATGGGTTTCGTCTTTTGGCATCTTCGGAAACTCTATCACAAATCAGTGTTTATGAGTCTTACAAATAAATGTTAAATATTTGATTGATTCAATTGGCATTCACTTGGTAGAACTCCATTATAACACGGTGAAAAAAATATTAATGTATTTTAGTTCTACAAAACTATTTTTAAAAAATATAGTTGATAGCTATTTCGGCTCTCACCATCGTCAGAAATATGCTTAAACTAACATTTGCTTATCTATATATAGATGTGTAGAAAAGGTACACAATACATCTTCTCTCTAACGGCCTAGCTTGTTTCTTTCTCGCAATAAAACTAATTTTTTCAAAAATTGTAAATGAAACAAAAAAATGCGGCTATGACAATAAGTTTATATGTGGCACGGAAATGGTCTATTACGGAAGCAAATCAGACCCCTTCCCCCCGTGGAGCGGTTTAATTAATGGGCTATACAACATTTTAGTTTGTTGTTGAAAAATTTAGTTTTATTGCGAGAAAGAAACAAGCTAGGCCGTTAAAACACGAGAGAAAATGTATTGTGTACCTTTTCTATACAGCTTTATATAGATAAGCAATTGTTAGTTTAAGCATAGTTCTGACGATGGGTGAGCCGAAATAGCTATCAACTATATATATTGCTACAAGTCTTGGGTTTGATTCCGTGGTCACGAAGTTGAGTGAACGATAGTCCAACTGTTTTAAAAGCACGTATATATAATTGAGTTTGTGACGATAAAAAAATGAATTCGAAATAGTGCTGTTGGCATCTTGTATCACATGAAAACTGTAGCAGTTCGCTATCTAAAATCAAAAGCCGACCATGAATATTTGAAGAGGCCTTCTGGCTTTGCAGTGAATAAGTAAAGAAAAACAAGGTGGAAAAAAGGTGCCTAACATGACAGTATTTTTTTTATTTATTGTGTATGAGAACATTGTGCACGTAGCTTTTGCGGTTGGCACGTGCGGAAAGGGTGACGACGATGGAGGAGTCGAAGAAAAGGACCTAAGTCTTGCTTTGGTGAATCTTTGATATTTAAGAGAAAGGGATTTTTTTATAATAGCTATTTACACAAAAGTACGCGTTTTACGCGTACTAGTATCAGTAAATTGAATTCATTGACATTCTGTCTTTTACATTCGGAAACCCTCTCTTTTATTACATTTCTGCGCCACGGGTGTATTTCTTCAATTTCAACTGTAAATAATATTTATTTATATTTCAAGTTCATTTTTTCATACGATTAATTTGTTTTTGAAATTAAAAAAAAATCCAACATTTAATTCTAATTTATGATATCGACTGAAGGTGCTTGATGGAAATTCAATATAAAATTTGAATTGTTACAAGTTTGTACGATTCCATATGTTTTGTCACTAACGAACAATCAGTTCTGTTGCATTCGTGTGATAGAATGCTTGAAAATGCCGAAAGGCGAAACCCGAGTTGTTAGTGACAAAACATGTGGAATCGTACAGAGCTGTAACAATTCAAACATTTAACTCTATTAGTTTTAGAAACTTATTTTATGATCAGGACCGGATTTACTAAACGCGAGTACTATTAACTTATAAGTGATTGATAGTGATTGATGAAAAACATATTGGGGTCATTTTTAATGTGTTAACAACTTTCACTTCTTGGTGCAAGGGTATAAAATTTTTAATAATATAAATATCTTAATATGTAATTTGTATTCTATCAGTTGTTAATTTTTACGATGAGTGAAACCGATCCTCATAAAAATATATTACGGAAATAGTTATAGTTCTTATTACTTAAAATATAATGCATTTCCACCAATAAATTACAGTTTATATATTAAAAGTGATTTTAGGTATGTATATGTAATATGTAACAAATATTTATAATGAAATTAAACCGAGTGTTCTCATGTAGAAATATAGAGAATAAAGCTCACGGGCATTTCTTTGAATTGATTTTATAATATGTTTGTAATACATATCTTAACATCCTTTACTCAAGTAGTCCTTAAATAGGGCTTCATAAAAATGATAAATTTATAGCAAGACCGTCACCCAAATCTTAATCTATCCAAAATGGTCTGTCTAGCGACATACGCTGCAAGCAGTTTGTGTACAACAACTTGTGACAAGGTAAGCTGCAATAATATTCCATGTACTATCGTGCATGTATATGTATAGATACATACCAATCATACATCCTTATGCTGCGTAGCACTTGTAAACATGCAACATCTTTATAAATGACACTTTATGATAAATATTATGTTAAGTCTTTTCACAATGAAATGAGGTACAACAGTAAAAATCTATGATATCATATGATTATTTTCCCATTTTCCATAAAAAAATATATCAATTAATTGAGTACGTTAATACAAATATACAGTCATAAAATCGTCTCTGTTTAGTATCCATAATTTAATATAATCAGATGGGCACAAATTTATGAATGTATTTTCAAATAATAAGCCTCAAAATTAAATAAACAACAATAAAAAAAAAATTAATAGATATAAAAATCTTAACGAATTGAAATTTTTTGAAGAATAAAATCATATGTTCGTCTATTTTAAAAGTTTCAAACTCCTGAGTTACCAAAGTGTTTGTATGAATAATATAATTTTGTAATTCATTTTATTGTGTTCTAGAATTGTATGGACGTCTTTGACCGAAACAATCTTAACGACACTCGACATTCGTGCTTTTTATTAACAGTATCAAATATTTAATTTATTATGGTTTATAAAAATATTGAAGTCGAACAATAGTAAATAAATCTAATTTGAAAAGTCTGTAAATAAGTATTTCAACAAATGTATTCTCCTTTTATAAAAGATTTAATTTTTCATTATAGATTGGGAGATATCTAATTTAAAAAGGTCATCTAATAATTTGCAAACTTTTAAATTATTTTGGGAATATTTTGTACGATTGATTACATGTAAATTATTTTCATTGTTTTTAAATTTTTTTTTTGGTAATACAGAAGTTATGAAGCTTGATTTAATACAAATAGCGCGAAAACGAGCGAAACCTTTCTTGATTATAAAATTGTAGAAATAGTATAAAAATTGGTTTAAATATTTTTTTATTAACAGTGTTCATAAAAATAAATAAAAAAAAATTAATTACCCATTTTAATTCCGAATATCCTTAAATGATCACTGAATGAATACATCTTATGTAAAGCCGAGGAGATTAGTTACATTAAATAATTTATATTTATGTTTCTTTGAAAAAAAATAGGCATTCAAATATATATATATATACATATATATATAAGTAGATGGTTAAATTTTTTTATTACAGTTATACTGCGTTATATAATAAAACAATTTGCGATAAATTATTCTCAACAAAAATCCATATTTCAATTACAGTGACGTCATGCTGCTACCATTTAAACATTGTCCTTCTTTACTATACAATACATACGGTTAGAGATGTTATTTTTATACCCGTTAAAGGTACCCGTGTAATCATAAAAATACGTCCAACAATTTATTACAGTCAATATTTTCAAGTGATTTATTCATTTTTTAAACGTGTCAAAGTATTTCTTTTGTCATATTGACAAAAAATGCTCGTGGTGAAAGAGAATGGGAGTAGCTGGTTCAATGTACGAGAAGTTGAATTAATTGAAAATTTATAAAATCATATCGACTTAGAAAAAAATGATATAAGTTTCAAAATTTAAAAAAAACAGTATCTAAAAAAGTTGCTTAATGACTTCATTTTGCTAACAGAAAATAGCAAAGTCACTTATATTTCAATTTGTTATTATAAATCAGTTTGTCTGTCTTTGTGATATGTTATAACACTCATTGAAGACCTTTTCCTTTATATGAATTTAACATGCCCACTAGACTTTTCAATATAATTTCTACGCAAAACATCCCATGATACACAGTGTGAAAAAACCATATAAATAAATTTTTAATGCAACGCTTTAAAATTATTCAGATTTATTATGTTTAACTAATATAATTATATTCTTCAAAGTAAAAACAAATTTTTGGTATTATTTACGCAACATATTTTATGATAAAGACCAGTTTCGCTCATCGCGAGCATTACCAACAAATATAAAACAACTTACAAATAAGGATATTTAAACAAAATTTTGAGTTAGATAAGCTTATGACGAGAAAAAAAAGGACTAAAAAGATGGGTTTTTATTATTTAAAATATAATGTCTTTCTACCTTAAAGTGCGAGTTAAATGAAATTGTAAGAAATATAAATATGTTCAATACACACTTAATCGAGTATTAGAATAGTTGGTGGTAACATCTCTAAGTGCGACCCACTTTAAAATGGCAACAGATGTCACTTATAATTTTGAGCAAAATTTGTGCAAGGAATTTTATTTTCCATTTGTGCACTGGTTGTATGAGTTCTGTATAAGTAATCAACACAATAAGAGTATTCAGAACATTGGTACATATTTTATATTCGTTGATTGTTATTTATTTTGTGATTTAAAACAAAATAAAAACGATTTTGAGTCCTTTGTTTCTAATGACGAATAGTAGGAAAAATAATGGAAAAACAAAGATATATCATTTTTCCCCAACCAATGGATAAATTATGTATGTATAAAAAAGTGAAACTCGAAAAATATTTTACTGAAGAGCATTATAATTATACTCATAAGATTGGGTTATGTCAAGAATCGATTGTCAGTCATTTCGTTGGAAACTGCTTTGAAAATTCGCATTTTCAAATGATAAAAACTAATTACAAAGCAATTCAACATCCAAATTTAATTTCAGTAGTTCTACATTTGTATTTATTTCTTTATGATGGATTCTTTAATATTTTAATTGAGATATTATTAAGGTTAGAACTTTTCGTCCCGATTAGCTAAAAGCCAATTTGCTTATTAACAAAATGGACGACTATGGTATAGAACCGTCAAATGAAATCCAACATGTCAAAGGGCATCATCATAGAGCTTTGCTGCTATAATCCCACTCACTCCCACAGAGTTTCATATTTATTCGATTTCCAGATTTTCTTCAAATTATTTTAGATTCGATAAAATATTTTTAATCTTTCGCTCTCAATAATTTCGACTTATAAGAACGTAATCGTAAAGCAACAATTTACAGGTTTATGTGTAAGCAATCAATGTATTATTGAAAAAAACATACATAAGAAGATAAATTTTAATGAGATTTTAAAATAATTAAAAATTCTTTGTGTATTTCAGTTGCATTTAATATCAAATAATATACTTGTTAGATAATGAAACAAACCGTTTCAACAACAAATTGCTTGTTTTTATTTGATATTGTTTTAAGCTTAATGATTCATGAAATAACGAAACACGTACATTTTATTTTATAATATCTAAGATAATGATATAAACTAAATTATTTATTTTGTACTGTTTCTATGATTTTTTCATTCGACTTTTTTTTTGGTGAAAGAAGCTTTTTTATATATATAAATATTATTCCCAAGTGTATTGAAGTATATTTTTCTAATAATATTTTAACAAAACATCTCTATTTTAATAAAAAATGAGAAATTAATCTGGAAAACTCTATCTCGTGATGGCTGTACATAAAACAATCTCATCAACCTTCCTCTGAAGAGGCACTTTTGTTTGAAAGTCGATCGAAAATGGAATCAGGGTTTTTTGCGACATCCCAGAGGAGTCGACATGTTTCTTTTGTTTTTTCGCAAATCATGCTTTCTGGGAGACATCAATTGACCTTCGAACGTCTGAGAGGCTACGCCATCTGCATTAACGATGTTGCCTTTTTCCGGTGTCATGGCGGACACATTTTATGGGTCATTTAACGACTGACAAAATAGAGCCTCAACCCTTGTCATTGCGACATCTTGAAAAAAATTGAAATGTAATTTTTAGACCTTACAGCGCGCATTTTGTTTGCGCATACTAACATATTCGAAATTCGTTTAAATAAAATGAAGAACACATATCTTTATGAATGAATATTGGATATATTTGACTTGTATTTTAAATATATCTTCAATCATGACAAGTTGTATATGTAAACAACTCATCAAATTTATTTATTTGTATAATATTAAAAAACCCGTTATCATATTATGTTGTTAATTCAATCAAATATTTCTTGCCGTCTAGCTAGTGAATACATCTTGCATTGATTCTCAATAAAGAAATACAAATGTAACTTATGTAAATTTTTTATATTGCATAAATATGTAATGAAATATTAAGACTAACTGTATATAGTAGAATAGCATATAATCAATTCTTATTTTTTAGAAATTAAGTTGGAAAAAAAAGTTTTGACTACAGAATAATACAGTTTAGTGGTACGCTTTTTTTTGTAAATTCGTTGTGCATATATTATTCCTCATAAAACGGTCATATAAAACTCTGCCCAATTTTACTTCTCAAGTAACTGCGAACCTTATATGTATAGAAAAAGAATTCCTTTTTCATTTCATCTAAGATTTAGTCCAACAAAGCCACGGTAAACTGCTATGTGTATGTCCAAGGGCAGTCCGTCTACTTTCTTTGGTTTTATTTCCTAATTCCCCTACAATAGCAATTCTTCTCATTCTATCTTTTTCGAAAGCTCCCTTGGACGGTACGTGATTTCAATTTAAAACAAATTTGGAACAGGACCGACAATTCAATCATTGCATAAGACAGAGCATACGTGTATTTTATGACATAATTTTTGTGTACGACACACATGTATCGAAAGAGGAGCTTTAAGAAAATCAACTTTAAGTGTTTTTGAAATGTTGAGTTATCAACCAATAGGATTTAATTTAACTTATGTATGGAAGTCGATTATACTCACAACTGGTAATATTTAAAGAAAATGTTTAAGTAATGTTAAACAAATTACATTTTATTTATCAGACTATTACAAAAACTTAGTTTTGTAGCTATTTATTCTACTTTTCAAGTCCAAGCCGTCAAAAGATTAATGTCAATATTTTTTTGTTGTTTTTTTCACGAATCAATCTCTGTTGTAAATTGTTGAAGAGTTTATGTGAGCTAGCGCGTAAAATATAAGCCATACAAAATGCTCGTTTTTATATTTATAGAGAGGATATTTAAGTTAGCCTCTTAAACGCTTTTATAAAGTCATTATAGACATTTAAGAAAACTCTTGGTTGATGGATTTTGGATTTTTATTTTTTAGACCTGTTGAAAGAATGTTATTTAAAAGATAAAAATATTTTACTTGTTTGGGTTATCATTTTATATTCACTATAGACTTTAAATTTTATATTCGCTAGAGTACGCTGGTTTTAGAGAGTTATTTGATTCTTTATATACGAAGTGAATTCATATTTCTATAGATTTAATGGATGATCATACTTAGCATTTCAATGTATCAGAAGTGATCCATGACGTACCCAAGTTAGCCTTAATATCGTTTTAATATTTTTTGATAAAATAAATTTTAGAATAAAAAACCGCCTTTCCTACGATATTTTAAGAAAATACAACATGTTATGTCATGAGCAAATCGTCAGTCGTTTGTAGAATTAACTGACTAAATTTAGAGTTTTTTTTTTTTTTTAATTAAAAGTTTGGTTTTAATTAATAATATGAAAAAAGTGAAATTATAATTTTAGTATTTTGATTTTTATTACTATTGAAGCGAAATATGTCTTTATGAGAGACTCTCTTGTAAAAATTAGATAATGAAAATGATGACTGTAATTAGTTGAAGATATTTATTTACCCTTGAAATATCTATTTTTTTTAAATGCAAGGATTTCGTATAAAATGCTTTGAATATGTCGCATTGTCAAATTAACCAGTATTCGATTAAATATTCAATTAGAATATTCTATTTGAAAAAGACTACTAAAGGTCATTATTCAAATACATAATATTTCAAGCTAGCGATTACCCGGCATACGTTGCAATGCCTCTTATGGAAAGAAAGTGTTTGTACTTTAATTCTATTCACTGAAGTGCTTTTTTTCACGCAATCTAAATGTTTTCCGTCTGTTTCGCACACGAATAAGTCAGATATTTTTATGACGCGTGAGCGTTTCATTGTCAAGCGTATTAGTTGATAGTGTCCACGAAACTGGACGCGATAAGCGAAACCGTCTTGATTGAATGGTTGTATTTATTTAGAAACCTTCGCGAAAATGTGCAAAACGATTAATTTTTTATTGCAATTGGATGAAAAAGTAAATACTTGCGATGAGCGAAGCCAATTCTAATATAATTTTAACTTTTGCAGGCATGTTCACAACAATCAACAAAAGTTTCATCTCAATCGGATGAATAGTAAAGGAAGTTCAATTATATTATATATATATATAAATAGGCTAACCACAAAATCTCTTAAGTAGTTAAATTACTCATTAACGTCACTTAAGAGTTTTATTTCTTATTTTTTTTTAAATATTAAAAGGTGTTTTCGATTTGTATCTGAATAAAATCTTGTATTCGATCATAATTCATCTAAGCGAATACTTCAAAGACAACATTAATTTTCCCCAGTGCTTAGTTTGAACAGCGAAGATAAATTACAAGATATTTAAGCCGGTTTAGTGGTTTTCGCTCGGGATAGTTGCTTATAACTGTACTCTACCTTGTAAATTCCTTGTAAAACGAGCTTATGACAGATAAACAAACACCAGTCAGCATGGAAGCACTTTCTCAGCACTGCTTTTGAAAGCATTTCATAAACTTAACACGCAACAGTTCAGGGCGTGGGAGAGATGCTTTGATGCTGTTTCTTATACAAATAAAGAGATACGGTAAAAATTGCTTCCTTTTTTAGCTCAGACTGAAAATATTATTGCAAAAGCTTTGAAAACTCTAAAACTAATAATTGCACTGCCGGATATGTACCAATAAGATTCTAGAGAAATACATAATTATATATGATGTGTCAGAAACGGAATATGTAATTAAGCTTATTTAAGTTAATATAGAATAAACATAATGAATTGACAAGCTATTGACACTTTGCAGTTGTGTGTCGGGTAAATTTTATTCTTTTTTGATCAGTTTAACGCTTTAGAGCGTGATTTCAGCAAAAGAATATACATAATGAGTGGAGGTGAACAAACCATTTTGCATTAATTTAATTTTTAGAGTTGATATAATTATGAGACGATCATTTCCTCTACTTTTCATTTTAATAAGGATTGGCGAGAAGAAATTAAAACTATGAATCGATTGGAAAATAAATACACGAAGAGGGATGAAAACTCAATGGACTTCAAGCCCAAGTATAAAAATATTTATTCCGTTTCATCGTATGTCTTATTCATAGGTAAGATATTTTTAATCTGCTTCCAGTTAATCAGTCTATTAAATGTATATCTATTTTTCAGAAAGAGTTGCTTTTAATGAAGCCAAACTAATAAAACACACTGAAAATCTTTGTACACCATGTGATGGTAGTGCTATATTTATATATAATTAATCATACTAATAAGTTATTACGAAAAATCTATGAAAGAGTGAGCTTAAATACTTAGTAAGTTTTAGTTTCATATGAAATGATTTACGTGAATAATTTTAAATATATTTTTATATATTTTATTTGGTACATACACGTAACAAAAAAATGCAAATCATAAATTTATTGCTTTTGAAACGTCAAAAATATATTAAAAAAATACGTTGAAAATGAAGGGAATAAATAACAAGAGAAAAAAACAAAGATAGCAAGAAAGTCAACCAACCAAGCTTATGTAAAATTTAATTTAATACGTTAATAAATAGTATTTGCCTGAACTCACTCTTGTGCACATGAAATGTGTCAAAATACGAAGCAATACTGTTGAAAGTTGTTAATGTTCTTATTATTGGCATCTCCATAGGCAGACAGGCTCTACACTTTGGAAGAACAAACAATATAATTCTAGAGCATACAATTTGATATTATCAAGGATGACATAGTAATGATTTTGGTCTCGTACGAGTCATCATATTAAAAATGAGAATAACTAAAAGAAAGTTAGTTGAATTTAGCCATGAATAGTATCTGTATACTCTCAAGTAAACAAGTCTCAAAAATTTCTTCTGAACCTTTACCACCATGATGTCATGTTTTAAATTTCTTGGGGCACAAAAAATTTACCCATTGTCAAGCCTACTTTATACTAAGGCATTTTACAATGATTTGTTATAATTAATTAATAAAATTATAATCAGAATAAATAAATATATATAATTACAGATTTACATTTAATAATGGCGAAAATCTAATAAATCCTAAACATGATGAGTGATAAACGAGACAGCTTCTATTGAAATATTGCACCACGAGTCCATATTGAGAACAGTCAAAGTTGAAAAAAAATAATTATAATTTAGATTGTGTTAACAACAAGATTGCTTACTTAGAAAAAACAACATTTTTATAAAACTTTTTTAATTCATCGCTCAAAAGATTGAATTTGAAATCGTTCAAATTAATATTGAACTTTTTCATTCAATAGTTTACGAGACTACTAAAAAGTTGACTGGATTGTACTATTTAATTTAAAATGGATTAACTGACATAATGATGAAAAAATCTTTTTTTTTGTTTGAGTTTCATAATTTGAAAAGTTATTTAATTATAAAGTAAGCCCGATGAAATTCAGACGCCTGCAAGTTGGTTCTGTCGAAAGCAGAGTTTGTCTTTAAATTGTATAAATATTTCATACTTATGTAACTTCTGTTAAATCTCTCAGAAGCACATGGATGATAGCGTATTATACGAAATGTTTTATTTACCTATGTAAATGCGTTTCATAATCTTAATTACGTTTGAAAATAAAATTGAATGTGCCTCCCGCAGTTTTATTTTTAATTTAGAGAGATTTACAGAGTTGGTAAAAGTTGTTATGTTATCCATATGTTTCCAATATAGAGTAATATAATTTTGAAAAAAAAACTACCTTTTATGCAGCTATTCAATCTTTCTTATTTTGAACAAAGTAACATTAGAAATATAAAGAAATGAGCGGACACGTAGTTTAGAACCACGAACCCTGCTCGACTACAAAAAAATTTATCCTCAAAATTCGATTTCATAGTCCCATTTAATCAAACATACATACATTGTTCATATTAATCAAATGAAGCTACTAAAAAAGAGCAATTCGTAATAATTGAAACTGATTTATGGAAATAGTTTTAAAATCACTTTCGAAAATAAAGCAAAAAAGATACCGTAAAAATCATGTGCACATTGATCTTATCGATTTTTAACGTCAAATAAATTAGTTGAAATAAATATGATTTCAAGTGATTTAATCTATCTGCTTAACAAAAAAAAAAACCGCTAAAAGGATACGTGATATGATAATAGCTTTTGAGTAATTTATTTATCGAATTCAAGTATACAAGAATTATATGGGCTATGGGGATGACAAAAAAATAGTGCTAGATCATACAATATATTACATTATTAGTAAAAAGATTATGATATATTATTCATATTGGATAACTCAAGTGATCTGAAGGAATTCACCAGCATTATCAAAACATACCATTTACAAAAGGTAATTTTAATATGTAAAAATAGTATTTCAACTATTCTTTTGTTCACACAATTTTTCTCAGAATACTTCTCATATATATATTTTTCACTTATTCTACCTTCCAAGAATAGTAGAGTGGAATTATCAGACGACCAATAAAAAGATGAGCCTTCCTATGATTTCAATATTGGGTAAGTTGGATAGAAAATAAAGCAAATAAACGCTTCTTTTGGACGGAACACAATAAATCTATTTGAAAAAAAAATATTAGTTCATTCGATCAAGAAAATTCGTATAGTTCATATGACGTCTGCTTTCATTAAGAAAAATTAAACATAAATTTAATTGTACTACTGTTGTTTTTTATAATAATATTCAGAACGGTTTCGCTAATCACCAGCATTAGCAACTGATTAAATTTAAAAGAAAAAAAGCGTTAATATTTATAAGGTAAATTAAAAAACAAGTTCAAAAGCCGGAAAAGAATTTACAGATAGGCATCAAAATAAACCGACATTGGGTAATTTTCAAATATAGGGTCCGCCATCTAAAGTTTTTTTCCAAATCCAAAGGTCCGCCAAATAACTTTTTTTTTTGAAAATGCTATAAAAAAAAAACTACTAATATTTTCTCAAATTTCTTTTTTTATTTGAAAGTACAATCCTTCCGGTTAATAATGAAAAATAACTTCATTCAAATGGCTGCCTCAGCTGGCCATGCAGTAGCCTACACGATCGGTCCAATTTTTAAGCACATTATCGATTGTGTGCAGCTGTATTTCACCAATGGCTTCACGAATATTGTTCTTTAAAGCGTCAATTGTCTCTGGCTTGTCAGCGTAACACTTATCTTTGAGGGCACCCCACAAATAATAGTCCAACGGTGTCAAATCAAAATGAGCTTCATCCGAAAAGATGATTTTTTTGGCAAAATCGGCATCTTCTGTAAGTCGATCGCAGGCCCACTCAGCGAAGCGAAAACGCATTGGATGGTCAGTTGGCTTCAACTCCTGAACCAATTAGACTTTGTATGGCGTCATACCAAGGTCTTTATGCAAAATTCGTCTCAATGATGTCTCCGAAATGTTCAATTGTTGAGAACGACGGTGAATTGATGTTGATGGCGCTTCACGCACACTTTCTGCCACAGCATCAATATTCTCGGGTGTACGCACTGTTTTTGGCTTTTCACGCTTTGGTTTATCGATGAGGATGCCAGTTTCTTTCACTTTTTTCACAAGATAACGAACATACGGAGCTGACGGTGCTTCTCTTCTTCCAAAATCCGTACGCAATTTTCGCACACATTCTGCAACATTACCATGATTTTCAAAGTAATGTCGCAATATTTCCCAGCGTTGTTCAAGCGTATACACAACCATATTCGTTCAGCGGAAGGATAAAACTAATTATCTGTCAAATCAGACATGAGCTAAGTGTTACCATTCACGAAATAAGCACTAGTTGAAAAAAAAACTTTAGATGTTTTAGATGTTTTAGAAAAAATTTTCGCAAATAAATTAGAGTTTGCCTGTTATCAAATCCAAAGCTAAAAGTCGATTGTATAGGAAAGATTTAATTTAAAATTGATTGGCATCAGTCGATTTTATTTAAAAAAAGCAAGCAGTAAAAATATTATATAATAGCATTTTATTTAAAAAATGCAATGCCTGTCTATCACAAACTTGCATATGTACTGCACTGTAAGATTAAATATGAACCTTTTTTAACTAAAATAATTCCTTAAAATGACTTACCATAGAAAAAGAAAATAGCTGTTCTAATTACACAAACGAATAAACTTTACGTATTGTTTTTATAATATTATAAAATACTATATATGAAAATAATTCCGAATGTAAATTGGGAATAAAAAATCAACAAATAAGAAGCATATTTTTCTTTTCAGATCGTTAAGCTATATTGTATAATCAAAAGCACTAACGCACAAAAATGCGTGTAAATAATATGTATATATATAATATACATACAAACTTGCTGTTTTTTCATTGACATCAAAGTAAGTTTACAGTTTTCTCCGGAAATAATTTTCTCAAAGATTTTTCTCAAAACAGTTTAGTTTCCGACGCTGAGGTTTAACTTTTCGTTACTCTGGTTTACTTGTTTTTGAAGCTGTTTGTCTTTTGTTTGCGCTCGTCCTTGTTTAAAAATATTCATATTTTCCGCTTTAAAAGGACATTGTACGAGTCATTTCCCAAAACAAGTTTCGAAGTATTTACGCAAATAGGCCGCTTAGCTTTTTTGACCAAATTTCGAGTAAAGTTTTTAATGAGAATCTCGGAAATATTGCTTAAGTTTTTGGAATTTTTGATAGGATTAAAGCTCAGCTAAAGAAATTTCACAAATATCTTTATGTTCATAGAATCATATTTTTTTTATTTCGCAATTGTATTATTTGTATCCTTGACCGAGTTATAGTCTAGCTTTCCTTAATTATTTAAAATATATATATATATTTTATTATATAGTAACGGTTTTCATTTATGAATAATTATAAATACAATTGAGTGATGTTCCTGGTTCTGTTTGAAAGCTTTAAGTTGAATCGGTTTATTCAAAATAAAAGATTATTTAAAATTTAATTAGATTTCCTCCTTAGAAATCTTCAGTTGTGAATCTTCATTTTAGGCGGTAATGGTGTTTTCAAAAGATGTAGGCAAAAAGTTGGATATTATATTTCGTAATAGAAAATAAACCGGGATTATAATTGAAGTTGTTTTCTCTGGTTGTATTATGAAATCATCATTTGCTCATTTTTCAGTGATGTATGAAAAAATTACTAAAAATACGGTTTTATTAGCTTATTTTGAATCTTGAACTTAGTTTTTTCAAAATAGTCTCGAATTCGACCAACTTTTCATTGCTCAAATGATCTGAAAATTTGCATGTACATTTATATTGAAACTGAATTTTTTCAAGTCGTAGTTAAAAAAACAATCACACTTACCTGAAAATAGGACGAAAGACATTTATAATGTAAATTAATTTTTGTTTTAATATAACTTTCGCATTGAGAAAATATTAAATTCAACAAGAGCTTGTACACTTTTTCACTGATTAAATTTTCGCTGCCTCAGGAGTCATATATGCAAAAAGTTGTATTTGAAATCAATTAATTATACATTTATGAAAATTTATGCATGAAACAAATCATTCATTTTACTTTTTCATTCGCTAAAAAATTCGCTTTCGATTGCTCAAGAAAATTATTTCAGTAATTATTTATAATAATAAAAATAAGTTTTTAAAATAATTCGTGTCACATTTCTTTATTATGATATTTGCATGATGTTTACAGTAAGTGAGTCAAATAAATTATCGTCAGTCAAGTGAATTTTAAAGACAAATGCAGTGAGCACTTCGTTTATAGTTTCATGAAATGAATAATTATTTAGATAGTGGAAAAACGAGAAAGCGTTCAACTTGCAAAATGATTATCACTGCGGAATTAACGCGAAAGCTCCGACTCACTTTGTAAACTACGAAAGATGTAACATTTCTCATCATTTGAAACTACCCAGTAGTCAAGTAATAATGTAACTAATACCCGGATACCCGAAGGTAATAGAAATATTTTAACACACGTATTTCGCAATAAGATTCTAATATTCAAAAAACGGCTCATGTGTTTAGATTTAGCAACGTTTAAGAAAATTGTATTTGTTTCAATACATTATGAATAAAACACATTACAAAAATTATTAATTAGTTCACCATGTAAAATAATCGAAAATTTGAAGAAATAATAAAAACAAAAGAATTTATTTAAACGAAACAATCATGATGATCTGTCATGTTTGACTGTTATATTTATGATGAACTTTAAAAGAAAAAAAAACACGAAAACAATATTTAACTTTCAACGAACTTTATATTAAGGGTTATAATTGAAAGAAAATTTAAAGAAAGACAATTAAAATTTTAATGTTTTAGCTATCCACAAATATCTTACTTCTTGAAGTATACGCATATTTATAGTTGTCATAAACGAGGAATCAAGATGCATATTATTTTTTTCTATGTTTTTAATATTTAATAAGACATAAAATAAAATATATATGGTGGTAAAAATATTGATACAGATTTGGTCAATTTAAGTAATCATGCAAAGGGCTTAAAGATACTAGTAAAGTAAAATATTTTATATTCTTCAGCAAATATAAATAAAATAAAAAAAAAAAACATTCATGCAATCATGTTATAAAAAATTTACAAGTGTAAAAAAATCTTTGTCGCTACATGAAAAATGCTAATAAAATAAAAAAAATCGATCTTATACTCAACAATAAAATACTCAATTAGGTACTTAACGAGTATTATGATTCTTGGTATTTACGTTGACATCTTTACTATATGAGCTTTCTTTGACTGGCGAACTTCATTAAAACAGATCCGCCTTTTACATTTCATTTAAATAAACTGTATACAAAGCAAACCAGAACAATGTTTTTATTATATCACTGCACATAATAAACCAATTTGTGATTTATTAATAAATATTTACTTATAATATTGACATTATACCCTATTTTAGATATTGTAAGTAAATAAAGGTACGCCAATTATTATAAAATGCATAGAAAGCTGAACCCTTCTGAACTACAACAACATAGAATATTTCAAAAATTAATGAAGAAAATTTATACGTATAATCAGGTGAAGTTTAGCAATACAGTACAAAAAGTTACTCTTATACGAAAGTTTTGATACTGTTACTTCTATTGTATTTTAAAGTGTCAACTATCATCACGATGATAGGTTTATAATATAAGTTTTAAAAATATTAGAATAAATATGCATCATAACGGGATAACTATTTTATCAGCGAAAATTTCCTAAATGGCGGTTATGATAATGCAGTAAATTGTATTACTGATAGAAACTATCATATTGTTATATTACACACGGGAATCAAGATAAACGATATTTAACAGATAACATGAATACGAGAATTCTACTTGAATACGCATACAACAGAATTCACGGAACAAACAAGTAATATTTGAGGAATCATCCGTTGTATTATGCATAGTATTTAATATGATGTTTATAAATTAAAATGTGTCTTTTTAAACGATTTTCTATTATAATTGAATCTATTTAAATGCTTGTATTTATTAAAGCAAAATTAATTTTGTTTTTATAAAAATAATATTTATGCTTATATAACAAGGGTATAAGAAAAATTTCATGATTGTAAAACGATTTTATAATCTCTGCCGAAGTTGCAATATTTTCATACACGTTTAGTTAGAGAGTTCCACTAATTGCTGTATAAATAATATTTATATTTAACAAGCTGACCCGTCACGCGTTGCTCGATCTCAGTGTAAGGGAATTCTAGGATAACAATTGATGATAACAAACAATATTTTTTTTTATACTGTCGTTTAAATTCTATTTATTAACTGCTTGGAGGAGGTTTGGGGAAGGTGAGATATGTTTAATACATTCGCAAGAGTACACTCAAGAATTTTGAAATGTTTCTTATGGATTTGATGAATGGTGCAGTAATTCATTAAGGACAAACAGACAGACTAGGAAATTCGCAAAGTTCCGTATCGATTTTGTGGGAAAGTGGTGTTGGGAGTGGTGATTTTGGCAAGTCAGGGTGCCAATATTTTTGCGGAAGTGTAATCAATAAATTTATATATTTTCATATCAATTGGATGAATGGTGTAGTAATGCATAAAGGACAAACAAACACACATGTATTGATTTATATATATATGTAATGATATTGACAGTTTAATAATGTTAAAATATAGCAATGCATTAAACACTTTTAAGGTATTAGCTGTCTCTTCTTGATGGAAAAGCATGATATTTTAAATAATAAAAAACACATTTTTAGTACTTATTTGCACAATATATATTTATTGATCAGGACCGGTTTCGCTTTTTAGTAATACCTTTAATTCATAGTTTTGTATGAATACAATTTCTTGTAATTTGTATTCCATCAACTGATAATGATCGCGATGATTGAAACTGGTTCTAATCAAAAAACATATTGTGGAAATAAGTACTAAAAGTGTGTTTTTTATTATTTAAAATACAATGCATTAAAGTATGGTAAAATCAACGATGTTCTGTTATTACTCAAATAAAAATTGTTGTGGACCGATTCCGATAAAAAAATGGTATGTGCATGTGTATAATAATTACATTAAATGAAGGTTTATTTTGATCAGGTTCCAACGCGGTCCTGGCTTACCTAAGGGATGACACAAAGCGTAATGATTGAGATATAACACGACTCGCATGGAAACAGAAATACGAAGTGAACTATCTTCCTACAGGGGCGGCTCAGGCAGCAGGTGTTCGACCATAGGTGCATGAAATTGCAGCTCGCAAATCACCCAGTCAGGCGAATGCAAGGTACGGCACGGTGTGCTCACGGTGCAATACTGCATGTGTGTTCAAACTGCATGCTATTAACATACTTGCTATAACTTTGGTGACACACTTAACTCTAAGAAGAATTATATGGATAATCTCATTATACAAGATTTATTTTATTATTATTATATATCGTCCTTGTTCTGATTAATTATATCTTGCAATTTCTTGGTGTAACCAAAATGCACCTAAATGTATATCATGGTGAACAAATACTAATGTAATGGTGTTGTAATGCATAACTATACTATAGTTATGATGATGGCGTGAGCCGAAATAGCTATCAACTAATTATTTTTTAAATAATTTTGTAGAACTAAAATACATTGCTATTCTTCCAAGAGCAGCTTCCTTCTTAGAGTTCTACCAAGTGAATGCCAATTCAATCACTAAATGTATATATTCTCACGCTTGAAATGTATCGACGGAAAAAAGAATAATACAAAAGGTGATCGATTAATCAGTTTCAGATCAGTTTGAACTACGAACACAATCACGAAGTATTTTCGTAACACGGTGAAAAAATAGCACGTAGCATGGCTCACGCCATAGTCAAAACTATAGCAGTAGTAGATCTGACGATGGCGTGAGCCAAAATAGCTATCAACTATATCTTATAAAAAAATGTAGAACTAAAATTAATTGCTATTTTTTCACTGAGTTATGATGGAGTTCTACCGAATAAATGCCAATTCAATCAATAAATATTTTCGTGTTCGGATAACGAATTCATATTTGGATATCGAACAAAAATAATCATTTTAATCCACTAGTTCTATCTGTAAGACTCGGTTGATTGGTAAACGAACATTTCGGATAACGAACATAGTCTCGGATGAGATTTTATTCGTTAATTTTGGCCACGCAATTTATTCAATACTTACAATCGAATTTTTCACTAAAATATATTTTCAAAATTTTAAGTGATTGACATATATTGAAAAACAATTAGGCTTAAAATTTTTATTTTATTCTTTTATTAGGGTAAAATAGATAATTTTTTTTTAAATTTTATAAAGTGAGTATTTTTTAAATCACTTCATAATTCATCATTAGTCTAGTCCGGAAGGAAATTGTCAGTATGAAAATATAGAAACATGTTAGCTTAAAAAAATCACCACAAAAATTCATTTTATTTTTCCAGGTTTTGAAACCTGTAACATTTTGCTGATTTAGTGTAACAATTCCTTAAACTAATTTTTGTGTAATATTTCTCAACAAATATAAACGAAAGGCTCAGGAATATTTCATCATCATCAGCCGGGGTCGATCCACTGCTGGATGAAGGCCTCCCCCTCCTTTCTCTTTCAGGGGGGTTTGTTTGGACATAGCACACCAGGCTGCCTAGGCGGGTCGGTGGGCGGTTTTCTGTCTGGGTTTTCCTTCCCATAGCCATAGAGAATTCTGCACGCAGTGCTCCCAAGCGGTCAACCATTCAAGCACTATCCGCGTCCAATGCTGCTTAACTTCGGTGATCGGAAGAGAACCGGTGCTTTCAACGTGGTATGGTCGTTGGCTTTTTTTTATTTCAGAAATAATTATAACAGTATAATTGAATCACAAGCCCATTGAAGACAACGAATTTTTTTGAAGTGTAAAATTTTTAATTTATTATCAATAACTTTTGTTAGTTTTTTTTTATATCGCGCTCTTTTACCGAGTATTTTTAGTAGCCTAAAAATGTATTGCGCATATGAAAATATTTAATATTCATGTGAAAATATTATTATTTATACTAGCTTTTGTTGTTTCCAAATTTAGAAAACAGCTTCCACGTGAATATAAAATGTCTACAGTGCAATTCAGCAGATAATCTCTACGATATTATCATGTCAGTTTGTTTTCAAACATGCAAGCTAGACAAGAGAATACATATTGCAGTGTGCATTATATGTATGTCACCAGTTACTATAATGTGCCGTAGAAGATAGTGAAACACATCCAAGAAAATTTCATATTGGCTTCAAGAGGAATATTGCGTATGAAAACTTGTATCATATGACGCACATAATTTCAAATTTTCCTTTTAAAACCGGAGGTGAAATGAAACTCTGACTTCTGTTTTGCGATTAGTTTTATATATATAAATATGGTACAAGCTTTTTATTGTTTATGTTTTGAGCTTGTTTAATAATTTGTGTGAGTCATTGATAACTTCATCTAATGCTCTGATTCATGAATCGTCTTATCTTTTGACGTGATTGTTATTTTTAAGAAATAAATCGCTTTAAAAAGTCGTTTAATACTGATGGAGTATCGCGCTATATGTTTACTTTTGAGATCTTTTGGTAATTACTGGTTGAAATTTTCACAAAATTCAAGCGAATCGATTGGTTTTGTCAAGTTTGTAGAATATCCATTGCTGATTTTTTGGTGATTGCTGAAACTGATCGTTTCGTGCCTACCAGTATTAACTATATATTTTATTTACTAACCCAATAAATGTATGATAATTGACAAAAAAAGCTTTTTTTCGACGCTACATAAAGCATAAAAAATATTTTAATATAATTATATTCGCTTGTAAGATCAAATACAAAAAAAAAACATAAAAACGTTTATCATTGGAGCTAGTGTCTCGTTTGATGGACGAAAGAAAAAAAATAAACTAGCTCTAATTTTAATGCAACAAATTTTTCAATTATTCCAGAAAATAGTTTTAACGTTTTAACTCTCAAATCTTGGTAAAAAGGCATGATATTTAAAAAAATAACTGCAAACTTTTAGAACTATTTTCACAGTATATGTTATAATCAGGATCGGTTTCGCTTATCGCGATCGGTTGATATTGCTCGCGATGGGTGAATAAAATACTAAAAATGAATTTTTATTTTTTCCAAATGTTTTCGATACTCAGTTTATCAACCAATTGAATTCAACACACATATAACCATTGTTTCACTTGGATGTAATTATACGAATGAATTATTAATGGCCGTAAAATGTATTAAAGAATCTCGTTAAGCTTGCCGTAAGCTCTTTCGTGTATCGTTAATAGATTTTATTGCATTTGTTAGAAAAGATTTGGCGCACAGCGAAATGAAACAGCTACGGCTCTCACGAAGCTAAACTTGTTAAAGACAATGAATGATAAAATGTATCTGGCTTAATAAACGTTATTCGTCTCATATATGATTCAGTATTGAAAAAGAGTATTTTTTAATTTTACCGTGAAATATTATTATAAAGCAAATAACCATATCTAATGTGCGTATTATCTGCAGGTCGTGACAACCCTGAATAAAACATTTTTGACAAAAAAATTATATGCTTAAAAAAACTTCTCTTATATAAATATGTTACAGGAAATAATAAATAGATGCACATTGAGTTTTTTGCATAATTGTTTGATATGGCATAAAAATATTTCGGATTTTAAGCTTACTAAATAAATAATAAGCACTTCTTGTAACCTACTGAATGAGAAAAATTAAATATGTATATCAAATGAATTAATAATTTACCAATGTAACAAGAGCTAGTCAAATTGAAATATGTCTTTTTTTTCATTTGATTTTTACAAAGGTAAAACGATTTTAAATTTATCCGTTTTTTCCACATATTTCACGATTTTTATGTTTATTTTGTTCACACAAGAGGATATTATTATTTATTGATTAAATTGACATTCACTTGGTAGAACTTCATTATAACACGGTGAAAAAAATAGCAATGTATTTTAGTTCTACAAAATTATTTTTTAAATATAATCGATAGCTATTTCGGCTCACGCCATCGTCAGAACTATGCTTAAACTAACATTTGCTTATCTATATATAGCTGTGTAGAAAAGGTACACAATACATCTTCTATCCTGTTTTAATGACATAGCTTGTTTCGTGTTCGCAATAAAACTAACAATTGTAAATGAAACTAAAAGGAAGCTATATCAATAAGTTTACATATGACACGGAAATCGACCATTATAGAAACAAAGAAACACCCCCCAGAGGATTCAATAATGGTGACCGACATTTATTAGTTTGTTCGTTAAGAATCCTTTGTGATAGTTGATATCTATTGATTCCCAGCTATTCCAAAGCCGTAATTCTGCGACCCTTACTACAAAGATAAAACGATTTAAAATGTATCCGTTTTTTTCCACATATTTCATGATTTTGATGATTATTATATTCACACAAGAGGATATTATTATTTACTTTAAAAATACTGACAACATTTTGCTGAATGGAAAGCTTCCGTTTCTATGGGACGAAATTGTGTTTTCGAATATTTACGTTTGTTAAATAATTGGGAATAAATTATATATTTTATTAAATTAATTAAAAAAGTAAAATAAACAAAGCATTTATCATGACGATGCTGTTATTTATCGGTTGACTTCCAAACAAAGTCTTGATATAAATTTTAAATAATAAATCTAAGGGTCGTTATGGCCTCTGATTACAAAATGATTCCTTTTTGAATTTGATATAGAAACAACGACCAGATGCTTTAGGGCGCTTTAAGTTTCGCGATAACTTGAGCGTTAGTTAACTTTGATCGCGTTCCACGCCAGTATTCTGTTAGTATTGCTGTAAAATAATTTCGTCTTACAAACTTTCCAAAGCCCTGTGGCCAATGAATTTTAAATAAAATGTTTTGTTAGTACGTCTACCAAACTGTACATTGTATGCGTGTGAGTGTTTATATGCCATCGAAAAGGGATTCTATGTATTATTTATGTTATATAACATTTGTGCCTTCAAAGGAAAATTTGTTTTGAATTTATTGAGAAAAACAAATGATTTAATCTTTCCTTTATTTTATTTTTACGCCAATTATAAAGGCACGTAGTTGAATCAATAAACTTTTTTTTTCCCAGAGTGTCTAATAAAAAAATAGTACAATTAGAGTAGTTACAAAAAATCACGCTGTTCTATGAAACGAGTTCATTATGATGTTATACAAACCTCCAGTTTCAATTAGCTTTTGGCTAATTATTGTCAAAACGTTTCAATTACCCGATATTGACAGAAGACGCTTAAGAGATTTGAGTCCGAGCATGCCGTAACAAAAAGGAACGATGTTGACCACTCGAATATTAAATGCAATTTTTCATTGAAATAGCTCATTGTTCGTTGATTTAAACAAAATACTTTCAAACAAAATACTCATAACGCAGTCCATTGACAATGGGTATAACTAAGTGCTTATAATATATATGTAAATTAAAATAAGTTTATCTTCAGTTTTGATCGAGATTTGGCTGCCTCCTCAACCTTTCTCCAGCTATTGCAGTCTTATCCACCCCTTCGTAGTTTCACTTTTAGGGTATATCAAAAACATCCAATATCTTTCGCTTCTGCGTCCTCCAAATACGCTTATAATCTGAACATTTACTTTATTTGTATAAAAAAGATTTTTTCGTTAGGTTGATATGACGATATTATATGAATAAATAAACCAAATCCGCTTTAGTAGAGATACAAAAATTTTCGGTTTTAAAATATGTATAGTAATACTTTTGGGACGACGATATCAGATAATCCGCACAACATGGAATTGCCGAATAGATAAAAATTATAATGATACTAAGAGAACGTACTTATGTGGCATTTTCGTTGATGTTGTTTGTTTCACAAGCTATATTATTTTTTAGCATTATTTTTATGTATGTCATTATAATCCTTTAAAAATTGATGATTTTTTTAAATTTCACACTTTAAATTGCAGCCTGAAATACTTACATAATGTCTTTAATTTACCCTTATTTCAAATATGTAGCATTTTTTAAATTCGTTTAAACACAATCTAATAATTGACACAAGACCAGAATCGTTCCGTACGCCATTATGGCGTTGGTACATAGTAAATAGACTTGGTGATAACATGAATTAATGACTATATTCAAAAGATTAAGTAAATTAATTTAATGAAAGTATTGAAAAATCATTCATATAGGAGTTTATTTTAATTTATTGATTGAATTGGCATATACTAGGTAGAACTCCATTATAACACGATGAAAAATTAGTAATGTATTTTAGTTCTACAAAATATCTATTCTAATTCTACAGAATTTTGTAGAACTAAAATACAATGCTATTTTTTCACCGTGTTAGTTTTTTTAAAGTAAATTTTTGAAACGTTTCTACAGCGCGTGAAAAAATAACTAAATGTTCGATACAAATAAACTATTTTTAAGCTTATAATTCATGTTGATAATCATTAAATTGCATCAAATTTCCGTAAATACTAGTTTAGCAAAACAATTTTTATTCTGATTATTTAAAACAACGTATATTGTATATTATGTCGTTTTAGTTTTCCAGCTTCGATATCTATTCGTAAAACTTGTACATATTCACAATGCGCATCGATCAATCGCCGGTTTATTTGATAATATGTTAATTCCTATACAAACTGGAACACTGTGTTGTACATACAATAAATTGCAATGGATTGGCCAGTGTTATAATCTATGTTCAAATGATTAACGGACCAATGAACATGTTTGCGATTGCACAAGGGTTGACAAATTCATTTATTTCAATTCAAAACTAATGCGAATAAACGTTTGTTCAATTAAAAGTGTTTTTTACTATCAATAAATTAATGATGTGTCAAATGGTACGTGTAATTGAAATGTTGTGAAAAGGTTGAAATAAGAATCTACACTGGGTAGAAGGCAATCTGTTGGTTATAGTAAAAACGTTACCCGTTCATTAGTTCCATCCATTTGTGATAAATAAACGTTTTATTGACACAAAAATAAATAATATCGAATGAAAGTTTTATCCATAGAAAAGCAGGTGTTGATAGAAAGGTTTTTGAAGATTGACTGAAAACTATATTGATCCCAGCAGAGAGATGTTTACTGAATTATGACATTCCTACACAAAACATCGCATATATATGTATGAGATAATGCTAACTTTCAACTAAATGAAAGCACAATGAAAACAGACGCTGAGTTTTAAATTTTCTCATATTTTCTTGGATACAAATGAGATGTATGTTTATATATAAGTTTTCTTTTGTCTTCTTAATAAACCTTTTCTAAGATGTTTAATTCGGAATTTAAAAATCAAATTTGAATACTTGAAACATTGTACGATTCCACGTATTTTGTCACTAACGAACCGGGTTTCGCTTTTCAGCATCTTTAAGAATTCTATCACATTTCAGGACTTCATTTAAATAAATGTCAAATATTTTGAATATTTTTGTTCCAGGGCATGTAATGGAACCAATCAATCCGAAATTCGGGTCGTTAGTCACAAAACATGTGGAATTTTACAACGTTTCAATTATTCAAAATTAAGTAAAATATTTTTCTTCAAAAGATAAAATAAGCCGTTTTTCTTTACTTAAATATGTCTGCGTTATATCATATGCTTAAATTATAAAAATAAATATATTTATAGCTTTTATCGTCAGCCCTTAATTTTATAGACGGTAAATTCACAAATAATGTATTTATGCAATGGTTTATGAACGTTGTATTTTGAAAAGCATGTATTATGTATGCATTTGGTTTTATCTCGTAGAATGAAACCATATTAACAACAGTAAATTTCACTTATATTATATTGTAATCATATTAGGATACGAATGAAATATTGCATAAAAGTTATTATGAATCCGGAATTAGAATTGTGTATTAGAATTAAGTTTTTGCATGCATTACATGGGATATCAAATTCGATTTACACCGTCTTAATTACTACGCTAAATGATTGAGTTAAATTTGCTCAGTTATGGAATTTACATGTATAGCAAGTACTGAAAATCGGCTAATCTTGCTAGGAATTTGTGTATTGTATTGCCATTAAATTGATGGAACTAATAATAAAAACACATTTTTTAGTACTTTTTTTTTTGTTTTGTATAAATAGACTTGTTTGTAAATTGTATTCTATCAGTTGATAATGCTCGCGATGAGCGAAACCGGTCCTGATCAAAAAATATATTGTGGAAATAAGTACTAAAAAATGTGTTTTTATTATTTAAAATATAATGCCTTTCCATCAAGAAGTGACAGTTAACACCTTAAAAGTGATGGAACTAAGTTATTTTTAGGTGGATTGTAAAAAAACTCGACGATGCGAGGTCAAAATAGTTATAGATTTGAAATATAACATTGTATTATTGGTGAAAGTTTGCTTTGTTTTAAAACCAATTTATTTGCTTTTATACAATATTAGGTGAAAATTAACTAAGGCCAATCTGCTCGGACAATATAATAAAAATAGTTATAGTCATGACAATCGCATTGATGAAAAAAAAACCGATTATTCCAGATTTAATTAATTCATATGTATATTAAAGGCATTTGACACAATATTTAATGATACATGTCTTGCAAAACCTAACAAAAGCTTATAATATATAATGTTTGAATTTTTTGTGGATATACAGAATCCGATAGTTACAATTAAATGGAAATGTTTCTTATAAGATTTTGTTTTAATTATTAATATACATATTATACTTGAATGTATTTTAAAAATATCTATTTTTTCTGAGTTGAAAGTAAAATAAAATTGGAAAAATATTCCACTGCTAAAACTATAAATTATGCGTGAAACGCACATAAATGCACAACAATGTTGTTCACTGACAATATTGCAAGATGTAAATAATGGGTTTTGTTTTTAATCGACTTATAAAGCAAAAAATAATTAAAATGAGAATATTTTCTTAGTTGTTAAAATGGAAAAGGTTTTTTTTTAAATTTTATTTACATTATATATGTTTATTTCCGGAAAAAATCTAGTTTATTCATATTTATTCGCATTAGTCGAGTTTTTTTTATATACTATACATATATATAAATTAAATAATCTTTAAGAAATGATCAAATGATATTGTCTTTTAAATAAAGTATATGAATTTTTCTCGGAAACCATGTCATATTAAAGATTTTTTTTTGCTGCGTAATTTATATCTTTTTTTAGAATGAACAATCACACAAAGCGTCGACGGCCGAGTAAAAATTGCGTCCAATATTCGTCACCGGATATTGCCTTTGATACTTTGATGTACGAAGAACGGAATTCAAATCTACAATATGAGATACAAAGCTCGACCGAGATTTTTGACACGTCGGAATACCGCAAGCGAGATTTTACCTGTCAAACGTTTTATTACGGCACATATTATTATATCAGCCAGCAACAAAGTAACGTTACTGCATTTAGTTTTTTTTTCTTGTTTGTGTAGTTTGTCAAGTAATATGTAACGCTAGTAAAAAGTTCCATACAATATTATTGACTAGAAAAAATGCAATATTTCATTGAACGCTATTAAAAATTCATCAATGAAATACAAAACGGGATATGAAAATTATTGACCAGGAAAAATAACTATTGGAACGGAATATAAAAACTAACGACCCGGGTTTCGCATTTCGACATTGTCAGCCGTTCTATTACACGGACGTGAAAAGTTTCAAGAATTCAAATTTGATATTGAAATTTCATCAAGCATCTTTATTCGGTAACATTAATTAATTGTACACTTTATTGTACGTTTTTATTAATTTACAATTTACAATAATTATGTAAAACTGTACAAAGTCTTTAAAATGATATTTAAAAATTCCATGAATCACTTATCGTTATCAGTCGTTATTGCAAATTATATTCACTTCTGTTTGCAAGTTAAAATAAAAAAATAATGCTTGGTATTGCTTTCACAATTTTAAAATAAAATGAAATTAGGACTTGTTCTAGATGATAAAAATAAAGATTATAAAATTAAAAATTTCTGTAATATTTTATGTTGACACATTTTCAATAAAACTTTCGTTTTATATAACTTGTTATTTCTAGGGTAAATAAATAATTCGATTTTATACCCTTTTCCCTCATGTATTGTAATAAAAGACTAGTTTAATGAATTTTTTTTCATCTGAAAGCTTTGTGAAACATGATTGCAGATCTTCGTCAACAGAAGGGTTCAACTTCTGTCAGAATGTCTATAATATAAATGATCAAGTTAAGGTGTTCATTTTAATCTTAAATGACTTTCAAAAGTTATTTGGAGGTCATTGAATGGAATTTTTGCCGGAAAGTTTTTTGTGGAATGTCTTTTTAATTTCCTGTTAGTATAAATCCTCAAAGTCCAGCGTTTGTTGTGCCATCGTAGATAGCGTGCCGTTTCCGTATTTGACGTTCACTATTCTAGTCTCTGACCGTTGAAGATACTTGTACTCGCAAAGCACATGTCTGATAAAGCTTCGATCGCTAGTGCCAAGAACTTTAAGCTGAAAGTATTATTTGAAGCGTCACTTTTCTTTTTATTACTGTGGTCGACCCCTACGCTGTGAAAGAGCTACCTGGAATAGAACGAGTGCAGATAGAATTTGGCGTATAAGATAATCTCTATTACAAGTCAATGTAGGCATATCTCGAAAACCACTTGTAAGTCTACCAATAAAAAATATTTTCGTAATACGTTTGAGATTACATGAAAAAATATTTATTCAGTAAAGATCAAAGAGAATTTTATTCTATAGAAAATCTAAGTTAAAAGTTTCCAAGTTTTTACATCTTGGCATGGAGTTTTCAAAAGCCTTTCTACGGCATCGTTTTGCAGTAATAAAATATAGTGACATCTCGAGATCCGTTTTATTACAATATATGTTTTATTGGTTACACTAGTCTACTGACGTAACTAAATTTAGGTTATTTTGTGTCAATTTGGTAAGGAAAACTGTACACAAATTTAGTGTGTAGATATAACAGTATTCCATTGTTAATTTTTTATTTATCTATGATTCTTTATCACACGCCATATACAATACTTTGCAGAATACCTACAAGAATCTTACATTTCCGTTGAGTACACCGTTTTGATGATATTCGATCAGATTTCCACCACTCAGAAGAAAAGGTGAGAAATGATTTACGTCTCTTACGAAGTCAAATCACTTTCTTATCAATATCTGCTGCAAACATATATGCATTTCCAAAGCTCGGTATAGTGTCTTAATTATTCTTAAAGTACTATGATACAAACTGGTAGCAAGTTTTTAAAAATATGTCAAGTATATAAATACCACTTGTTATACCCATACTTAAAAATGTTAGAAATGCCACCCACTAGCATCAAGAAGTTCTGTCTGCTAGTTTCAGTATGACGACTATCGGGCAATGAAATAATATTAAGGGTAAAATTTTACCAATTGTCTAAGGCAAAGTGAGATAAGGCTGGCTTTTAGCTTCATTCCAAATCATCTTTCAATTTATAATTTCAACGTCGAGAAGTTATCATATTTTATATATCTGTTGAAGTAATTTAGGAAATTATTGACGAGCTACAATTTATTCAAGCTATATTAGTCTGAAAATGAATACAAAAATGACCAATATACGGTTATACCGTTTCTTTAAATGCTGGTCGAATGGAGCATGCAACTGTATAAAACTTAGTCCACATAATGATAAAAACGGAACATTATAAATTTAATTAATGAAATACTCACGAAAATGAGTGGAGAAATAATACTTTCAAAAATATAGCTTTAAAACAGTTTGGGAAAAAAATGCATTATTTAAATTTAAAGATGACGTGACACTTAAGTGGCACGGAAAATAAAATCTGTTTCCAAAGGATAAAATATTCATAACTATCGTTAGCTTTTTCGCATTGAATTCACATGTCTCGAATAATAATATAGAAATCTTCATCACTTAAAAAACAGTAAATAAATGACTTGGTCAAAAGACTAGCGTGACGATATAAATACGATACCACACCCTTTACGATTGTTATATAACACGGTGAAAAAAATAGCAATGTATTTTAGTTCTACAAAATTACTTTTAAGAAATATAGTTGATAGCTATTTCGGCTCACCCATCGTCAGAAATATGCTTAAACTAACACTTGCCTATCTATATACAGCTGTGTAGAAAAGGTACACAATACATCCTCTCTTCTGTTTTAACGGCCCAGCTTGTTTCTTTCTTGCAATATAACTAATTTTTTCAAAAACTGTAAATGAAACTAAAAAATGCGGCTACGTCAATAAGTTTACATGTGGCACGGAAATGGTCTATTACGGAAGCAAATCAGACTCCATCCCCCCGTGGAGCGGTTTAATTAATGGGCTATACAATATATTAGTTTGTTCGTTAAGAATCCTTTGTCATAGTTGATGTTTATTGATTTCCAGCTGCTCCAAAGCGGTCGAATTCTACGACCCTTACTGCAAAGATGCAAACACTTAGGCGCTTAGACTTATTGGATTCCTTTATAACGTAAATAATTTTGTCGAACTAAAATTCATTGCTATTTTTTTTTACCGTGTTATAATGGAGTTTTACCAAGTTAATGCCAATTCAGTCAATAAATTGTCATATAATATAAACAAAGTAAATGACCAACAAAGTGTAAATTTTTTAAATGAAATTCATAGCGAACTGAATTAATTTTCTATAAAGGATCATCGGAATCGCAATCGAAGGAATATGGATTTATTGATATGGTTCATTAAAGCGGGATTAACACGGAACGCCTAAAATGTCTAGCGCACTACTGCATTTACCATTATCACCTTGCGGAAGGGAGATTTAATTAAATTCCACACGTTTTGCCAACACACACCGCACTGACCTACCACCGCGTCATCGTTCTTGTTGATAATTAAAATTAATTAAACCATTTTCACCAGACGTGTCAAGCAACTGATAGGATATTAAATATGGAAACATAATCGAACTTACAATAAACAACAAGGTCTATTACACTACGCAAAGAGGTAACTTAATGTTACCATTGAAAAATGATAACATATTAAGTGGGTAAGTGAACTAGTATATTTGAAACTATTTGGCGATCACACTGTCAAGTTTTTAGGTTTTTATTTTATGATGAAGATAAGTTTGAACTGAAATTTATATCGAAACGAATGGTGAATATTAAAAAGAATAATGTTGGAATTTTCAGTCTCTTTAATAAAAAGAAAAAACAGATGGCCAGAATCTTAATAGTAAATTACTTCATTATAGCCACTTGAACACTGAAAAACATTTGAGATACATAGTCATTTGTCAAAAGAGGAGCTATAAAGTAAATTAATTTAAGAAGTGAAAGGCTCTTATTATATTAAAAGTGTCATTAATTAATTTTGAACTATTTCTGAGAGGCGAGATAAGTTATAAGTTATAAAGGTGGCATACATATATATTATATATAGTCAAACACGAGTCTAGAAAGTCACTAAATTCGAAGATAATGAAAGATTTTTTTTTACTGAAAAAATTACAAAAATAAAACATTAAAGTTAACGCGTGATTAAACCAAACCCAAGAATCATCGCTCGTTATAGTGATGTTGTTTAACTTTGATTAAATTGCATTTACAAAGCAATCATGGGTAATTTATTTGAGAAAATTTGTTAATATTGCATATAATGTTTTTTACTAAAATTTATTTGAAACACCTGCTTGAATATGTAACAAACTTTTGTTTTTGTCGCTAATCAACAACTCTAAATTTATCCATATTGTTTAACTGCGTCAACGAATAATATCATCAAACTCTTTCCTCACCTCTATGAAAGAAATAATTATAAGAAACGCCTCATTATAAATTTATTATGAAAATTATACAATTTGCTTAGAAAGCTTTATCGTTAAACTTAAGCATTATATCATCTGAAAGAAAAACGTTAAAAGCATAGAATTCACGGTTTGCGCGGCGGGCATATGCGTTCTTATTCAGCTTAAGGTATATGTATATATGCGTAGAGCATAATATAACGCAACCACTTTATTCTGATGTAAAATTCAAACACATGTTTCAGGCTGTCGTTTGAAAGTCGTCCCCTATTTAACGTTCGAATAAAAGGAAGGCCTCGAAAGCTCGTAAAGGCTCAGGAGGTTGTTTTCACCTTTGGAGTATTTTATTTAACGTTAAATTCGGAATGGAACCTCACAAACACAAATCTCGCCAGCAGCTTTCTATGAAGATAGAAGAGCTTCAGTACAAATTTTAGAGCTTTTCAATTTTGTTTTCATATACGTTATGTTTGAATTATTTACGAAATAAGTATTTTCAAAATATGATAGGTCTTTAGTAAAATTTATAATAAAGGTGTATTCATAACGATGCCCAATTCTTAGTGTAATAAAAGAAAATATGATATTATCTATATCTACAATTACTTTTTACAGATATTTAATAACAAGGATGTGTTTTATATTATATAATAGTATTTGCGATATAAAGCACTCCTGCAATAAAAATATGCTGTTGTGTGTAAGTAACTCCAGTAAGAGTGTTGGCATATTCAATATTAAAAAAAATGTTATTCTCAAATATGTACCATATAATCAGATCGGAAGTTTTGTAAGTTGAAGTTGGAACTGACACAAAAAAATATCAGAATAACACAAGTTGGATGCAGTTAAGAGCTTTGCCTACCTTACTAATTTTTATCAACGGACACAATGCTATCTTTGATAAATTTGTTAAACGAATAAATTTATCCATTCATCCAAAATTTTCTTTATGCAAAAACTCTAAAGTTTCAGACAAAAAGCTGGGGTTTATTATTAACTTATTTTGTCGGGCTGTACGACAGCAATAATTAATAATTAGTTAACTAAATATTAAAACTGTTTTATTCTAGGCTAGTTCATTGTAAATTTATGAACAAAATATTTTTCTATCGTTTTGCTGCTTTTTCATTCCGTGACTTAGGATTCAGCTAATAATTCTTTGAATAAATGTATAAATACGAATAATCAAGCGCTAACCATGGCATCTCCTAAGTCATTCATTCTGTTCTAGCAATAACGAAAACAAGTTATCTTTTTTCGATATGAGATTGTGATGTATAAACGATTTGATTTGAGCCAGCTAATAAAATCCCACTCAAAATGATCACAGGTAATTCAAAACAAAATATACGGTACTAAAGGATGGTAATAGATACAGTTATTGGTTAAAGTTGCTACACGGTCAGCTGGAAAACACAATGAAAAGGAATTGAAAACATTCAGATGTGGTTGTTTTTTTTACTAGGTCACCTGCAACCGCCTACGCTGTATTTGTAGGATAATATTTGCAGTACTTGTGAAAGCAATAATACAACGCCCCAGAAGCTAACATTTGACACTTGAGTTTTTTTATTTACCTCAACGGTGAGGTCAGAAAAAGGTTATTTATTATATTGTAAGATAAGAAACTTTGATTGAAAACTTTATAGATTAAAAGCATTAAAGGAAAAAAAACTGGTGACTGATTACTCTCTGGAATGTGGTGGGTAGCTTTTTATTGAGAGCCGATAGGCTTAAAATAACAAAGACCCGGATGGCTATGCAATGAAAAGAAAATTATTATTTGATACCAATAAAACACGTTACGCAAGTATTCAGATTATATGCTCAACCTAGAAGGAAATAAAATATTTAGACAGAGCCACCTATCACTATTGTTGGTGAAAAGTTTTATATATTTAATAATACAATATAACATTTTGGTATTATTTTTACAACATATTTATAATCAGGAAAGGTTTCGTTCATCTTATAAAAATGATTGTATAAGAAGTTTTGATTGTAATTTGTATGATGTTAGGTGATAATGCTCGCGATTAGCAAAACCGAATTTGGTCATAAATGTATTGCAAAATAAATATATTGTAATTTAAAAACAATGTTTTTCTTACTTGAAATATAAAGCTATTAGTGACTGTATCGTGGTGGTATAACACAATAAGCACCTTTACAAAGTATTTAATCAATTTGCGTGGTTTTACACGAAGAACCTGAGATCGCTTAATTGCCCCTCGTTTTAGGTAGGAAGTAGGCTGTATTTCATATTCTACCACCATATTTATGATGTAGCATAAAGAAGAGATAGAAACCGGAAATAGATTGCTCTTGTGAACCCTACTTTAGATTCTCCCGGGGGGACACTTGGCGGAGGTTACCATGTATAAATCGAGCTTTACTCACTCTCTTAAATTGTAATCACGTGATGGAAAAAATACTTTTCAATGACATTTCCGTGTGAACATGATGTAATCTTTCACAGGTATTGGGCGCACTTAATATTTCCAGATTGCTTTTAAGTCAAATAGAAAGCCGTGTTAGCTATCTGAGCTGTAAAATATGAGGAATATATGTTTTGATTTAGGAAGTGTGTAATTTAGTGATACAATTCCGTGTAATAGCTGTTGACATGAAAAATTATTGAGTATCGTTGAAAATGTTATATTTCATATATCAAAGTCGTTTACTAAACTAAAACACATAAAAATAGCTGTAGAAGGGTATACTGTTTATCAAAATATATGACGTTTTGCATTACGTGAAATACAGGAGTAGTTGAAAAAAATAAATAATTGATTTTGCACTTTATTTGTTTTTGTCTAGTTCAGAGTCTCTGATCACCAGAATTAGTGAGAATTATTTATCGAAAATTGAGTGCGACATATTGTAATTAAGCATCGGTTGATAATACTTTCGAATATATTTTAAGAAATATTTTTCAAGACAAAATGACTAATATTCAAATCAAACTATTGTATAATAAATTGTTCTTCATCTTCAGGCATTCCATCACATAGATGCAACAGATAATAATACATTTCTGTTATTTAAACAATACCTTTTCGTCAAGAGTCGACAATTAACCCATTGATTGATACAGGCTAAATAGATTGACATAAACGTATTTGTGAAAAGCATAACAAAAAAAAGATACTATTATTGACCCAATAGTCCATAATGAACATCAATAAATATGATAAAATTGAAAACATGTTCAAATATATCGCTTTGGAAACAAGTTGTATTTAACATTTTTAAAGAGCTTAATTAATTTTCTTCAGAGAAATTCATAAAAGTTTTTAATATTTGCTTAGCAACAAAGAAACATGTTATAAACGTATCTTTTCAAGTCGAATAGAATGTCTTGAATAAACGTTGCGAAAATCATCAAAAAAGGCTTTATATGGCAGAGTACAATCGATGTTTCCACCTCCTTTAATTTACAAAGCTGTATTATGAATAAGCAGAAGATAAAGTATATATTGCTCCCAATAGAATCAGGTTTTATTATAGAATGACTAATTTTCAGCCCTTTTTGTACCATACCTATCCATTACCTCGGCTTATATACATCCCCTAAACTAAGGCTTGCGGTTAACCTTTATTTACGTCAGATCTTAACTAACTTATTGGCATATTGCTGTATGCTGAGTCATAAAAGCGTAATGAAAATAGCGTACCTAAGAATCGATTTTATGAATGTCGTTAGCATTATGGTTACGCAATTTCCTGTTATTCAAATAAGTACTTGAAAAGGTAAATTCAATATTGCTTTAACTTAATGGTTCGTATTATTAATATGAACATGGTGTTATAATTTTAATAAAATCTTTGAATAAATAAAGCATATTAATTCTACTATATTCATAAAATTTTAAAATACAGATCAAGTACGGCATTGTTCATTGTAAGCACAATCAACTAATTAAAAAAAGAAGAAATTAAGGTTACATTTACAAATTCATAGAAGAAATATCTCATTGAAGTAAAATAATTCATCTTTAAATCAATAGAACCTTTAAAATCTTCCATATAAATTCTGAAAAAAAACACAATTATAGAAACATGTTAAATGTAGTATTTTTTTTACGATCGCATTGATTAATTAAGCGGATTTCGCAAAGGTGTCACCGATAAAATTATTTTATCTTTAAAAAAATATGTTTTCAATAATTTGGATTTATTTATTTATAACACATTTTGTTTATCTAACTTTGAGACTCATTTGATTACTGTGAAGAATTGTATTTTTTTTTTTGTCAAAAGTTTGTTTATTTTGAAACAGATATTTTTATTTAAAATGTAATATAGCGTATAGCATAAAAAAAGTGAATTTTGTTTATGAAAGCAATTCTATTTGATTTTTATTACGGTTATAATGTTATATTTAAAAAAAATCAAAGATAAATATCATACTGAATAAGTCGATCATGATCTTTCTTCAATAGCAAGCCTTAACTATAATCCCTTACTGTTTTGATGTTTTATATTTTTTGATAGAATATTAAGCCGAAGGTGGTCAACCTTATGGTCCAAACCAAATGGTCAATTCACTCTAAATGTGTAACAAATCAAGTAATTTTAATGGATAATTCTAAATATGAGCCTTTGAAGTATGACAGTAGTCTGCCATACAAATTTCCTTCGTACAGTATTAAAATAATAATATAATGTGAATAAAGTAAAGAGACTTGTTATAATTATTAAGCAATCGATTTAATCAAAACAAAATATATTTTACTGCAGGTAAATGTTAAGCAAAAATAGTAAATAACTTAATCGTGAAGCGAAAACAATTAAGTAATTTTAAATATCGCATTAATAGGATATTTTTAATGACACGCTTTCCAAGATGCAATTTGGCATGGTAAAATTTTTAGCTTGTTCGTTTTTGGTGAAGACACAGATACATAAATGAGTGATCGTTCTTCCCGGTATAATAGGGGTGAACGAAAACCTTCGTGAACTAGCCACTCAGAATGATTACACGTGAACATCTCGAGTACTCTTCCCCAGGAATAACACAGCACCTCTTGTATAAAAAAAGGTTTCCAGGGGTAGAAGTTTGAACAAAAAAGCTCTGGGTGGGCTCTGCGGTAGGCTTCTCTCCTAATCGTATAAATAACAGAAAGCACCGTCTGCATTTTTGATGGCTCTGTCCCGGACCGACGAAAAAAATTCAAAGGTACGCGTGCACAAAGGTAATGTACTTTATTGGGATAAACTCAATTTTGAATAAAAAATGTCAGCACTTCATTTTTGGCTATCAAATTATACTGCGAACTGGTAAATTTGTATTCAATGGGTCTAAACTTTTTAACGGGAAAATTTAATGGTGCTTTTTAAAATTATTCTAAATGTGAAACACATTTTTACCACTGATGAAAAAAATTAACTTAATATTTATACTTGAGACTTGAATTAAAAAAGCTATTAGGTTTGTGAAGCAAATCAGAAAATATGGCGGCTGGAAGCATCAAGCAGCGTTTAATAAATGAAGGTTATTGGTTGAACTTCTTAATCAAAATTAAATGCCACAAAAAATCACTCAGTTTTAATTTATTTATGCATGAAAATAAAAAAAAATCGTTAATGACAAATGAAATGATCAAATGTTAGTATAAAATTATCGAACGATCCAATAAAAAAAAGCTTACTAATTATGACACAAAGAAATGTTATTTGTGAATTTATTTTGTGCTTTCGCCTACCTCTGGATATAGTAATATATTTGGTATAAAATATGTAAACTCGTAGCATCCGCAGATAGTTGAAAGAATTTTTCATGAAAACGATTTTTTATGTGGTTAAAGCTGTCTTCAAATCTTTTTTTCTACAAAATATCTAAAAGTGAGCAGTCGGGAAAAATTAAAACATTTACGAAAAGTCAAACATAAATTTGTTGCAAAATGTTCGTAGAAATGTTTAAAGTTATCTTATCGTTATTAAATTATAAAAATCGGAAATTGAATTGAAAAGGTTTCAAAATCAAAAAGAATGAGCATACAACTATTTACATTACTTAGCACATAAAACATTTAAAACACTATGATTTTAAGCTCCTCAACGACAATATTACCCTATTCAAGAGTGTGCTACGTTGTTATTGTTTTGATATGATCTTGATCGGATAAAGCTCTATAAGTACTCGCAGTGTTATTCTATGAAAGCTTTGTCTCCGAGTGGCCCGAAGCTATCTTGAAGCTTTCGTCTTTTCATGCGGATTTATGTGAACACAACGAGCGCAATTTGTTTGCGTGAATCTGTTTATAGATCGATGTATTAGGTAGAAATTGTACCAAGAGCCATTCACATGTAAACATGAAACTTATTATATAATATTTCATATTTATAACAAATTATCTTGAAACTTTATAAAACATAGTAATAAGAAATTGCCATTCCTGGATATGAATGGTCAACATTCCTAAGTATTCATAATATTTGGTGGACCGTCTTCACAATGAAAATTTCATAAATGGATGAATGACTTTTGTTCAAGTGCGCAAATATATCTGATGTATATTTTGTTTTTCAATTGTCCATGCTAAAATAAATGCAATTCCGAGATAAAAATTTATGTATTAATTTTCTCAGAAAAAAATATTATAGGGATTGAATTATCAACAAATCCTACAAAACAATTGTTGTTGATCTATTCACAGTCTAAATATTCTAGATTGGCGTGGAAAAGGCTATAAATAACACAACAATCGTAAAAATAAATCTATCATATTGTACATAAAGAAGCCTTTTATTTGTATCTGTGTCAAGAGTATTTTCTGTTAAAAGATCGGAAAAATTGACACGAAATGTCAGAAGTGTTTTCAACCAACAGATCATAAAATTGATACCACTTAGAGAGACGCTATTCCTTCGTGAAAAGGAACAACTTCTCAAACTAAAACAATTCCTTTGAACTTCATATCAAAGTTAGGCTGTCAGTATCAATTTCAATGTGTTAACTGATATTCATAAATAAAAACAAACGACAGTTTTTTCAAAAAAATATTACACACATTATAAATATTTGATAATCTATATTATTAATAAAAAGAAAATGAACATAACAATAGTCACTAGAAAAGCGTCAAATATTCGTTCAAGAATATTATTAAAATATATGTTTATTTGAGAATTTAAAGGCTATATTCACTTTTTTGTAATATTATACAATACCACAGATTTTAATTGACAGTTTAGCCATTGACTGGTTTTGATGATTGAATTGGCATTCACTTGGTAGAACTCCATTATAACACGGTGAAAAAAATAGCAAAGTATTTTAGTTGTACAAAATTATTTTTAAAATATAGTTGATAGCTATTTCGGCGCACGCCATCGTCAGAACTATGCTTAAACTAACATTCGCTTATCTATATATAGCTGTTTAGAAAAGGTACACAACACATCTTCTCTCCTGTTTTAACGGCCTAGCTTGTTTCTTTCTCGCAATAAAATTAAATTTTTAAAAAATTGTAAATGAAACTAAAAAATGCGGCTATGACAATAAGTTTTCATGTGGCACGAAAATAGTCTATTACGGAAGCAAATCAGACTTCTTTCCCCCCGTGGAGTGCTTTAATTAATGGGCTAACCAATATATTAGTTTGTTTGTTAAGAACCCTTTGTGATAGTGGATGTCTATTGATTTCCAGTTGCTCCAAAGCGGTCATCCTACGACCCTTACTGCAAAGATGCACTTAGGCGCTGATTTTGAATTTATATTATGTGATTCCTTTATAATGTGATTAGCGAATTGTGAATCTGTTTTTTTACTATTGGATGATATTATATGTTCCTTAGGTCGAGTAGATATACTCCTACCTGTCTGTCCGATGTAAACGGATAAACATGAGCCACAGGACATTTATTAAGAGAAACAGAGATAGAGAATTATTGCATGATAACTTTATCACCAGGTCAATCTTTTAGTCGACAACGACGAATTGATTGATTTCAATCCAAAAAAAATTAAATGTTTATAATGAAAACAGTTTTAAATATCTGAGTCGATATCATAAAAAGGTTTTAAATATGTTTTACTACTGTAAAATATTAATTTAAAACGTGATTTTTAAAGCTGCAACGCTTCAGATATTTTTGCGAGTAGAGCATAAACTTTTATCTCTAATGTATTCAATGTTAATTGTTGTAAATTTTTTTATCATTTTAATTGCTTATAGTTTCATTAATATTTTAGACCCTAATAATTTTTTCACTCATTACCATATAAAAAGATTTAAGAACAAGGTAAACTGAAAATTTATATTTTTGAATCAAATAAACTGAATTAATTGATATTTATAAAGATGATTTCTACATTTGGACAAGACATTGTCAACTTAACGACAGGTCATATATATTGTTATATATAAATATAAACATAACCATTGTTGATTTGATTTTTTTCAACAACCCTTGAAAATAATTGAGTCCATTGCCCATAAATAAAACTGCGATGTTTTTACAGTCCTAGAGAATGGATTGCTGATCTGATAAAATAAAGGTCTGGATCGACTATCCTTTGCCTGCTCTGAATACAAACAAGCAGGCTCTAGTCAAGTGTACGTGTGCCTTATCTACGAAAGTGAAAGCTTCAAATTGTCTCAGTCGATTTGACTAAGTCAAAATAATTTTTAGTGCCTAAACGTGAGTATTTTTGGTACAAAGCAACGATTTTACTTATGAATTCCAAGTAGGTAACGAGTGTTTTTATTTATAGAATGCTTAAATTTTAGTTTTATTTATTCTATGCGAGATATGCATCAGGATATACTGCGGTGATGGAAGTTTGACATAAAGTATGGCAAATTGTCGTACCATATACAAGTATAAGTTGAAAATAATAAGGTTGAATAACATTTAAACAATTATTGTCAGAAATACGCTAATTAAATATTCCAATTTGAAATTATTTATTTTGGTCAGTAACATGAGCATGTAAATTTATTTTGGTTTTTAATTCATATAAAATCAAAACATTCTCTTCTATTATAGATGACCAAAAATCATACGTACCCATAATAAAAACGTTAGCCAAACATTCAAATAGCCAGGAAGAAAATTTTATGAATTATTGATTTATATGTGTGTATTAATCTTATCTTCTACTGTAATTGTATCAAATTATTACAAATGGATAGTTTAACTAACTATTGGTTTTTATCTTGTGCTTTTTTTTCTTTCACATTCCATTTAAAAATTGTGATGTAATTCAAAAGTCATAACAATATGTATTGACTATTTAGTTTTAGCTATATTTTTTCCCTTTCGTCACATAATAATCTACTTGTAAAGTTATAATGTGTTATCAATAAATAATATTTTACTTCATTTACAGAATATTGCTTTATGACTTCTTTTTGTTATAAAAATAACCTGATGTCATTTTTTTAATACACTTAAATTCATTAAATGTAAAGCCTATGTTGAAAGCTTATGTCCTGATGTTTTAATTAGATTTATTATGTCAAAAAGGTTTCAGCAGAACTCGTGCTATATATGAATAAATTAATGTTTGAGTGTCACGAAGACCACTTTTCAAATACCAAGAAGAGCTTATATTATAATAAAAAAATACACCAAGCATGGTGGTAAACAAATTCAATTAGAATAGAAAAAGGTCAAAGTTAAAAAAAGCGATAACATTGTGTTAATTATTATTTTTCAATATGCTTGTGTAACATATATAACAATGAAATTAGCTATTAAGAGGTTTTTTTTTTATTTTTTTGACAAAACACATCATTCGAAATTAATCTTGAAAACACCTCAGGTACGCCAAATTCATAGAAAAGTTAATACATTTTATAAGTAGCCTTGTTGTAGCCTATATAAAAGTTATGCTGGTCAAAAACGCTGTAGTATATAAAAATGTGAGAAAATTTTCTAAAAATGCCAAAATTTTGCTTCTCTAGCTTGACGAAAATAAAACTAGTAAATAGCGTTTAACATGCTGCAAAATAAAACTGCGGTAACTTGCTACCACCTCAGAAACACTGCGTGTAACATTTTTTGAATGCATTTACTGACTCAGCAACAACTACCCATGACTTAATTAACAAAGTAAATACGTTTGTTCAAAGCCATGTAATCAATCCCTTCTTAATTGTTTGACGTTTGTATAGCACGACAAAGATTTTCCAACCAATTTTTTACAAGAGTATATTCATCTATTCCTTTTACATTGTTAGACATCTAAATAGAAATATTAAATAGAAAACGTCTATGAGTAGAAATTTTTTATTATTGCGATATATAAACACCCATTATGTTTTATTTTCCAGTTATTTTATAGGTTCTACAGTTGAGTTGTCACCGTCAAGCTCTATGTGGTGTGCACACTAAAAAAACATTTTCATAGCGATTAATAAAAGTTGTTTTAAAATATACCGATATGTGTGATTGTGAATTGTCTCCCATCATTCATTTCATAAGTAAAGGGCAAAGTAAGAGTGACAATCTAAATTCCTGTACTAGCAAAAATCTTATATTTAACTCTCGGCGAGAAAATAGACAAAATTTTGATATATATATATTTCAGTTTTGATTGGAATTATAGTTCCAGTTTACGGTAATCTGTTAATCTTAATTATAAGTTCAAATGAAATTTATTTTTGTCTGAAGTTTCGACGATTAAGGTTTAGGTGACATGTGTAAATATAAATATACAATGATCGAGTCAAAGTGTGAGTGATACGATAAGGATTTCATAATATGTCTAGCGTAACGTTTCATTAATTCTCGCAAGAAGCGTCATTCAACGTCAGACTTAATCAATTTCCTTTTCAGAAGATTCGTTGAATCGATAGCATCGACAACTAAAGCTTGTAGCCCACTAAGATCACTTGATCCCATTAGGTTAACTCACGTTAATTCAAATAATAGAAAGATTTATTTATTAAACAATTAAAGTAGAATTGAAAGGCAATTAATTAAAACTATTTTTATGATGAATTCGGAGATTTTCTGTAGTAAAATATTTCTGAATATGATACCAAAACTAATAATTTTCTCTATGTTTTCTTTTTAATATCCCCAAACTATTTTTGTGACAAATCGATCTTCAAAATTCGTGTTTGTTGGATTCGAAAAATTCGAAGATTTTTAATATAGTATGTCAATTTTACGTTGAGTGTTCAACTCAGCTGATCTTATTATTTTTATCAATAAATTCTCCCACAAAAAACTTCATAACAATCTAAATATCGATAAAAGAATGCCTACAGTCAAAGCATTGGCTGAGCGATCAGAGTAGCTAAGTTATTAAATTATACTTTTCAGGATTGCACAGTATATATTTTAAACCAATGTATGAATATTCTTACGTTAAGTGAAAATATGATAAAAAATCATTAGTATATATCCATTTTAATAAAAAGAAAATTAAGAGGCAAGCATAAAATACCGAAGAAGATTTCGTTAGGCTAAAAATAACCATTGACTGCCTGTGACAAGGGTATTATAAAAATAATTATGAAATCAAAACAGATTATTCATAATTAGGAAGCACGTTAATTTATTCATAAAATATTTTCTCGTGAGACGAGAGCTTTTATGTTTCACCGTAGACTTTTCTACAAGCCTACGTAACGTCAAGAATCACTTATTTTATCTCTAACCGGAAGCTTTCACTACCTTCGGAAAAGCTTTCGTAAGAATTTCCTAAGACTGAACATGAGCTTATTTTCCTTTCTTATCGTATTTCGCTGACCAAGAAGAGGCTTTTTAAGCGATTTATGTTATTCTTTATATGTTTGGATTGACAGTGAGTTTTATTGCGTGCTTACGTTTACTAAGCGATCACCAATTGTTAGCTATGGACTTTCATAATGTAGCTTGAGATAAAATAACAAAAGTAATTGAAAACCACCTTTCAATGATGCATACCAATAAAAAAAAATGGTTAATTATTTTCGACAATTTTTCACAAAAATTTGAACAGCTCCAACGACCAAAGTTGTAGCTTCTTTGATTAAACGATTTAATTCTTATTGAAAAAAAGCAATTTTAAAGATTTTCATAATGAGTATATAGTACATATAGTTTTCATAAAATCTAAGCGCTCAATTTTCTACCGATGATATGTCAGATATACTTTTTGCTCCCTCGCTAGATGACCCGAATTCGAACAACTGCTTTTTTGTAATACTATCGATATTTTTCATCTAATAAAAACCAATAAACAAGAGTCTGATGAATACATGCATAAATTGTTCTTATCAGCACTTATAAATTGATTGACGAACGTCTCTGCGACTGCCAGTAAACGTCAATCCAGAACTATGATTACTCTACTTTTAGTAGAGTAATCATAGTTAATAACTGAAATTTAAAAAAAAGTGTTGTTAAGTCAAATTAAAAATCGTATAGCTTCGCGATTTGTTGCTTTTCAACCGCATTAGACGGTTATACTTGTATTCAAAATCTTGTTCTTAATTCTCAAAGCCGCTTTTTTCAGCTATCATTACAATTTTAATTTATGCATGCTACTAGAGAACCTTGACAGGTTTTTTTATGAATATAACAAAATGCTTAGTACAATTCCCACAAGTTTTAATTTTTAAGATCGAGGCTGGCTTGAAGTACTACCAACTGTATTTTATTATGTCAATATAATGCTTTTCCACAAATAAGTGACAGATAACGCTTTTAAACTGATTGACTTAAAACTTAGAGATAAGTATGTTTTATGAGACACATTACGAAGATTTTATTTTTTGGAATTCCCAGACAACATAAAAACAGCGTGCATTGTCCTTTGGAGATTAGTTTATTGTCGTAATTATGAAAAAAATTACTTTTTCTTTTTCTGTTTATCGAGAATTAGAGAAATTTATTAACAGAAAAAAATATTATGGGACTCGATATTTTTTTGATAAATAAGCAAGCTTAGATACCTTTTAGTAGAAATATTTTTGATTCACTTTGTGAAACTCACATATTACAGTATGGGATGTTTATATTATGACGCGAATACTAATCGGTTCTAGAGGCAAAACACTATCGTAAACCCGAAAACAGTGCAGAAAAATATTGTTAGATAGTTGCTGTGGGAATTTTACTTTTACCACAATATCGAACGTCGGGGAATAATTATAAATATAACACAATTGATTAGACTGAGATTAACTAGTTCAAACTATTTAAAAAAAGGTAATAAAAATAAAAAACGATTACGTGTTTTTATTGAGATGTTTTCCTTAAAGATAGTAAAACAAGAAAATAACGCAGGCAACTTTGGTTTATCACCACTGTCATAGGCTATATCAAAGCGCACACAATAAATCCATTATTGAAGTTGACGAGATGGGATTTTGAGAATCAATTGTGAACTTTTCTGCCGCATTAAGTACTCAATCACAACATCCTAAATATATCTTGAAGTGCGAAAGAATACGCTTTTAACACGGTGAAAAAAAATGAAGAATTTTGTCTGAGGTATATTTCAGAAGACCTACGAAACTTTGGTGTGATTTTAGTAGCTATACTATATATCGTTCATTTAAACATCAACTAACCAGTTTTCACTCCGACACAGTTTGTATTATGAACAAGTAAATCAATTACTTTTGTCACATATCATATTTCCTGTTTACTATGTTAATAATAATTTTGAATTATTACAATTTTGTACGATTCCACATGTTTTGTCACTAACTACACGGGTTTCGCCTTTCAGCATCTTCAGGCATTCTATCACATGAATGCGACAGAACTGACGTTAAATAAACAGTTAGCATCGTATATATATTAAAGTTATTAATTACAGGAAAACACTTACCCCTAGGCAAGCAGTAAATTACAGCTAAAACAAATTTAACAATATAAATCTAATAATCATTAACTCAATTACCCGTGATAATTTACATTGACGATCTTGCCAATGAGTCATTCTTGAAAGGGGTTTTTCAATAAATATCAATCAATCAATCAAGTAACATTAAAATATAAATGGAATTATTTTTATGTGGAATCGTAAAAAATTTTAACAATTCAAATTTGATATTGAAATTCCATCAAGCAATCAGTTCAGTCGATATCGTAAATAATATTAATAATAATTGAGCCTAGTTAAAAATAAACCAAAATTTCAACTTTCTTTCGCACAATGACTAAAGGGAGCTAAAAAATTGTTTGTTTATGCCATGTCATTATGCCATGAATATAATGCAAAACATATTCATGTAATATTAGGGGAATTGAAACATTTTTGTTGATGAATATACTATAAAAATATGTTCTATCAAAATTTTTAAAAATAGTCTTCAAGATCAAAAAATATAATACCTGCCGAAACTGCCGACATTAAGATTTCTCCGTAAGTAGATGAAGCACAAACTTACTGTAATCCTGAAATGTATGTTAGAACATCAAAGAAGTAGTAAAAAGTGATGTTACCTAGCTTAGCCAATGGATGGCAAAGAGTCTTAGCATTCGTATTTCCTAGAACCTTTTTAGATTTTTCTTAAGAAAATTTTGCGATTTTTCCTGGAAAAAGTGAAAACTTACGACACAATGTGACGAGTATGTACGTGCAGAGTTCATGGTGATGCTTTCAATAAACAGAAATCTTATTTATGTGGAAAAACACACAGCAAGCAAACTAAGCCTGCTTAAGTAAAATAGATAAAACAATCAAATATATTGATCGTGGAAAGGTAAAGGAGAATATTCAAGATTTTTTTGCTTATTATTATTAAAGTTTACTCACTAAAACTAAATTGGTTTTTTTCTATGATGAAATAAAACACCAATTTACTCATCATTACACAGACAAAATCACGACTGACTAAAGAATAAAAATTTTGATAAGCTCTTAAAAATTGTGTACATGTAACATTTGTTTTCCGTAAATTATTCTAAACTGATTCAAACATAGATCAGTCTTTTCTTTAGAGAGCGTATTAAAAATATTTTTTTATATACAAATCACATCAATTCTAAGAAAACATAGCTCGAAATGATATTCTTCAAAACTAGTTCCAGTATTTCATGGATTAGGAATCCATCAAGAAAGTCTTGAAGGCTGCTCTTCAATATCAAAATTTTTAGCAAAATGAACCTTTTGAAAAGTATCATAAGAACAAAAATTAACTGATAAATTTAAGTTCTTTGAAAAAGTTCTATGCAGTTTGTGGAACAATTAAAAAACTTTATCCGTGGGATGTATTATTTTATATTAAAATTACCTTTTCTTCATTTATATTTAATTCAAAATGCTTCTTTATCCCACCTTAGTAAAATAAATTTGATTTTGAGATCGTTTTGTTTCTTTTTGTATTTTTTAGTTTCAAAGTTTCCACAGCGCTTTAACATGAATTGTATATTTTTAAGTCTTATCTAATAATTAACAAATTCAGTCTTGTTTATCAAACAAAAGGTTTAAGATGAAAGAGTGGAAATATATTTTTCAAATATTTGAGTTATATCCTTTTACTATTTAACATTTGAATCATCGAGCTCTCAACTGTGTGTGATATATACGTTGTATTGAATAAGATTTATTGTTATAGGCCATGATCGTAGATGCTACGATGTATCTCCAGCGTAAAGGTTTTATGGTCCCACTGAGTGGTGTGTCAAAATCTTCTAATGTCAAAGTTCAAGGTAAGTTAAAGTATTTTCTTTTTCTTACAATCAAAGTGTATTTCAAAAACAAGGTTATCCTTTTATAACGTGGAAAACTTTTGTCATGTGTACCGAGATACTATTTCCAGATAGGTTTTTTTTGTTCTAATACGTATCTTATATATCTTCAATTGTAATTTTATTCAGAGGATTTTATAAATAAAACATATAAAGCCGTAAATGCTTATTGTAAATGTTTTTTTTTTAAGGAATTATTGGTTCTTCTCAAAATCAAAGAGAATATTGTGTATAAAAATATGTTAATAATTACTTCAGATTTTTTTTAGTGTAATGAATTAATCCATGAAATTATTATTCAAATGATATATCAACAGGCTGGCAATAGACTTGTAGAAAAAACATTTAAAAGTTATCGTTTTGATCATTTGAATTGGCCTTGGAATTAAACGAAATGATGCACCGACCTAAAAAAGAATTTATATATCTCAACTGAGGGTATTTTATGCGATTTGAATTGTTGAAACTTTGTAGATTTTTATAACTGAAAGTTATTGCATATTGCAAGTAATGCTTCAAAAAGCCAAATGGCAAAGCTTGGCGAGAGTGAAAAAAGATGTAGAAATTTACAAAATTTCAATAATTTAAACTTAAATAAGTAACTCAAAAGAAAGAAAAAGTGGAAGTGAATTTTAAGTCTATTCTTCTTTAAATATTAATTAAAATAATTAAATAAAAAAATTAAAGCTGACTGATCGCTATTATGGCAACTTAACATGTTAGTTTTAAATGTTTTTTGTTTACCGATATAAAATGAATTAAAAAGGATTAATACTCATCTCACATAATATACAATTATTTAAAGCGATGAATTCAATTACAGTTTTTTTGGATCACAAAGTAAAAAAATATAATAGATTTTCTTCGGCGTAAAATTAAATATATAGTTTGTTTTAATAATATTCGGTAATTTCGTGAGCTTCAAGTAAGTGAAAATTAGAGAATATTTTTTTTCGTAAATTTGGATGATTTTTAAAATAGATTTCTATCAAGTGAACTCCATTATATTAAATTAAAAAATGGTAAAAAAGACTCTTGTTCATAAATTCTCTTCCAATAAAATTTCTAAATATTTTCTTGTTTAAATAATATATCACATCCAGTGACTATCATCAAATAAGTGATATTCTAAATAGAATATAAAAACACGAAAAAGAATTTAAGAAGAAATACCGTAATGCCCATACCATCCAAATGTCTTTCCTGAAATTTTATGTCCTGGGCTAATTCAGTTAGTTCCACTAACCGCCGCCGGTGGCGTTGCCCGACCACAGTTTTCGGGGGAAGTAGGTGGTTGAGAGATAAGGGTTGGGGTGTGTTTTCGTCAGAGGAATTTGTTTTGGAGCACGGTGCACTTGACAGGGCGATCGAAAATTTTACGATCAAATGACATGTTTTTTTTTTACACTAAATAAATTGAAAAGCTGATTTATTTTTTCTTGTTGTTTTTGTATTGTGACAAAGAAGCCGAAACAAGAATAAAACACATTTAAATTAAAGATTAAATTTGATAGAAAATTTTGTTTTGGCACCGTTCAAATGAAATGGATACATGATATTTTTTACTTACGTCCACTCGAATATAAACGGTAATTTTACAAAAAATTTTCTATTAAGTATATTTGAAAATAGTGTATGGACTAGGTTCTGAGCGTGGAAATTGCTGCGATTTTCTTTCTTTTTAAAAAGTGGTTAAAACAATTTATTAATGATGAAAAGTTTCTACGCAAATAAATGAAAATGCATATAAATTATTAAAAAAAAAATTCAAAATGTGTTTCATTTATTTTGATGACCTGTATAATTTATTTGCACTATAGACCTTTTAATATAAGTTTTAATGTAGGCTTCTCATAACGAAACTTGGTTCCAATACTTTTTTTATTCTGTTAAAAATATTTATTGTTGCTATAAGAATAAAATGTGAACAGTTTTTTTCTTTTCATAATATATTGCTTTCACTATGTTATACGAATAAACTTCTATAAAGTTTCTTCAATGCTTTATATTGTAATTTCATGTGTTATATATGAATTTATATTTCGAATACGTCAAACTTTCAAATATAACAACATACGTACAATCACATATAGATGTCGTTAACAAAGATACAACTTCACGTTCTGCTAAATACTATTGTTTGACAAGAATTAAACGTGTACAGAAGATTTACAAATATGTTTCGAAGTTTCCTGTATAATATACAAGGTGTTCAGATAAAATTGTAATCTTCAACTTTTCAAATAAAATCTAATACGAAATACGCACCAACTTCTATTGTATTTTGATGTCAACAATTTGCTTTTGATGTAAACTTTTTGTTATACTTAAAACATACTTAGCTATCGGACTTGTTCAGAATAAAATCACAGACACAGAAAAATCAATTATTTGTGAAGATTTACGGTATTGTAAGCTTGCTTGAATAATATTTTTATTTTACCGAATTAGTTTATCAAGGTTATAATTACAAAAGCACATTGAAACATCACAAACTTTAAAAATGGAAGCGACAACTTGACAATCTCAACTAAACTATCAATAGTTAGAAACTATTCGACCTATTCACTATTCAATTGACGTCGGCAAAATTCGTAGAATCCGCTCGGGTTTAATCAAAAACCCTCAATTGATGTTTGAAATTAAAGACATATAATAATTTATACTTATAGTATAATTATATCACTTGAATCATCAAATTTTTGTTCATACGTCACCTCCAATTCAGGTTTTGCAGCTCGTCCAAATATTTGTTGGTAGAATCAACAGATGTGATTTGTTATAAATTATCTACGACATTTTGACTTTATAGAAAATACGGCAAATTCTTATGAAATGAAATACGAGATTAATTCAAAAATCTTTTACTACTTTGACAAATTATGAAACGTTTCTGTGAAATTACTTAAAATATTTTTTTTAAATGATACCTTAGTTCAACGAAATTGAGTGAAAACTATTTACCTATGATGATTTTAGTAAAAAGTCTATCAACGGTTACAATCGAGTCACTCTCTAAATTCGAGTGTTGAACATTTTTGTTTACCATTCACAATATTAGTATTCGTAAGGAGTTTTTATTGGAAGTTTTCAATTGACTTAAGTTTTAAATTGATTTACTGATTGTAATAAGTAAAATTGTATTAAATATTTTCCGTTCAAAGTCTTATCAAGTCCTACAAGTTTATAATGCAGCATTTTATATAAATTGCGCAGTTATTGTTGAAACACCTGTTGTTTATGTTAATTTGACATGTTCCTTTACGAATTCGTATATTTGTTCATATACGCATCGTATCTCCGATAAGGGATCTCCTTCACAAGATTGACGCGATGGTAACGTAGAAATAATATTATTTCTTAATAATATACCAATTTGTAACGGACGTGAGGTTGCTGTTTAGGTATCATCAAACAGAACTGAGTTGAAATATATTAACACTGACTTAGTGCTTTAAGGGCGAGAAAGTAATGTGGTACTTAAGATGTACAAAAGTATAATGTCGATCGAAACAGGAATTTGGCGATAGCGATGAATATTTAATTTATTCATTTCTCAGGAAAATGCAATACATTTGATAAATATATTGCTAAATTTATAATTTTTGGATTTCCCAATACCTCTTCTATTACTATTTAAAAGGCGCGTTTATGTTTTATTTAGAATATTATTGATTTTTATTGAACACTTACAATTTTCATTTATTCAATATTTGTTTATGATCTTCAAGCTTAGCAAACGATCAATTTGTTTTTTAAATCTGCAAAAGTGACTAAAATGGTACTGAAAATTGTTTTTTTATTTAAAAAGGATAAGAAAATGATAAGTTTACTTTCTCACCAAAAATATTCATCATCTTCAGTTACTCTACAGATTAAAATTTTATTATATTGGGAGAAAGTTATTGTTAAAATCTTTCAAATTAATATCAAAAATAACTAATAGTTGACTGAAAAACTACATAAAGATGAATTCTTCCTATCAATTGAATTCTTCTCATCATAAAATTGATAGCACAAATATATGAGATAAAATATCATTCACCACAATCGATTCTTTATTTTTGATTATGCTAGTGCAAGCAAATTTAGTTTGAATGCCCATGTCCAAGTATTTTAAAATTATAGTTAAACAGAAGAAAAAGTGTATAAAGTGTGAATAATAGTAAGTAATCAAGGCTTAATTATAGTGAGCTTTTATCAAAATAAAACCATTATTCGCCATGAGAGGAAGTCATAAAGAAAAGCGTAAATGCAATGAAAACGACCTTTGGAACATGTAGTTATGTTTTCGTCTATCCAGCTCAGCTAAACACATATAATTGTTATGACTAGCACCTATGAATAACTTGAAATACCCAAGAGAGGCCGATAACGATTTTGACAGAAGCTTTCATTAGATATTTTGTAGATAGCCATGCGAGTATATTTTGTGATTTAAATAAGCTGGTCAATAAACCATAAACTTAAATATAATAGTTTTTTATCGATAAAAAAATCAATAAAAGATTTTAGCCACAATTAACATAAAATGAGAACAAAGACTTTAACTTTTATGTTGTAAATGGGATCCTTACATCAAAGTTCAGATAAATATTATATTTATAATTTAAATTATGTGATTTTGTTTATTGTATTGGCATTTACTTGCTGGAGCAACATTATAACTACATTATGATATAGTTAAGAAGATCAAAGTAATTAAGTTCTACAAATATTTTGAAAGATTGTTGATCACTGCATATTTTGACTTCATACCATCGTCAGATTTTATTTAAGCTTAATTGAGCACAGCTATGTATAGTGTTTCAGAGAGATAGACAATTTGTGGCCCACGTAATCAAACACCATGACATTTAAGTAATAATATTCAATAAACCTTTTCTTTTTTTAAGATGTTCTAGTTAATTGATTTCATTGCCAATGTAATTATACTGAATTGTAAATGATTATATACAGTTTTAGGTAAATAATAAATTTGACAATTTTCTTTGTAAACTTAAACATTTTTCAATCATCTAATCTTTCAAGTAGATCTTAAATACTTCCACTTTTACCTCTAGTATAATTAAGTTTTCTTTGTGAACTCGATATAATCTATTTAATGCAACTCAAATGGAACTTAGTATTTAGAAGTTCCGGTATTTAGAAAAATAACCATACAAGTGAATATTATTTTTAACTATTCTTTAAATGTTTGTTTTTTAACTGTTTATATGTAAGATATAAATTGTTGTAATTTGAGTATGTTAAAAAAGATTTTTTCCTAGAAATAATTATTTTTAATAAAATTACTTATAATTCATAAGTGGTGCAATAGACTTTTCTTTTATGCATATTGATTGCACTGAAATTTATTAACTATTTTCTATAACGTTTCAAGACATAAACATTCTCGATAGATATTAGCCTTCGTCGAATAAAAGCGCCTCTCTCTTGTAACATGCTGCTGGGGTTAAGCTTGGGACGGGGGTGATTTAATTGAATGTGCGTGTTTTGTGGACGGCCCGTTGTTTTTTCCCAACCCTAATTTTGGGATGTAAAGCCCAAGTATAAAACAAGAATCTTGTCGTTAAAATTTAATGATTGCTTTTACGGGGCAGTGCTTTTCCCTCGATACGCTCCTGCACGTTGGCATTATTATACTATAGCGATTATTTTGTAAATAATGGAAGAAAAATAATTTAACGCCGATTAGAATTGTGAATTGGATTACGTATTTATGCGACGCGATATTATTAGCGAACGAAATTTATTTTGGTGCGAACGCGTCGACATTGAGAAGCGTAGAGGGCATATTTGAGTTTCTCAATAAGTGACAAAGCCGCAAAAATGAATTTATATACATTCTGAGTCGATAACAAAATAGTGATATATTATTCAAAAATAGATCTCAATAGGGAATTTATTTGGAATACATTAATAATTTTTAAATATAAGTGTTTTGTGAAATTACAAAAAGCCTTAATTTTCAACTCTATTCATATGTATGCATATGAACAAGAGCCAAGCAATGTAGGTGCTATGAACGTGATGTGATGGCATTTAACATAAGTGGAAGTTGATGACTGCGTTGTCAATTAAGTTTTTTTTTCGACTTGATGATTGTAGAACTCGGTTTAATAAGCCTGCCTTTATTTGATATAATATATAATATACATTTTTAACCTATGGTTTGAGAAAAAATATATGCTAAAGCGTTGCTTAGCAAATACAAAACGGAAAAGGTTTGTAGTTGACATATATCGGAAATTCGTCTCGCTGGTGATATGTTGATGAAGACGAAGGAAGCAATGAATCTATAATGATTGAAACAAAATAGTTGCAATCATTAAAACGATTTTTATAAAACTTCTTTATAACATTTTAATGCAAGCATAAACGAAAATATTATGAAAATAACTGACAGTAAATTTAGGATGGACTTTATTCAAAATAACGCAAAATCATTAGCAAATAAGCGTGAAAGGTTATAAAGCTTTTGTCTCGTAGTTATAATATGAAACATAACATATTTTAAACGAACGTTGACTTCAAGCTTCCTACATGCCTAAGCATCTCACGCAGATAAAATTATTTTCCATAGTTGGCCGAATTTATATATATATATTCAAGAACAAAATGCATATTTCTAAATGAGGTGGAGTATCGCTGAATGCAATACCTTAAAAACAAAAAATAGTTTGGGCATTTAATGATCATTCATTACCGATTTCTGTAGTATAATCTAATTATTCATAATGTGTGAAGCGACTAATTTCATATAAATATATTGATTGCAAGACTTTTACAAAAAGATCAACTATCAGTTTTGCTTTTAAGCGCGTCATATTGAATATTATTTAACATATAAAAACGAATTAATTTGATATATATTACTAAAATTATAATTGTGATAGCATAATATCATATTAATATTTTTCCTTTATAATTAACAAAAGATATATGCGATAATGTTTAATGTGAAAAAATAAAGTACTACATATAATCGAATGTGAAAGGTTGCTGGGCTCTATATAAAGTTATTTTATTGTTTGTATGGCTCGTTTGGTGATATATTGTGGCAGTTATTGGGGAACTGATGGATTGGAAATGATCGCTTATTTTTGCCCAGCTGATTGATTTTATCGCCGTGGATATTTTTCTAAGAATTTGATTTATTTTTGTGTAATTGAGAATGTACGTATAAATAAAAATAAATTATACAGAGCCCACATATATATATATATATATATAACATGGAGATTGATTGTTTAATAAAATACTTCGCTGATATTTCGTTTGTGAATTATTTTTGACTGGCATAGAAAGTAATTGAGATAAATCAATCATATATTTTATAAAGAACAAATATTTTTAAATGTCACATTTTTTCACTGTATTCAGGACCAGTATTTACTTTGAAAAAAAAAACCTTACCGTTGAACGAAACTGTTTCTGTTTGTTTTGGTAATGTTAAAAAAATTTAACATCAAATTTGAATTTTTACAACATTGATATTGAAATTCCATCAAGCACCTTCAGCCGATATCATAAAATGTAACTTCATTTGATTAACGCGTGTATAACTAACTACAGAAATTATTTGACCAATTTTATAAATATATATGAACAATTTGAGATAATCTACTCGGAAGTATTGATGTGCGTGAGATTTCTTGAAGGATCGTTATGTTAACAAGAACAAATAAATAAGTGCAAAATCTGGATTATTTTTCAAATTAATTTCACAGTATTCCAAAAGAGACAGTCAATCTTCGTTCAATACAAAAATCATATGCTATTTAAAAAAAGGATAAATAAATATTTTTCCTGATGATGAAGTAGGTATGAGCTGAAGTATTGATTAGATTTATATCGAAATTAGACATTTACAATTTTAATTTGAAATCATGTCATTTTCTTTGTGGTGTGATTATACAAAACTCACGTTTGAGTTGGTCTTATGTGATTAAAAAAATATTAACCCTTTGAGTAGTGAGTTATATTTTTACGAAATAAGTTTTTTGGTTTATTTTAAATATTTTTTTTACACTTCATATAAAATTATGCGGTTTTTTTGTGGTTCAATCTAGAAAGAATATTTATTATTTTATCACGTAGTAAATAAAGTTGTACAATTGAGAAATGTATAGTAATAAATGTAAATAAATTTATTCAATATGAATTTTATAGAAACAATTACTTTAGTTTGAGCCTAAAAAAATAACTGTAGTCTGAGTAAACATAGTTCGATATAGACACTAATTCCTAGAAAGAAAGCGGTTGAACATACAGTGAATTTTATGACACATGATTAAAAGTGTAATTTCTTTGAATATATTTTTCGTAAAATTCTTTTATTAATTTGAAACAAATAAAAAATGTAAGCCCAACTGCTTAAAATTATTGACAGATATGTGCAGCATGAATATCTGAAGGAATTATAATTATTCAACAAAAAATACGGAACTTGCAATTGATAAAAGACATCACAATATTTGGACGTACATATCTACGTACAACATGTACGGCCAAAAGTTTAAGTTAAGTCAAAGGGTTAAGTGTCTTTGGCTTTTTGCTGTTATACAATTGTTGAAATATACTATATACTAACATTAATATAAATAAAAATAGTAAAAAACGGAAAATACCACTGTGGTTAATTTGAAGCTAATTATTTCGACACTTAATGCAAAGCTTAAATGTATCTATATATAAGAAGAATAAACTTTTGATGTTTAGAATTAGGTTGATATTTCAGCTAGAACAAAAGTGCTAAACAACCTTGGCGATGTGCGAAAATTCATAAAGCCAGGCCTCGCAACAGTTCAGCTGATAACGTCGTTATAAACGGTACGTTCCCGTTACAAATGAGGGATATATATCACTAGACCAAAGGGCCCGTTTTCGCTGAAAAAAATACTAGAACGGCTTACATGAGATATTTGAAAACTGAACGAAAATATCTGTTCGTTTTTTTTCGTTCAGTGTGCGGTTTCCTTTGTGTTGTTTTGCGAAAGCTGGATATGTTTATTTATGTGATGTACACGGGTTTTTGTATGTCTTATTTTAGTATCTTATTATTCTTCGCCAAAAAAAATAATTAGGTACCTACATTGGAATGAAAAATTCTAACAAGGCCAAAATAATAAAGGTATAATACTTTTTACCCATGTACATACCGCAATGTTGCAGTGTTATTTTAATATCAGTAAACAAACAGAAAAATTGTTTATTTTCTGAAAACGAAAAGTAAAACAAGCAGATTTTAAAAGCAAACCAGATAATGTTCGCTCTCAAGAAGAAGTGAACTATATTCTTATTTATACTTATATGTAAATTGTAAAAAAGGGTTTTTTTATAACATAAAAATAATTTTGAAAATCTAAAACTGATCAGCAAAAATAACTAACTTGTCCGGTTCTTTAATAATTGGGAACCTAAGATCACGCGTTGGAAAGATGAAAAAGCTAACCATAATTCATCAAAGACATAATTCAATGCAGCAAAATTTTATATCACTTAGAAATTTGATAGAGTAACTAATTTATGCATTCTCTTTTATAATCAGAAATTGTTGATGAATGTCGTATTATTCAAGATATTGATTGAGGTTGATAAATGGAATTTGAAATATAAAATCCCACCGAAACTTACAAATTAATAAGAAGGTATCTCTAAGTCTAAAATTTCCCAATTGCATTTTAATGATAGTTAATTATTATTGATGGAAAATCCCTCGATCAAAGACTCATAAATCATATTTGTTGTTTATAAAAGTTATCATAAGAAATCGAGTGTCAATATATTCATATCAATAAGTTATTTTAGATTTGTATTTGGATCCTAGCCTAACGGTCTGCGTTTTACTATTGCAATGACTTTTACTCTTGTAAATAATCGATTAAAGCTGTTTATTATCGTGTCAGTTCAGTAACATCCGCCAGAAAGAATGCCTGATAGTGCCGAATGGAGAGACCTGGGTCAATTGTGACAAGAAACGTACAATCATAAAAGTTTCACTAGTTCAAATTTAAATTTGATATTGTTATATTGTATGTTTTTCTGTGATTGCAGTTCTTAAATTTAAGTGATAACGTCATCGAAATGTATAAATTAACTTCAAATTGTATAAATATAAAGCATTTTTTTTATTTCACATCGATGAAGTTTGATTAAAGGTGATTTGTTTTACTAAGAGAAATATTTTAAATTAAAACGAGCTTTATTATAATGACATCACGATGTCAAGATGAGTGAGAATGTTTAGAACCCTTGAGTATTTGTTGGACTATACCTTTAAGAATAAACGGGTTTCCACGAAGTACTACTACAACGTTAATTTATTGACTAACTCAACCCACCTAGATAAAACCAATAACGGCATAGAGATTAATTTACCTAGCAAAACACAAGCAGGTTAATTTTGGGGTAAGTTTCATTAACAAAAACATTAATTTCTTGTACCAAGTAGAAATGATTTTGGAGTTGGTTGCAATGTTTACGAGATCAAAATTCTATACAAAAATTTCATAAATGGAATTTTTATCCGATTTTTATTCGATTCGATAGAAAAACGATCGCTACGGTGCAGATTGCTCTATCCCATTTCTATTTCGCGTTCCGTCCCCGTGTTAAAAAAAACATGTTATGTTAAATGGTATAGTAATTATACGAAAACTGTACAGGAAGGTTGAACATATTATAAAATATTTTAAGAGTTTTTTAAATAATAAAAACACATTTTTTAGTACTTATTCCATAATATATTTTTTGATCAGGACCGGTTTCACTCATCGCGAGCATTATCAACTGATAGAATACAATTTACAAACAAGTCTATTTATACAAAACAAAAAATTAATTTGAGTTAAAGGTAGCAGGTGTACAAAACCATGGGTACAAGAACTAGGAAACAATTTACATAAAATCATACAATATTGATACAAATAAAGTAAATTAGTATAACAATTAAATGTACACAATCACTTATTAAGAATTACAATTACAATTATGGTAAATCAATAATCCATTAGGAGCTCTGAACAATCAATAAGGAAGTAAGCAGTGGGAAATTTTTAATGACGAAAATAACCCACACTCACTACTTAATGGAAAAAAATATATTAAAACATGAGAAGTCGATTAAAGATGAATCGATGAGATGGGAAGATATGGTCATTCAGGGGCGTTCCAATATTTTCTGTAAAAGGAGGCAATATCATTTTTCAAAAAAAAAAAAAAAGAATCAAAATAAATTTAATTTTAACCCCAGACCACATAGACCGAAGTTGCTTAAGAAATCTCCTAACATTTCAATCATAATATATGTATTGATTGAATTGGCATTCCCTTGGTAGAACTCCATTATAACACGGTGAAAAAATAGCAATGTATTTTAGTTCTACAAAATTATTTTTAACAAATATAGTTGATAGCTATTTCGGCTCACGCCATCGTCAGAACTAGTTCTGTAGTCTAGTAATTCTAGAAACCTTTGTAAGTTATAGACATATCATGAAAAAATAACAGAATCATGAAAGCAAATCGTTTTAAAAACCTTAAATGATAGTTTTTCCTTAAATAATCTGATGTTTTGATAACTTAGCTGACGATAATCGGATTTTTTTATAACCAATTGTGTTTACTAAGCCTAGTATCTCAAATCAACTGAAATTTGGGTTATTAGGATTGTCAACGAGAAAATCAACATTATTGTTTTACATCTGGAACGATGTAGCTAAAAATTACATTGGTATATTTCTTAATTTATAAAACAATTTTTTGTTATTTTCAGCGGTATAATTGTGATTTTTCGCTTCTAAAATTGTATAGCTTTTTTATTTATAAGACTAAAAATATTTTCGTTATACAGTAAAAATACATTTCAACATTATCAAAATTTAAACGACGGCTTGATGTTTTATCAAAAAAAAATATTATTTAGATTATCAACAATGCCCACGCGACTATTATTTTTAAAATATATACAATTTAAAGCTATGGTCAAATTTAAATCTCAACTTATAAATGCGAAATAAAATTGAAACATACATGTTTTGAATAACTTTATTTCTCAATCGAATTTGTTATTTTATACATACGCAATAAAAATAGCATTGAATTAAATGAACATGAAATTTAATTGACTAATTAATTGAGGTAAGCTTTATTGCATTCAGTGAGATATTTGGTAGTGTGACGACTTATAATTCCAAATTACTTGATGAAAAGTGCAAAAAATCATCAAAATTCTCATTTATTAGTAAATAAAAAATATGTATGAATAACTAAAGCTTTTACAATAAATATATTTATTTTATGGTTATTTTTTTCATTCCTTAGTATTGTAGAAATCAAAATTCATAATTCCCAATCGTAATCATGTCTGACCAAAATTTATTTAACGATTGCGATCGATTGGTTGACAACTCTCATCTTCTATTAATCTTTCTCTTTACTCACCAAAGAAAGTGGTTGAATTATTATAAATATATATACATTATATTTAAAAAAATGCTGAGAAAAAAAGCCATAGTGATATCCAATGAATATAAGGCGTGTTGCAAGATATTTAGGTCAATTACTCGCAATTGCACAGAAGGGTTAATTGTTTGCGTGATTAATTACAATATACGTGTGGAAAAATGTCCACAGTATACAAAAATGTTTCATAATAAATGCAATAATAATATGTTAACTAAAATAGGTAATGATGAGAAAAATTTAAGTATCTTTTTTTAATTGCCCTAAATACCATTATTTAAGTTTTGAGAAAAAATTGTACAGCAGAAAAAAGTAAGGATGCAATATTGTCAACATATCGAAGATAACTGTACATTCTATCGACAGATATAATATGTTAATATCCACGATATATTGTAAAAGCTACAAGAAATTTTGAATATTTTTGTTTCGTTCCTAATCTATATCTGATAGAATATGGATTTCCGAGCTGTATTATATTACACGGCCGTGTAGATTATTATTATCTGATTTCCAAATCGTGTTTACGGTAGCGTTACTAGCGGAATTACTCTCACTTAAAGAGGTCTTTCCAAATGAGATTTAAACAATATTACTCTCCTTCGGTTAACACTTCCTACATATTTGCTTACCGTGGGTCGCTTTACGTACTGTCTTTACATAGTAAGAACATTCCTCCCTTCTTGGTGTTTCAATTAACGGACTTAAAGTTAATATTGACATACAGCTATATTGAGTCATATTCTCAGTCAATCTGTTTTATCAGTAATCAAAGGTTTCCCTTTTAAGGTGATAACAGTCACTTCTTGATGGAAAGGCATGATATTTTAAATAATAAAACAATATTTCTTTTTACTAATTTCCACAATATATTTTATAATCAGGAAAGGGGTCGCTCATCGCGAGAATTGTCAACAGATCAAAGGTTTCGCAAAAATATTTATAAACAATCATTCACTTATACTGATTAAAATGTGATCTTCTAATATTATTTTTGAAGAAGTGTATTTAATAACATCGTTAAGAAAAAAATTAGCATTAACCGTTTTGTATGAATACTTCATTCCTTATTATGAAGGATGAAGTTTAACTTTGTTTTCAATATATTTTTTTTTCCGTCAGATACACGAAAAACGCCATTTTAGCTTGACTACTTCATGAAAAGAAATTACTGAGTGTTGAACACAGAGATTTTTTTTTATTAGAAAGAAAATTATTTATAATATTCATTTATTTCATGTTTTGCAAATATTTTACGAGAATCTCGGACGTATAAAGCGATATTTTGAAGCTTTTTTGATTGCCAGTTTTTGAAAATTAGTAAAAAAAAAATCGCTGTGCTAACATACATGTACGTTAGAGTGCTGCATAGAATGATCGTGAAAAAGTGGAAACTATCGACTGGATTTCACATATTACGCCAGAAACGGCCAATAATGAAACACGCAGAAACCTTTATGGAACCCAGCTAAGGTAGAGCGTAAAACCTTACGAAAATGTATAAGTAATGTACTTTTGATGTTAAAACATAAAAAATAAGTAGGGTTTGATTCCATTTCTGGCCCATCTTTGTTTTTCGTGATGGAATAACTGACAGGCTTACGCTAGAGCGGACATTCTTAGCTGAGAAAAAACATTTTTGTGAAAACAGCTTTTAGTGCTTATGTGTCACTCTGTCTTTGATTGAGAATTAATTAACAGAACTAAACTGGCAGTATTTTTTTATTGTTTGATAAATTTGGTGGTAAGATTTTTTATAGTAAAGATTGACAAAAAGAGTTTATATTGTTTTTGTAAACTAAAACTCATTAAAATGATATTGCATTTTTATGAAAGTTTTAGATATAGCATAATACATTTTCTAAACTAGAACAAGATTTAATGTCAAAATATTATTTAAGGTGAGTAATATTTTAATGTTTGACGACCCAAATATATATTTTTGCAATAAATATTTTGCGCAAGAAAAAGTTGAAAGACATCCCAAAAATTCAACCTTAGAAAGAAAGACAGAATTTTTCTTTATATTAAAATTATTATATACACAAAAAAATAGTAGAAACATACAATTAATTCGCTCTTATAAGGTTGCTTACACTAGTAATTAAATGTAGACTCTGGTAAAATGATTTTTTTTAATAAATATATATTGTCCAGTAAAGCTAATTCAAAAATGCGACAAGTAATCCAACTTTTTTGTATACATTGACTTGTTTTTGTTATTTGTTTCATATCAGTTAGTACAGATCGTGATGAGCGAAACCGGCCTAGATCATAAAATATACTATGGAAATAGTACTAAAAATGTGTTCTTATTATTTTAAATTTCATGGTTTTCCATCAAATACTGACAGTTAACACATTTAAATGGTTTAATGTTTATTCATACATGTATGTTTTGTTTCATTGAATTGAGGTTCACTTGCTGGAACTTCATAGTGATGAAGTGAAATAAACAAAAAAGCATTTTTTTTTAAACTACGATTGCTTACATTCAAGTCATTGTCAGAACTGTGTTAATCCTAAATTTAGATAATATTTTTACACTATTTTAGTTGCTTCTACAAGTTATTAAAATTATTTGAAAATGAACGAGTAAAAAAAACTTAAATGCATTTTAATACAAATGAGTGTGTAAATTAATGAATTTATAAAACCACGTCGTTGTAAATTGTATTGGCATAAGGATAATAACGTAAAGTATTAAAAAAATAATGCAAACTAAAATTGTCAAGAGAGCACAAAATAAGGAAAATCGATTACGATATTGTTCATTTTGCATAAACATACCGTTGTAGTTTTATTTTGAGGTTTACCGAGTATTGTAATATTTTTTAATATAGCAAGCAGAAAGCTACGACCGGGCCTGTGAGCATTTATTATGTGGACGCACGAAAAGCGACATTATAATGAAAGAGGGATGATTGCTGGGAAGGTAGGGCTTAGCAGGACAGCCTGACTGCCCACAGTCTTAACACGATCAATACCGCGGAAAATAAATTCATATCGCTCGGTTTTTATTTCACACAATATTATTCATACACTCTAAAGTTGATGGCATAGCCGTGGAAATATTTTATCAGCACGTAAAACAGGTGTCGTTGAAGTTTAATTGATTAGCTATAAAAAAATATATATATATATTAAGTGCGTCCAAAAAAAGTTAAGATGTTCGTAAAATGTTAGTGTTGAAAGAAATTGAAAGATAAATAAAATACTTGATATTAAAGAATCTCAATATAATTCAAAATAAATTTCATTTAATAATTAAATAGATAAAAAGCTCACTATTACTGAAATAAGCTGAGACAATTTTAAATAAATGTTGATTCGAATTCAGACTTTTTTGAAAATAGTTTTCTTGATTTGCATAAAATACATGCATTTGATAAAAACCTAAAACGTTCAAAATAAATCCAATTATCAGTTTGTTTTTTTATTTATTAAATATTTTGGAGCCAGTTTGAGTTGTTATGACTTAAAAAATATAAGTATTTGACAGCTAAAATTGAAAATAAATCTAGCACTGTTATAAAGGAACCAAATTCTGATAATGCGGCTTAATACCTGAATGAATCGGATACCTATAAATGTATTTGTGAATATTGATTCAGTAGAAGACGTAAACGGAAATAAATAAACACATAATCAACGAATTATTATTAGATAATGTTAAATACCAAACACCATAGACGGGAATAAACTATCGGAGTAATTCTGTTTTGAAAAATCAGAATTTCTTTCAATTTCGATAAAAATTTGTTTACTTTGAAACATTGGTTTCAATATCAGGCACATCCTTGGCTATATAAAAAGAATCTCCACAAATATATAGATTCTTTTTTATATAGCGAAGGGTTAATAGTAATCCGGGGCATTAGAGGTCGCTTGCATGATACTTACGTCTATTTCTCTCACGAAAGGGTAAAAAGGTCGTGGTTATGTTTGCTTATGCAATATTTAACATAAAAAATAACAATCTTCATATGAAACAGTAAAAATAAAGTCTATCTTTGGTAATGTGCCCCAGTGTATTTTTTCTGTTATTCGTATGTTGCATTGCCGTCCTAATGGACAACGTGAGCTCAGAAAAACTTGTTTTGATTTTTTATAATAATATAATACGCTGAAAATTGTGACCATTGTAAAATCTGAAAAATTTAAGTATAACATGACATACATGATTTGTTTTGTATGTAATGTTAATATAGCACAAATTCAATGCTTTTGGGTATTATAAAATAGCTGTCTGAAAAAAACGTTATAATCAAGTAAAATCAATATTCTTTACTATACAGATGCCATATTTTAAATTCATCAAGAAAAAAAGAAAAGTAAAATAATCGTTCAAAAAAATGACTAAATATTTGCGTCTAGTATGCCTACATTTTTGTAAAACGGCAATTTTGTAAATGCTCTCGAGGAATTAGGAATTTATAGATACAATTAAGGTAATTATCTTTTGAACGTAAATTAACTTGTCTTCAACCGGCGAAAGAAACTGAAGCAATAACGCCTTATTTCTAAAATTCAGAATTTATTTTTCCATTTGGATCTATTTTTTTTCTAAGACAAACTTTAAACTCAAAAATATATCTAATATTTAAATTTTTCATTGTCATAGTCATGCTGTAAGTTAGAAAATATATTCTCTGTCTTTTTCTGAAGGGTGCATAAAACTCAACTCAATTTTAAATTAACCATAATTATGACGATGGTAAAGCCGAAATAATTAATTTATATGTTTGTAGAGCAACGTTAAAAATTATATTATAACACGGGAGAAAATAACAATGTATTTTAGTTCTATAATTTTTTAAAGATATATAGTTGATAGCTATTTCAGCTTACACACTCATCAGAACAATGGATACGCCGAAATACCTATCAACTAAATACCTTATAAACTTTGTAGAATTAAAATATATTGCTATTTAATCATCGTATCGATTTAGTGGAAAAAACAATTCAGCCTCATATATGTTATTGTATGTATTGAACCGTGATGTAAATGTAACGTCTTTGGCTTGAAAAGGATAAAAAAGTAAATAGCTACCAAAACGTGATACGAATGTACGTCTTCTCCGACACGATTTTAATTGACATAATACCTATTCAGAAAAGCGATGATGTAGATATCGATGTTTTTTGATTACTTATTAAAAAGTTCATCTGAATAATACATTTCTGTAGAAGTTTGAAACGAAAATACTTCGAAAACAAAAAAACAATATGTCTGTTTTAAATCTAAAAGCCAATGCAAAACGTCCTTAAAAATGCAAAGTTTTTCATTATCAAAGACAAAAAGTTTTAAACGAATTTTAATGCGGATAGTCTTCATTTTTTCTGGAAAAAACTTTCTACCTTTGTTGAGTTTCCAAGATTACTTAAATTTTCTCGAAATAGCAAATCATCTTGAAATTGACTTATTCGATGGTATATTTTTTTTAGTACAGTTTTACTTCATCGGATTAAAATTATTTTTTTTGTTTATTTGTATAAGATGCTTCAAATGTATTTAGAATGCCCTAAACGAGGTGAATTATTCTTGTGTATCATTCTAAATAACAAAGAAACAGTAATTTTTCTTCTAACAATCATAATTATTTTCAAATACCATTTCTTATTTTTTTACAATGGGATTACCAAAAGAATAGTTAATTTCAATAATTCAAGCTAATTTTTAATGCTTACCATTTAAACGGCTGAACGATTTCAAAAATTTTTTTATTGACATCACAAAGCAATTTGGCTTTCACCTTTTAACTGTATCACCCGTGTGACTTAACCGGTCCTTAACAGGCCAGTATGATTCTTCAATGAACGATTATTTCTACAAAAGTAAAGACGGAAAATGTTCCTAATTTAACTAAAAACTAAAAAGCAAAACTTTTGTTTTTTTAATAAACATTCATTATATAAAAAACAAGTATATTTATTTTACTTAAAGTATATAATAATATTTTTTTTATGAAACAAATGGAATACAATTGATTGGATCAATATTTTCTTATGATATATATATACATATATTTTTCGATTGTTTATTGAAAAAAAAACTATTATCTTCTTTATTATATTTGCAATCGATGTGATGACATTACTTTAATTAGAATATCACAATGACTTCTAAAAAAAAGACTATATGTAGTGGTAAAGTAAGCTCCTGGTGATTTGTAGGACATTATGAAATTTGTTTTGCTCTAATTTTATAAGTGCATTGCATTTTTGCATATGGCAGCGCTGGAATTATCTGATCTTTAAAATGGAACCATTCCAAATTGAAAAACGTATCGACACAAGAAATCGCAAAATCTGCATTCATATCATTTTCACGGAGGGAAGAATAAAATTCAAGCATTAAAATGCATTCCCACGTCTCCGCATAAAATTTAAATCTATATCCGTTCAGATAAAATTTTCAACGATACCATTTATTCGAATAAACAAACTGGTATTTAAAAAAAAAGCAAAAATGAATGTCTCACTTTTATGCAATAGATTTTGCCGGAAAAAAGGGTGACAGCGATGTTTTTAATGACAAAAATGTGATAAATTAATTGTATGATGCCTTTCTTTCAATGAATTCAGTCACGTTAAATTTAATTTTTGAAAAAAATATTTCTTCTCATGCAACTGGTATGAAACATTATTTACTCTTCTTGTAAGTTTTTTAATTAAAATCCCTCATGGCTTGCTCTGCTTTCGGTGAAATCTTGAAATTTTTAAAATTCCTGTCGTATTAAAATGCCTTCACAATTCAGAACTTGTCTTCGCAAAATACGCGAAAAATTCTCAAAAATGAAAGTGTTGAATACAAACCGTCTACGTTCCATGACCTGCAAATTGATAAAAAGTGGTCTGTGAAAAAAAAGTTTTTACTGATTAGTTAAAGTAGCCATACTGAATATATATATGGATTTTTTTTTCTACACACTTGCAACATTATTCGATTATCGATTTTGCATATATTTGACAAGACACGTTATAAAATATTAATTGATTTAAAACACTGAAATAAAATTATACAATATAATAAGAAACGTGATAAGTACGTTTCAACTTAAAGGGTACGCGAAGGAAAACATATCTGGGATCTTAATTAGTAGAATGATGTTTTATTTATTTTAATTTTCAATATTTGAGAGATGTATAGAAAGTATCGTATTATACAAATTAGGTTAGATAAAAACCATTGGTCATATATTTTTTTTTATTTAAGTCATTTTGTGTAAGATATACGACTATTGAAAATAAAAGAAAATTTTCGTTGCCAAAGACAAGCTTCCGACGCTCAAAAGCAAAAAAAATCTTTAAGCTTTCTTAATTTACGTATTCCACGAAAGTTGATTGGCTTAGAGTACGATAGTATATTAAATGATTCACGTATTCAAGTAAATTATAAAGAAACGTTTTCCGCAGCGTCACAATAACATGATCCAAATCCAATATTCTTAAAGCTTTAAGTTTGTTTTTTCATAGTACGCACAAGCAGGAAACTTGGAAAGTCATTTCACAGTCTACGATTCATCGAACAAAAACTTTGAAAGGGGCTTTTTTGAAGAGGTCCAATGCCCGAAAACGAAAATTTACTTTCCAGGCATCCGATTTTTTTGATTGAACTTGAATATAATTTAAAAAGTAATTATTTTTCACCTTTAACATTTTTTTGGGAATGTGAAACCGGCCAACGACACGCTTGCTGGCAATGTACCAGAACGCTTCGAAATCGGAAAAAATCATTCAAGTATATGGTTCTACAAATATATATATATGACTATGGAATGAACAGAGCTGTTTGCTGTGGTCCGTCCTCATTCGGGCCCAATAGGCCACGCTGACTTAGTATCAAACAAGGTCAACTTTGAGGTATTTGATACATATGCAAGATCATCCGGGAAATGAGCATCACGAAATGAATATCACGTCAAGTAAGTGGCTGAGCAAATCATATTTTCTTTCTCTTTTTTTCTATCTTCTTTTAAGCCCAATAGTACATGGTTTAACGATCGGTTCGTGCAGCTCTGTATCGGATCAAGAATATAAGGAGTAAAATCGATTCTTTTTATCAGTATTGCGCTATGGAAGGCGGCCATGTAACAGCAGCTGCATACACATAACGAGTGGGGGTGGGACAACCAACTTGTAAATGTATAAACAAATTACTTTTTTAGTCTTTAAATCTTTGAAATGACTCTTACAATCACAGCTTTACATAAATATCTCATTCTTATTAAAGCTATCGAAATCTGGTCATTTATCGTCAAACGTCACGGTGTTAACACAATGTAAAATAAGAAATCAGTTATTTATTTTGAAAAAATTTTGAATTGTCCAGTTGTGTTGTGTTGTAATTATTATGTTATCTAATGCAGCGGTTGCCAACCAGAAATCCGCGAGAATTTTTTTTTGCTTCGATGAAGTATTGCGACATTGTGGAGTTAAGAATTCATGAATTTGTCTAAATCGAATTAAAGAAACAACTGAAAATATTGCTCTGACTTTTTTTAATAAAACAGTTGTAGATGCAATTTAGGTACGTAATAAAATTTAAATAAATCACGAAAAATCAATATTATTTAAGATATGTATATATACGACAAAATTGTGTTAGTGATTCACAAAATTCGAAATTGTTGAAAAAGTTACATATCGGCCAGATTGAAAAGATCAGTCGCTAACAGCTGTTGATAATAAAACGTGTCTTTCATTATCTTAGCTCTCTATATCATTTTGTAGTAATTCTTGGAACATATCTTCCAGGCAAATAGTATACGGAATCCCTATTAGCGAATGTGAGAAAATAATATAATATAAGGGCTAGGTGAATGGCAGTTGACCATTATGTAGACGACGAAATCCACCCTACAATGTACACCACTCCATTTTTATTTCAGCTTGAGGATTTTATTTATCGTAAAATTAAGATGCAAATTTTTCAAATTAAAAAGAAAACCAGCGCGAGGGAGCCGCCGACGTGAAAAGTGAAAAATGGGCCGACGCGACCACAAACAAAGGCAGGTTTCACCAGATATTAAGGAAAAACATAATTGTTTACTTCCACAATTAACGCCGGGTTTACGAGTTGGAAAATTTTCCGTCTTTAAAGTAAGTTGAAACTGCCATTTTCTTGCGAAACCAGATTCCCGGATCCCGTTGCGTACGGCTGCTTGAAGCAGTGATGTCCAACCCATAGTCACTGGGCATCCAGTAGTTCACAAGCCCATTAAATGACACTTACGAATAGCTTTTAATATGTTTTTTGTTGTTTGAGCTTTAGACACTTTTAACAAATTGGTAAAATTTTGTATTTTTGTAATCATCTTATTCGCGCATGGCTATATAGCACAATAAGTAGAGCTTTAAAGAACTCCAACGACTTGTTTTATTCATCACAAAACTACAAATATTAATTATTTTTCTATTAAGGTATTACATGATAGTTTTTTTTTTGATTCAATAATATACTCAGGACTCGAATTGACTTCGTGAATTATATTATATAGAAAGTTTAACATACATAAAAGTCTTGACCAAAATGTGTTTTTAGAAATTACGTGTTTAAATGATTTCATCGAGATGGTTGAAAGTCACTGCTTTGAAGTGTCGGCTTTGGGCAAAATTGTTTTCGTCGCACTGTCATATTATAAACTTTCTAACATCGCGCTTAATGTTGTGTATATCTTTTATAAAATTCCTTTGGACCTCAAGGAATGTGTGATAATTTTTAAATTAACAATATCGGTCACATAACATATTTTGTTCAAAGTAAAGACTATATATTAAGTTTGGACAGAATGTCAGTAAGTCTCGTTTCATATTTATGTATAGCTCGAAAATAATAAATGATACTAATTTAATTGATTTTTTATACAGGCGCATATAACAAATGACAGATTGAGAGACATAGGATAGTTTGTATCATTTGGAAGAAATTATCTAAATGTAGCATCAGTGTCCTTAAAGTATAGTTAAATATAGTAATATTTTCAATGGTTCTGTATCTAATTTGTCATTGCAGAGTAGTAAAATATAATAGATAGATTGGAATTGACTTTCTACTTATTATGTGATTCAGTGTGTCGGGCGTTTCGTAGCTTTGACAAGATTGCTCAAACTTAATATTTTCAACACTTTTATTATATTGCATGACAATTCTTTCATCTGAACATTGGGCTTGTCAATTTAAAGATGACAATGAAAAGTTGAATGGTAAACTTTTTTGGCTAGGAAAGTTGGTTGAAAAGCTGGATTGCATTTGCGGACACAACCACCAAGTACAGTTCAACGCGGAGTGAATTTAACTCTAACACCTCTGCAGATTTTCAGTACAAAGATACACAAGATACAACACATAAAGTCATAGTATTTTTTTAAAATTAATGTTATTAAGCCAATAAAATGAAGAATGAAATTGATTATTTTTTGTGAGTATTTAGCTATGGGAGGCAGCCGTGTAACAGATGAAGGTGGGACAACCAGCTTGTATTCCAAATGGGTTTGATTCTAATCTCATATTTATTTTATGTATTACCGAATAAATGAGAGTGTTATACGAGTCTTATATGATATGGACATTTGCCACCAGCATAAAAATTGAACCATTAATGTATATAAAGTAGTTTCGCTCGTTTAGATGATTATTTTTACCTGATAATTGAACAATATTAAACATTTGAAAAAAAAATCTTGGTTGAGAAAATGTGTAATGTTAGATACAAGCCCCATGAAATGTTATTTTAGAGATCTCGGAAGTCAATTGTTAACTGAGCAAGTTAACATAATAATTGTTTAGATATCTATTAAAAAATTAGTTGAAATAAATGAGACAAACTGAAAATTCCATTCAAAGGCTACATATGTTTGATTCGCATTAATCCCAATCGAGACTAATTGTTTTACATTCGACATGTTTTTAAATTTGTTTTTTTTTGTTATTCTCTTTCAATATGTATTTTTTGTGTCTCGGATCAATACGTTTGTATCATCAAATTGTAAACTTATTTCAAATATTTAGTCGTCGTAATAAAATTTTGAAATCTATGTTACAATATTTGATGGAGCAAATTGACGTTGTTGTTTCTGTAAATGTGTATGAATGAATGAATAAAAATTAAAACAAATGCGTTCAGTCTTAAGTAAATAAAATTTGAAACAATACTCGTAAATGTTACCAGCAATTAAGACACAGAGACTTTGATTCAATTAAAATATCACTCTAAAATTAAAACTTAGAAACGCTATTTTCAGTAGTACACAGTGTCAAATAAGAACGTCTATGACCCCAGCACTGTGAAAGTTGTGCAGCTTAATTCCTACATTTCCTTTACAAAGTGTTTCAGTGTGGAGTAGAGTGCAAAGGACTGAAAAGTGAGCAGAGCATTTATCTTCACTTTAGAAGACAACTCGATGACACTTGTTTCTTCAATTGTATCAAAATCACTCTGCTTCACATTTAGAACTGTTAGTGGAACATTTTTGTCTGGAAGTGCGTCCTATTTGCGACCGATATATTTTTTTATACTTTTTTCTCAGTTTATAAACTAAGGAATCAGTACAAAAAAAATATGCCTATTCATTGTCAGCACATTTTTGATGATCACACAACGATTGGTTTTTTTTATACTTTTTAAACATAATTTAACCCATTTACGAACTATACTGAAAGTGTTTGATAAAATTTATAAATATAATTTGAATTGTTCAAACTTTGTACGATACCTCGTGTTTCGTCATTAACGACCGTGGTATCTTTTTTCGCTTAAACTTAATTGTCAACAATTTATATTTGGTATAAATTAGTCCGTAAATATTTTGTGATCACACAGCTGCAGAAGTTTCCCTAATGATTTTTCACGAGCCAAGCAGTGGTAAGTTTTTTGTTTTATTTTTATAAATATAAAGTCCTAAAAATAGTCTTTAAGATGTTATGAAAACTTCAATGAATTTTATCAGTAAATAATCTTTGAAAAATTACTTTTTTATCAATTTTACGGGTGGTTTTATTATTTTACTGTGTCAACTTGGTCAAAGATAGTTTTGTCAATGAGCATTCGATATTATATTTGAAAATGTAGTCAATTTACTATTTTTTTCTTGTATGAATATACTAATAACATATAGAAATAGTAACTAAGCGTTTCATATAGGGAATCGAGCCCTTCACCACTCATATGACCTTTCCATTGGCGCGTCATCTTTTGCCAACGGAGACCGGCATTGTATTTTATATGAATAATTGAATTTTCTTACCCTTAACAAAACATCTGTAGAAATGATAAATTATTCATAAAAAACTTTGCGGGTTATGACCCTCCAATTTCGCACGCTTCTGCTCGACAAAGATATATTAATATGAAGACGAAACTATGAGAAAGATATCTTACTCCGAGACACTTCAAATAATGTACCCTAACAAAGGAAAAGTTTGTAAGATACATACCTATCTGAATTATGTATACTAATATGTTATATATAAAGAAAATTACGTTATTCGTCATATCATAATGTACACTACATAAAAAATAATACGTTCAACGGTAAAATTTCGTATTTTTAAAACAAAAATATTTTTTAGCTGAATGTTTGTATAAATGCTAAAAACAATACACAAAACAATGCACAAAAGGACTGTGGTTTATTCATATGGTATTAATTTGATTAAATATCTGCGTGTTTTATTTTTAAACATACCCACTATCAAAGGGATAATTTCACTAATGTAGTGAAAATAAAAACCAATAAAGTAAATGCTAAATTTATTCATTCGGTTGATGGGAAAATAATTTTATAGTTACTCTTTTTATGATTTCAGACCAATTCATATAAAATTATCTATTGAGATTAATTTTACATATGTTATATTCGTCAACAAACTTTATTTTTACTTCATAAAAATAAAAATCATGAAAAAATGTAACTGTTCTACAATAAAATTTATTAATTTTCATATTTAACTACTAACAATATGAAAATTAATTCAATTGGAATATGACTGATGATTGAGAAAATAAATTGTTTATTGTGATTACTTCGATTTTATGGGGATCAAAAATCTAACAACGTGGTGGGCCAGCGATAATAAAATAATTTTCGACCCTTTTAAGTCCCTTTACATAATATTTAAGAAAAAATATTGTGATTTAATGACGGTAAAAACGGTTGTTTTAGAGATGCGATTGAAATCTGAAGATTGCATGAAAATCCTCGGTAAACCTTAGTTTTGTCCACATTTGCCATTATGATTTTTAATTTTGAATATTTGAACTGTCACTTCTAGATGGAAAGGCATGTTATTTTAAATAATAAAAACACATTTTTTTAGTACTTATTTCCACAATATATTTTTTGATCAGGACCGGTTTCGTTCATCGCGAGCATTATCAACTTATAGAATACAATTTACAAACAAGTGTATTTAAACAAAACAAAAAATTAATTTGAGTTAAAGGTACAAAACCATGGGTTCAAGAACTAGGAAACAATTTACATAAAATCATACAATATTGATACAAATAAAGTAAATTAGTATAAAAATTAAATGTTCACAATCACTTATTAAGACTTACAAATACAATTAAGGTAAATCAATAATCCATTAGGAGCTCTGAATAATCAATAAGGAAGTAAGGAGTAAGGAGGAGGAGGGAATTTATTTTTTGAATATGTTATAGCATCGCAATATATACAGAATTACGTTTTATTAATTTTTCATTTTAATCAATCATATTAATCAATAATAAGTTTAAAACGCTAAAAAACGGTATTGCTGAATCGTAATTTTGAAGTATAAAGGCACAGAAGTAATTAATTTAATATAAACCGAGTAAACAGTGCACACGAAATTTGGATACGGTAAATGTTGGCGATTAAAATTTTTATTAGAAAAATAGCAGGTAGTACACACGAATGATGAAATAATTATATTGTGTTGGCTTATTAAAATAACTGATTGATGGAAGTTTTTAATTAAATTCAAAAAAATATATTGAAAGCCGCTACAAATACCGTACTATTGTAGTTTAGGAATCGGTAACTTTTTCGTTTAATAATGCCACGTAGAAGTGAAAATATGAGTAGTATTCATTAACTTAGCTTACTTCCATCGGTAATATAATGGTTGAATGAACATGGTTTCCTATATAGATAAAAAAATATTTACGATTCAAAATTGCAATTAAATATGTGACAGACAATATTTGTTTGCGTAAATTTTAATGAGTGTGACATAGCTTTTCATCGAGGAATAATTGGCTGTCTTCTAAGAATGAAAAAAGAGAGTCAAGAGAGATAGAAAGATATCAAGATAATATTTTAAATCATTTTGCTTAATATTTTAAAGCTTGATGATTATGTCAATCTTTTGATATCAGTTTACTATTTCGTTAAAATCCCGGTAATATGCGTATTTTATTAGAGTTTCAGGGTTAAGTTAATTCTATTATATTAATAAGAAAAGAAGCAATCCCAGTTGTAAAACAAATTTCAAACAAAAACAATATTCAAAAAAAAAAAAAAACCCGCTGATATTTATTTTAGAAATATTCACTACTTACCCAGTGATACAAATTTATTAGATTAAAAAATGAAAATATGTTACTTTTTGAAAGAGCCAGAGGTTGTCGACTAGTCTGTTCTGGTTATTGTTTGCCTTTATGTTCAATTTAGTATTAATATCCCCCCGAAAATGAATAATTTTGTCAACGCACGAATGAGTCGATTGTTCAATTCAACAAACAAATAATGTTTCCGCAGAATTGTATGCTAAATAGTTTCCACTTTGTGATTAATCAAATAAACAAATCGATTAAAAAGGCCACAGTTGATTTCATAATAAACAATGGAATCTGTGACGATAATCACAAAAATATACAGTTCATCAAAGTAATGGATTTTTATATTCTTTTATGTAATTTTATTGAATTGTGGCAATAAAGCGATTGCAATTTATTTATAAAAATTGCAATTAATCATTAAATCATTACTTTATAGTTTCTGTACCATGATTAGATAAAGATACCCAGATTTACAGTAGAATTTTTTAAATGCAATATAATTACAATACACTACAATAATTAAAAACTAAAGCTATATCGGCTTCTTGCCATCTTCAGTATATAATACGCTTACACCAATGTTGGCTTATTTGAAAAAACATTTTGACGGGATATTTGCTGCAACAATTTCCTAAACTCTATTATTAGATACTTTTAAAAAAGATAACATTTTTTTAAATAAAATTAGTGATTTACAAAAATCACATGCTTATCACTTAAAATAATCATGATTTACGATAATTAAGTGAGCTTCTCAAAAGTTTTTCAGGAAAAGTAATATACTAAAATTATTAAAGTTTTTTTATTGGTGAATGTAGTTTCTTAATTATTTTAATTCATTGATAATTACTCTATTGCATTAAATTTCAGTATTATATAATATGTAATCGCATAAATGACAGTATAATACGACAAGGGACCTTTATGTTCTATAGTACATTGATGTTACATATTTTTTCATTCCGATTGTTGCTGTCTACCCTATATAAAATGAATCGCAATTGAAAGTTTGCAAACAATACTTTTTAATGGTTTCTGACAATCTATAATTAGAGGTCTTACGCGGTAAATAGTTCAAGCATCCATTGCTAAGCAGTATTTTTTTGTTGTTGTATTTAGTCAAGAGCAATAAACTGCTCAAAATTCATATGCTCTGTTCTATTATAGGCTATATAACAGCCGTTAATCATTTGAGTTCAAATATTAGTTCTCCATTAAGAATATATGCTGTATACTAGGAGCGAATATGAATAAAATTATTTATAACTTTTCTTGAAAAACTTTGAAAACGACGACTTTTTATGATAAAAATAGAAAACATTGATACGTATTGACTGTACGAAGATAGACACGCAAGCAATGAGAAAACCTGCCGTCAGCGGAAATCGTAAAAACAAACAATCAACTGAGCCGGGGTGTGAACAGAGAACCTCTATTGTTAATTGTTGGTTCCGGTGAAAACAAACAGTGTTAAAAAACACAAGCGGCTGCTGTGGAAATACTCGAAACATCTGTGTATTTAAATGTCTACTATACGAATAATCTAATACTTGAGATGACTTTGAGAATAGTTTTGTTTAAAATTTAACTAAAAACGACAATTGTCGAATTATATGATTTTTTGAATATTGTGCGTTGTATCAATCGAGTGAGTAAATTAAAATAACAATTATAAAAAAGGTGGAAACATTTTTTACGAATCATAACCGTTGAAATACTAATTTTGCTTTGAATGTTAAAAGTGGCAAACAAAAATTGTTTTTATTGATATAAAAAACAAATATACTAGATAAGTATTATATGTAGAATTGCTTACATAATTTTATCGAACCAAGAAAGCTTTCAAACATTTTGATGTAGTGTATTAGGCAAGAAGCTAAAACTCAACGAATCTTTTAAAGGTACAGTCTTGAGTCTTTCATTTTTTAAGTCTATTCGTTGTCATTTAGACGCCGTCTTTTAAAAAGCCTGATCAAGTTTTGTTATTATCAAATTAATATATTATATAAGCAAGTTTATATAGAAGTGTTTAACGGTACAAATCGTTTATAGGCTATCATAAAAAAAGAAAATATAAATAAAACCGGAATGATATAGTTCACTTTTTTATATTCATATATACTGTACTTGAATCATTTTATTTTAATTCGTTAATTTTCTAAGATTAGTGAACATTGTGTTTCGATTACATGATGTATGTTTTTGAACTGCACCTCAATCAATATTACCAGCATCCTACAAATTGATTATTACTTTCAATAATCTTTTTTTATGACATCATTTTCCACTCAAATCTCCTCATCGATAAATTCAGAACACGTAATAATTTATTTTTAGGGTATTTATATATGAAAATAATATTATTTTTCTCAACTTTTTATATTTCTTATTGTAAAATTATCAACACAAAAATTTGAATGAAGGAAGAAAATTATCGTAGATCTATTTTGTTCTAAGTTGTCTTGCAATCTTCATTAAAGAATAATACATGATTAGTGAACCTCAAATAAATTCATTCATGGCATTTCATTTTCACTTTCTGAATCAAGAAAAAGGAAATGACCGAAATGTTTGATATTCTTTTGTTTATTTCCTAAATATTTAATATTTAAACAAATGAACGACAAGGAACGTTAGAATGCGTTCATTTATTTCGTTAGTATACATTCAACAAAGGCCTACACAACGACACGTCCCTTCAACGACCACGTTTGTCTTCCTGTTTTCTTAATTGATGCGGAGGAAAATGCAAGACATCGAGGCTTTGTACGGAAAATAATATAACAAGCAGACATGTCAGATGCGCTCGCCTTTAAAGTAACACAATCGTGGTTTTCATTTTGAGCGGCTGCCATTTTGTTTTCACAGATAACTTTATTATACAATCCTTTGTTTTGAAAGACTAAGAACATGAAATGGCGGTGTTTTGCAACAAAAGGCGGGAAAGTTAGCTGATTGGGCGAAATAAAATGGACGAACTTGTGTTCAATTCTGTGACGGCGGAAAATAACAACGATTTTTTGTTCATAATGAAATTCTTTTGTCCAATGCCATCGAGTAAAAAGTACAAAATAGAAAAAAAGATACACGATAACGTTTGTTATGTAATACGAAGAATTTAAAAAAAATAATATGCTCTAAAGTTTCACCCAAAAATGCTATTCTATTTACTTATTCAGATTTGGTTAGTGAAATATTTTTCTTTAGTCCTTCGTTTAAAATAAAACTGTTCCACTTTTTTACTATACGATTATATTGTTTTATATTCGTTCAATAAGTACACTTGTTTTTGAAAGCAAAAACTATTTTGGGCGAAGTTTTGAATTGAGCCTATTAATAAATTTGTACAACAAACGACTTTTTCGATGAAAAGAGTTGGATTATATTAATTTCATTGTTCGGTTCAATTTTAGCTTTATATATAAAAGCTTCATTTATGCTTAGCTTTTTGAAATATTATTTTGTTCTGAATGTCACTTTCAAATAAATACAGTGTTCTAAAAACAGATGAAGTATGAGCATTCCGCTCATTTGTCTTATATGCTAAGTAGTTAATATTACCCGTAATTGTAAATGTTAAGACACCGTAAGAAATTCACAAATTTGATGTTCTGTAAATTTGACATTGTGTAATTATATTTCACTCTTTGTCATATTATTGATATGTCTAAAAAAATCTGAAAATAGTTCTAGCTTTAATTTAAAAAGGTGCCATATTTCGAGAGGTGTCTAAATTGTGCTCAACGATATCAATACTTTCTTACGATAAAAACGCATTTTTCACTGTAAATTTTATGATCAGTACCTGTTTCGCTCATCGCAAGCATTATCAACTGATAAAGTGACGTGAGTGAATATGACTGCTAGAGATGAGTGAAACCGGTCCTGATCATAAAACATATTGTAGAAATATGTACTAAAAATATGTTTTCATTATTTAAAATACCATGCCTTTCCATCAAGAAGTGACGGTAAACATTTTGAAAATGATTTTTTATGAATTCGAATAAAATATTGTCGAATAAATTAAAGTGTAGTGTCAGCATAAATTTTTTAATAAGCCTTTATATATATATCATCTGACAGGTCGTTTATCGAGTAGTTAGTACAGTTACGACGCTCAGGGAACGTATCTCAGCATGGTTAGTTTTTACTACTCTAACGTTGATTACGTTTATTTGATGTCATTTGTCTATGCTACTCAAGTTGGCAATCACTGCAGCTCTAAGTCAATTTCCGAGTATTATTGTGTGGTAGAAAACGTTTTTTATATGCAGGAAAATATATTTAACATATAATAAACGACGGTATTTTGAGAAGGGCGTTTTATTTTCCAGTAAAGTTGCGTAGTAAGGTGATATTTTTATGTGATATGGTGTTTGAATTGTTCGATGATTGAGATCTGCTTTACATTTTACTACATTGATACATTGAATGTTTATTTCAAATTGTCGTGTATTTGTATTCCAGTCATAACAATTTAAATGTAAGACAAAAATATTTTGGGTTTTATTTTTCTTTCGTTGTGTTTTGCAATGATGTCTTTAGACTTTTTGTTTTGTACAGATAGTTAAACGTGACTGAACAAGGAAGGTTTTGTCTCTTTTTTATAAGTGGAACTTAATGTGTCGATTATATTTAACAGACAAAAAAGGGAAGAAGGAAAACATACTGTGAAAAATGGCATTTTTATAATGTGAATTATATTTTGCTTATACGCGTATTACTGATAAGTTTTTATTTAAATTATTTTAAGGTCTCGTATTGTGATTATAAGTAAAACATATGAATTTTTAGCGATTAATTATCAATTCAAGGTGGAAAAGCCTCAAAGGTAAAAAAAAATCTTTGTTCTAAATCTTCTGTTGATTTTGCTAGAGATTAAAAAAGTTTGCTTTTTGTTATCTGAAAACATTGGATTATTTTTAGTGTTATAAAATATGAAGAGAAAATATAAAATTGTATGAAAAATGTTATATATATCATAAGAAATATGTGTTCGTTATAATGTGAAAAAAAATTGCAAAAAAGATATTTTTATTCCGCATTTTCTCATTAATTAGTATTTATTGAGCGTTGATTGGTAATGATTAAAACACTGGTTGTTACTTATTTCTGTTTTTGTGGAGTTCTATAAAATGTGGTTCGCCATAGCTGAGTCAATCCAAAAGTCTTGTTCGCTGAACAAACAGCCGTCGGGCGTCGACCCGCAAATACACTGCTCTGCACGCTCACCCCCTAGCTAACAAACACATTGTGTGCTAATCCGGCCTGGTGAAAATCTAAGCGAGACTTCGAAATGGACAAAAAAACCCTTTTCGCCTCCAGTCAAATAAGTCAATTTATATTATCTAATTCCCTTACACATGAACCGAAAGACCTTCTTACTTACACACTTGTACGGTCTGACGATTTTTGCCTACATTTTAAACAAAGGAGTGAAATAAGTAAGGTCTCTGGGGTAAAATAGTATTTGCATATTGGATGATTCAATGAAGTGCTTAATAATTTAACGTGAAATGTTAAGTACACATTTAATCATACTTAGTTATTTGAAATTAATTCAGTGGCGTCAAAAGAATAATTGTCTATTCAAATGTATCGAATAAATGAGCACAGTAAAAAATATTAAAATAATTAGGAATTTTTTAGGGAATTTTTTTAATCAACACAAAAAAACGATAAAACTTACAGATTATTTCTTTTCACCACTTGTAAGATAAATTACACTTTTTAAAGTTTATTTTAAATTCAATATAATATGCTATAGTTATTTTGTGAATAATATCGACAGATATTGTATTTTTAATAAATGATTACAACTCAGTAGTTAAAACTCTCTTTTGTAAGAGATTTAACCATTTGCACTCTTCGTAAAAAAATAACAAAAAAGCGTTGTAGCAACTCCTTAATTAATTTTAAGATTTTTGTAATATTCGAACGTCATTGAATCAAATGGATGCTAAACACGATATAATTAATTAATAACATATTTTGTTATAATTTCATGATTGAAAAGCTTTATTCTATCAAATAAAATAATTACAAAAGATGATTGTTATTTACAACAACAAAAAAAAGAAGTAAGTTTATTGCTTTGTATTTGCTCAAACTTATCATAGTCAAATGTGGAACTAAACTTGTACATTATTTTAAGATCACTGAGTGTGTTTAACTAGAATCTTGTTAATCGCCCCACAGGCATAAAATACATCATTATTTTTAATGTTGAAAAAAATGAATGAAAGCTTCATACAAAAATGCTTTAATTCTGAAATTCAGTCGTCAATTATTTTTAATGTAGCTGAAATATATACTTAAACGCAACAAATAGTACTATATTATCGTCAAATATTTGACGTTTATGATTCATTCCTACCAGAATAAAGTTACTTCATACAAACGTTATAATAAAATGTTTCCAATTAAAATTAAATAAAATTGTTTTAACCGTAAATTTAGTCAAAGAAAAATACAAAAACTAACGTGATACTATATGATCACACCAACAATATAGTTATGTCACTAAAAGCGTATATCCAGATAAGCTGAGGGGTCGGGTATAAAAGTACTTAGAAATTATTATTTTACGTTAGTAAATTTTATTTACATAAAACAATGATGAATGCTTAGGTGTTAACTTGGTATATGTTAGTAAAGCAAATGTATTCCCCGAGGGAATATTAAACTAAGTATCTATGTACATAAACTAAACAGCATAGATTCGGGCATAAGTAAACTCAAACGGGAACAAGAGAATGGGTATCTCGGTTATTGTACCTTCTATATTAAATAAATCATACTAAGGCATTGCAAGGAACAATTCAATTTATCATTTATGTGTAAATAGAAACAGCACGATTCAAACGTTTTCAGTGTAATGGGCTTGATAGTATAATTTAGTGGAAGACAAGAGTATTTAAAACGTTCAGAAGAAGATATTTAGTGTATTGGCTGATAATTATATAATTTATTGGGAAAAAATACGAAACGCGGCTATCACTTGTGATACAATACCTGTTGGTCAGTCAATAGTATAGGCTTAGTTTAAACGTATGCTAAGTTAAAGATTAGCCTTGCAATTGGGATGCGGCGATGTAAATGCATAACTGATTGATTCAGTATTTATTTAGCTTAACTACGATATAATAAAGAGATATATGATAAAAATAAATTCTTAGCTAATAACTTTTATCTAATCAATCAAAACGAAATAGTGTCATAAAATTATATGCATAAAAAATACTTAACATTGTACGATTACGCATGTTTTCTCAACAGATGCAACAGAATTGACAAAAGTTAGTCAGTTCTGTTGCATCCGTGTGATAGAATGCCTGAAGATGCCGAAATGCGAAACCCGGGTAGTTAGTGACAAGACATGTGGAATTGTACAAAGTTGTAACAATTCAAATTTGATATTGAAGTTCCATCAAGCAACTTCAGTCGATATCATAAATAGTACTTAAAATAACTTTTAAGGTGTTAACTGTAACTTTTTGATTGAAATACACGATATTTTTAATAATAAAAACATATTTTTTAGTAATAACATTAATTCATTATTTTGTATTAATAGACTTTCTTGTAAATTGTATTCTATTTGTTGATAATGCTCGCGATATGCGAAATTGTTCCTGATAATAAAATATATTGTGGAAATAGTACCAAAAAATGTGTTTTGATTATTTAAACTACTAAAAATGCTAGAGTATATGAAGTGA